>VWZD01003701.1:80175-110661 GCA_013396695.1 Sakesphorus luctuosus
ATGAGCCTTATTGTTTCTGTACCTCTTATCTGGGAAAGGGAAACATCGGTGTTTCCATACCTGTCAGGATGAGGTATGGAACAGCTATCAAGCTATTTTTGAGATTGTTATGTTCTTGAATATGCCATAATAAGTTTCCTTTGATGATATTTAATGTAAATATGTGTAGCTTCTATTTCTTTCTTTTTTTTTTTCTAACTCAGGACTAGCAATACTGCACAATTTTAATTCCACTTTCATTAGGAATAAATGTGAACTACAATGGAATATACTACAAGGGATGTAAAATCTTGAAAGAAACCAAAAAAATTTCCATATAATGCCTTAAAATAATTCTTAATGCAGGGTTCCATTTTCCTAGTTCACAGAAAAGGAATAAACCCCTTAGAACTCTTCAATGCACTTTTCAGCTTCAATGGATCGAGTTGAATAGGTGCCTTTTTACCTGGATTATCACTGCCTGGGTATTGAAATCGTGTTCCTTGTGAACTCAAATTTTATCTTTGGTAACAAAGGGAACTAACAGAGGTTTTTAGTAGAAGTTAGCACCATTATTATGAAGCCCCTTCCTATCTTAACATTAAAGTACTAGAGCCAATTATGGTATGACTTTGTTTTGACAAATAATGCTTAAAACAAACACTTCACAAAAACTCTAATGTAAGAATATGATAGCTATTCACTAATAGCTTTCTTTCCTTTTGGTATACTTTAAAAATGAATCCTTAAAGACATAAGAAGTTGCTTATTTAGTATTGCTTTTAAGATACTTATTGTATCAGAGAAGTCCTTGGCCCTACATAATGATTCCACTATAAAGCAGCACAGCTTTTATTATTTCCAAAAGTCTAGTTTCAGCTATTGTCATCTGCTGTGCCACCAGACTGTCGATTCCTAGGAATATTAATTAAGAGAGGCTGAAAATGTGCAGGACTTGCAGAGGTATGCACAAAGAAGCAGTTCAAAAACTGTAAAGAAGTGGAAAAGGACATGATAAAAAATAGAAAGAGGGAAAGTCCAAAAGCTGAAAGCTAATGAAGGAAAATGAAGTTGTTTCCTTTCTTACTCAGATGACTTTGCCATATGTGCTGTTGGTGTATTAGGGAAATGATCATTTATGAGTTGGTATCTTTTCCTGTAACATCAATGTCTATAGAAATGGAACAGTTAGTATTAAACGTGATTTCTGTTAATATTTATATCAGACCAATGTTTTGTATCCTCCCAAAACTTCCAGTGTATTTGAGAATGATTTTTATATTTCCTGATACCTATTCATTTGATGATAGATCAAGCTTACACTGTAGAAGATGAGAGAGGAGCAAGTTTGGTCCAAGCCAAATGCCTGAGGTATTGAGGCATGTACAAAATTTTGTATAATGAATAGATGATTTTTGCAGCAAGTGGGAGAACACCAGGAGGAAATAGGATCTGCCAGGCTGTTTCTAGAGACAAAGCATGCTCCTTGTTCAGTATTTAACCTGTTAATTTTCACAGCTCAAATTGCAGTGATAAGCATGAAATGAAAATTAGAAGTGACAGAAAATGGCTGAAGACTTTAAGAAAATTTGCTCTTTTGTGAGCAGTTGGTGAGCACAGGTTCAGCAGGAAGTTAGTGTTCCAAAAATGTAGCATGACACCCCATAAAATATGGTTATGCTTATTGCTTAACCACATCTAAGATTGTCTGGAACAATCAAAGCTTAAAGATCATGCTTGCTTAATCTGCATATCACAGCTGGTAAAGCTAAAATTGTAAACCTATTATTTATTCCATCTCTTCATCAGTGAGGTTACATATAGATTTTATAGAGATGAGTGAAAAGCTACACCTAGGATCATATGAAAATATGAGGTGGAACATTGATTAAATAGTTATATTTTAAGTAAGTTAAGAAATGAATATCCTCATTTCTTCTCTCTCCAGTCTTCTTTCCAATGAAGTTCATCACTTTTACTATCTGACTATTGAAACTCTTCAGAGAAAGCAGTGCTTCTTTGGTAGTAATCAGAGGCCTGAACGGCATGAGATCGCTTCCCTGCTTGGGTAGGTTCTCAGATTAAAAGACAGTTGATTTTTTTTCTTTTTTTTTCCTTGGGTTATCTCCAATTATAATAAGTCTGAAAGTAGTTTAGGATAAAATCTTCAAACAGAGGTCAAGGCTGCAGTCAGAAAAATTATTTTGAAGGGTAGCAGTGTGACTTGAAGGACAGGCACAAACTGGGGAGATTTCAAAGGACTGGGAATGGTCACAGTAGGGAGAAGGGGCTGACAGGTAAAAAGGACAGAACAGAAGGATGAACTGAGGAGGTGAAGAGGACAATAGGTCTGTAGAATACAATACATAGTGAAAATTGAATCCATAAAAGATGGAAAGCAACACTGGAATAATAAAGATATACTACCTGTGCACTGCAAAGTCTGATGAAAAATGAAAGGGGAGATTCTTTCAAAAAAGGATATTTGAAGACAAAATGCGGATATAGAGAAAATTTTTGTAGAACATGATCAGAAAGCTTAAAAAACATGGGAGGAAAAAATAAAAGGAAAGTCTCTGAATTAATATAATTGACAAGGTTGACATCCTCCTAACCAAACCGAAGAAGATAATGAGCATGTGGAGTTACATATTTTTTAAATCTGTTGAACAAATGTAATACTTGAGAATGCAAAATGCATTAATGAGCTTATTGGCAATGCCACTGACCATGGAAAATTTTAGAAGGCAAACTAAGCTTTTCTGACAAACATTGTAGGAGAACTAAAGCAAAATATCTTTGCTTCATAAGATCATATTCTTACAAAGAAGTTAGATGACTGATTTTTCAAATATGTCAGTGTTGATTAAGTAGATCAAAATGTCAGATGAAGCACAGATATTGAAAAATAGTCATTCCCAAGTACCTCCTTAGAGTTTCCTCATACAAATGGAGAATTAGGCACATAGCAATATGTACACTAAAAAATGTGACAAATTTAAATTACATTTAAAAATACAATTTTTTTAAGCTGAAGGGTTACCATTAAGCAATTTTTTTCTCTAACTTTACCACTTGTTTTGAGAAATATTAAAACTTGTTATGATGTTATTTGTTGAAGACAGTAAACATCAGTGTGTGTCATGTCACAAAGATATAGGGTATTTTCTCTTTTGGTATGAATCTCAATTCATTGAGGCCAGTTAAAGGGCAATTTTGATGGGTCTGGCAAGAGTGTAAAGATGGAGGCAGGGTCTTTTCAGTGTTAGTCAGTGACAGGCAGTGGACTCAAGCTGAAACAAACTTGTGAGGAGTCTCTGTGTGGTTCTCTCTCAGATACTGGCATGACATTAGGATTTGTTTACATGCATATGTGATGTATCATGTATATTTTCCTACTAGAATTAACCTATCAAAATCCATCTACAAAGACTTGTGTTCTTAGGAGGGTTAGAATTGCAGACTATCTTCAATGAATGAAGATGAAATTGAATATCTAAAAGGTATTTATACCAACAGTATCTGATTAATCAATCTTAAAACCGTTGAATGTGCTTGGTATAAATGAAATTGATAATAATACTTATGATGACACCAATCCTTTGTTTCAGTTTCAGAATTTTCCAGTTGACTTGTGCCCTATTTTACCTCATTGCCTTTGAAATGACAATGGAAACTAAAGACAAAACTAAGGCTAAATATTTGTGGGGTTTTTCAGACAAAGGTGAGCTTACGAGATGATAAAGTGCTATTCACTCTTGATCCTTTTATTTGATTTTTTTTCTTCTTTATAAGGTGCCTAAACTTTTAACTACTCTTAAAAATTACTTGCTGACTTCATCTTCTTGTAGGTAATATTAGAGTACAAAGTGAAATTATTCTTTGAGCTTTCCTAGTCATCAATTTTTACTCCCTTTTCCTACTTTATTCTCTACTTTTTATCCACATCCCTAGAGTGCCTAATTTTGATTGAGAATGTTCTTAATCTCTAGATTCTGTATCCCGTGAATCTCAATTATATTGCTGTTGATGATTTAGCCTTCTTAATGGCTATAAATATTTAACACGGGGTGCCATTAGACTAATTAGTGGTATATGCTCTAATCATTTTACATGTGGACTCTTACAAAATTGTCCTGTTTAATAATTGACACTTAAAATCTGTTAAAAAAACCAGCAAAGCAAAACAAAACAAAAAAAACCTCAAACCAACCAAAACCCACAAAACCCAAAAGAACCTCCATAATAATCTGTTCCATGAATAACTTTTTCCTATTGTACCATCTCCCAGTACAACCTCAAGATTTGAAAGATGCATCTTTAAATGTAGAATCCAGCTTTTGTTTTTTTTCAGTAATCAGCTGAAAGTGTACATGTTAAAACACAGAAATATGTCTACAAACTAGGTTTGAAAGTTGTGCATTTGCAGGCTGCTATTCACCAGCTATTAACATATCAGCTCAGGCTGACACAAGCCTATGGATGTGCATGGGCCAACAAATACACTTGGTTACCACTCACTCACATGCATGAAGTGGAATGAAGCAGCTGTTGATATGGAAACTTTGATAAAAAAGCAGGAAAAAGTTACCTGAAAGTAGGATGATTCAATGACCTTGCCAAATAGACATATCCTGATGAGGTTTCATGTGTTTACATACTTTCTATGCATTTCACAGTCTTTACACATAATACATGTGGACTCTAGTGGGAACCAGTCAGTAATTACTGCATGTAGACAGCATGGCACCAGCACACTGCAAGATGATCATAACCCCTTGCCCACCAGGAGCCAACCATCAGGATCTTGTCTGAAGCTGTTTGCTTTATTTAAACTACTGGGTGCTTTTATTATTTTTTTTTTCATGTAAACAAGATAAGCTTGTTCTAGATCTACCTTTTCGGTTGTATTCAAAGTCTGCCTGACACTTAAAAACACCAGTCAGAAAGTAGTCAGCTGCTTGTTCCTCCATGTTTGCCTTTCAAAATGATTGCTGACCTTTAATAACTGAATTCAAGTGGTTCTTTGCACAGCCTGCTTTACTGAGCCTTGGCACCTTACCTCTGTTTGGTGAGAGAAAGGAAGCAAACATAATTTTCCCGTTAGGAGTTGGTGAAAGCCAGCTGGGATTCTCAGATGAGCCATGTGGAAGGGGTGGGAGATCTGCAAGGTCGTAATGGGAGAGCAGGCAGTGTCTGTGGTCAGAAGTGATGATAATATATCACATCACATCACAGGCATTTTGGAGGGATCCAGGATACCTCTTGAATTTCATATGCAACTGTTTGATGCATAGGTTTTCCTGCTGTCTTTTCTAAGATTTCAGTCTTTCAAGATTCCCTGTACAGTGTCAGATCATGAATTTTACATGACTTTTTATCCTCATTCCCTAATAATGCACTTTACTAAGGCAAAAAGACCTTATGAAATCAGAGCTCTAAGTGCCATTTCAGTGTGGCTTTTTCAGGTGGCAATTTCAGTTACCTACAAATATTTGTGAGATAGGAACTAATCTGAACTTGTATGTTTCAGGTACCTTAGAACTTTACATCAAAAAGATGAAGACATTGTGCTCAAGAGAGAGTGACTTCTTGGGGAAAGGCTGAAATGGTAGAATGAATTTCCACATAAAACCATGACAGTTGTAGATGTTTCCTGTTCATTTCAATAACCCTATTTCGTTTCAATTACCCTATTTCAATGTGTGCGATGAAATAAAAAGGGAATGAAAAATAACCTGTTAAACCCCTTCTTCAATAGCATCTTTTCAAACTAACAAGCTTACTTCAGGCTTCCTTTTGAATGTAAAAGTTAACAACAAACACACACACACACACACACACACACAAACCACAACCAAACAAAAAAAACACACAAAGTGAACCTACCACTAAAGTGAAATCCAAGTTGTCTTTTAATATGAGGACTGATGAGGCATGGAAAAAGAAACACAGATCTTATGCTTTAGTTTTCAGGGCTGACAGAACAAAAAATCCTTCCCAGATATCAAACAAAAGCATATAGTTGGGTTTTGTTTGATTTCTTAACATGCTGACTTGGTTGCTAGTCACCCTCCAACCTCAAATCATGATAAAAGTTTAATATAGGTTTTGCATAATTTTAATGAAGCATTTCACAAAAAACCAAAATCAAAATTGTAACAAAATCACATAAGATTAAATGACAAAAGCTCTATGGAGATGGCAGACAACTTTTTTTTTTTTTTTAAATTCTGCTTCTACAATATTATAGAAAGGTACTCATTTCAAAAGCACCTACTTTTTACTAGGGAACTTAATCCTAGTTTCAAAGCCCTTAAGGAGCCTTAATCACATGGATTTCCGATATCATTTAGGGCTAACATACACAGAGAAGTTGCTTGAGGCCTGTATGTTCCCAAGCCTCAGCTGCTATGCAGCAATTGCCTTCACTTTGCAATAATTGTGATTTAGTCCACAGCAAACTCACAGCCTTCAAAGATAATTTGACCTACAATTAGAATGCAGAGAGGACTTAACACATAATGGAGGCAGCAATTGCCAATGCCACTGGTATCCAGTAGTTTCTCTGCATGTCTCATTTGTATATACTAAGCATAATTCTAAACAATTTCCGTTCCAAATAGATACCAGATAGAACTTTTTAAAGCCATGCATACTCCTTATAGTATCAATATGTAAGTGTCTTTAATGGCTTTTTGAAAGCAGGATTCAAAACTATTTATTGCGTAAGTTCATTAATGTTTTCTTTTAAACCAAATATTTTACTCACTATGTCAGTAAAGGAAGAAATCCTTATACAAGAATATAAATACCATGCAAATTTGCATTTTTATCTAATGGGGAAGATACATTTTCATACTGTTTAACATAGATTGCTTACAAGTTTTGAAGTGCAAGTATCCAAACTTTAAGAATTACCCCAAACTTATTAAATTTAATAAAAAATAGTCCAATTTTATAAGTTAGAGAAAGTTTAGACTACACCAGTAGAAAGAATGAACTTTTTTCCACCATAAGTTACAAAAAATCATGCTTTGCACAGCCTTTTAGCTACAGAAGCAAAAGAGGAGTGTTGAAGTGTCTCTGCTTTGACTCTATGATTAATACTACCATCTTTATAATTTACTGTGGAAAATAATGCTAATGATGAAATGAGAAGCTTAAGAATCATCAAAAGCATTGTGGAAATGAAAAACATTAAAGTAGATTGTCCTGCCCAATACAGGAAATTTATAAATATTTTTTATAATGTGATTTTTTAAGGTTCATTTTTACAATGCTATTACAATAACTATTCGAGTTAAGAAAATGTTCAATTTTTTGTTTGTTTGTTTGTTTATTTTTTTCATGGATTCTAAGTTTGTTGGGCTTTTTTGCATCTATACCTCTTCCAGTTTTAATGCTCTCTCTGATTCAATGTCCCAGAAATCACATCAGTGAGGAAAAGGAATAGAGTGTGTAATTTTCTTTCTAGTTCAGATCCTTGAATAATGGCAAAACTGTGTTCCAGAAAGGCAAGAAATAACCAAGTACTCAGGTTAGAAGTCTTAAAGCACACTTCTTCTTGCATTAGAAACAGACTCAGGGAGTGGGGTTTGCATATTTTTAACCTGTCACTATCAGTCAGGGTGGCAAAAATGGAGCTTTGGGTTCCATTTTCCACATTGCTGCCTCAGTCAGTATGAGATGTCATTGGTGTTCTGCATGAGCTGGGTTCCAAATTCCTGCCCAGCCACAACTGAATTTTTCACACAGATTTAAAACTCACCCTCACACAAGACAGTAAAACAATTTTTAAATCTCTTCTTCTCACATTTATTTATATAAGGAGTTAGAAAATCGAGCTGTGTCCTTAAATCTCCATTGAAATTCAAATAGGGGCAAGTTGAAGAAACAGCTTTCTGAGGAGTGGTTTCCAGAGTGCTGGTTGTGGTGGTGTCAACCTTAACCATAGGAGCCCTTGCAGGCTCCATCCTTGCCTGACCTGAGCCTTTGCATCAACTACAATTAGATTAATTGCAGTTTCTAGAGAAAAGCAAGGACTTTAAATACAGAACACTTAATGAGTTCTTGTAGTGGTATGACAGGGAAGCTGGGATGAGCCCATGTGTGTTTTAGTACGTGGCTGGATGACAATAATTGATGTGCTGTCATAGTTGTCAGCTATCTCTCAGTTTAAGCATATGGCATCTGACTGGGCAAAGAGCCTGGCGATACGTCACTGTCAGCATTGGGGTGTGTCTTTTCTCAGTGCATGGAGTACCTGATGAGACACCAACATCAAATTACAGTAGGCCTGGGAGCTGATTCTCCTCTTGATTAATGACACTAATTGAAGTTAAAGTCTGTGCACACATCAAGGGCAGAAGAGAACCTTCTCAATTTGTCTCTTTCTACACAGCTGACACCCACTCTTAGTGAAGTTCCAGAAAGCGTGGGCTTATAAACATTTACAGTTCCTGCTTTCTTGAGATGAGATGCTAATAAATCCCACCATTATATCAATTTTGATGGGACATATTTGTTCTTTACCTTTTTTTTTTTTTTAAGAAAAAGCTCTGGGATCATATATACTGCATTCTTAAAATAACCTAAAGCTTTACTGATGATAATAGGAGTGACATCTTACATACTGAAACTCAAAACTTTGAATCAGAGTTATCAACATACAGAACAGTTTTCAAACCTGTCAGCAAGAACTGATCACATTTTGTGTTCTGTTTGTGGGTGATTTACTCATTTTTTGATTATTGATGGAGAAAGTGAAAGTCTCTGTATTGATGTTTGCCTATGACTGAAAATGTGGAACACATGCATTAATTGTTCAGAATTTATAACAAAAGTGAGCTATTGTAGCTCAAAACTGATGAAACTTGTATTGCTCTGATTCATGCTACTTAAAAAAACTAGTTAACTAACAATTATCTGTCTTTTAAAAGGGAACAAGAAATAGCTGATAATGTCTGAGTACCTTGAAATCCTTGTTATTGTACAGTTCATGTCTTCTTTACAAACTTGCTTTTTATCATATTGAGCAGTGAAGGTCTTTCACAAAAAATTATGGAAGTTTTAAGTTTGGACTTGTTTAGAATAGTAAGTTGTAACTGCTATTAGTATGAGTCTGAAAAAAAATCTAGAACTTCTTAAGACAAAATATTAATTACTTCTTAACCATTCAAAGATACAGCTTTTGATCTTTTTGGCTTACCCAGAGGAACCCTAGATTAATGTGAAACTTGCACAGACTACAAATCTGAGGTCTTCTGAAGGCAATGGTAAACTGGAGTTTTCCAAAAAGGTATGGATTACAACCACTGTCAGAGCAAGACTTTTCCACTGTGAGAGTGACTGAGCCCTGACACAGGTTGCCCAGAGTCTGTGAAGTCTCCTTCCTTGGAGAAGTCTCCTTCCTTCCCTGGACACAGTCCTGGGAAACCAGCTCCAGATGGTCCCTCTTCAACAGAAGTGTTGGACAAGATGCCCTTCAATGGTCCTTTCCAAATTCAGCCATTCCGTGAATCTGTGAGTTGTGTCCAACATGTTTAAGAATAAACGTCTTAGATGTTAAGGGGCACTTCCCCAGCTCCTCCTGTAGTAAAAAAAATCTGTGTAGCAAGAGGCCTATTGTAAGCATTGCATTTGAAAGGGGAAAAATGTATGCTATGTGTTATTTTAAGTCCTTCATGGTGTAAACAGACTATTATGTCAAACCCATGGCCATTCTCTTTAAATATGTATTTTTAAGAACAGAAGGGATTGATGTTCTTATATTTACTATATAAAAGGTATAAGTTGTTTTACTTATTTTCATAATATCCTTATTCTGGCTGATTAGAGAAAAATATAAAAAACACTTAACTTTGACTTTAGTGCTTCGAGTAGTGAAGAATCAGCTTTCTATAAGTACCTAATTTCATCAATATTTTTGATACTGTTTTCAGGACTACCAATTGTTCTTGCAAGTCTCTGAAAAGCATACTGCAACTTATTAATGCTCTTTCTGCAAGGCAGATCCAAATGTGGGACACTATTTTAGTATCATTAGTAATGGCATTAGTACTCTTCTCATGTTTAGTACATTAATGTGCCCTTCATACAGCTTTATTCTGCTGCTTAAAAATGAAAATTGTCAATTTCCACATATATAAATGTTGGTTTGGGATTTTTGTGTGTTTGTGTTAGGAAGAAATTCTGACTGCTATTGTAAAGATCATCAGGTGAAAGAGGAAGTGGAGTTGAAGAGTTTTTGTGAGTGATAGGAAATGTGTCCATCATTAGGATGTCTGGATGCTTTGTCAGACAGTTAAGATAAAGTTACTATATATAAAAAGCTAAGGTTTATTAGAAATATCTTTGTAATAAGATTTGAGTTAGAACTTTAGCAGAGTTTTTTTTTTCTTTAAAGTCACTGGAAACTCTGGCTCCTGTAGTGACAGGACTTAAAAGAATCTAAAAGTTAAAGTCCTCTGTTATCGAGAGACCAGAATAGCTGGACAATATTGAATCTGAACACTGTGAAATGTGAGTTAATGGAAGTGGGTAGGAATTGTCCAGTTTTCATTAGTGAAGCCAAGAACAGCATTAGTGCAGCAGAACTCCATAAAATAAGGTGCCTTATTCAGAGTAGTTTGTACTCCTATCTGTTTAAGGGGTCTGTATCTATCAACCTTGCTATAGGACAATTAAGTGGCAAGAAAAATAATCACCATTCCTGCTGCTGAGTTTAGAAATATAAACTCATTCAAACATAAGCCAGAGATAACAAGTGCCCTGAAATGACTAAAACAACAGTAGTGTCCCTTGGGTTTGTAGCTCTCTGCTTTTGCCTTTGAAACAGATGGAAATCCATGCCCTGCATTTTTCACAGAGATGGGCTGATTATCTGGCCATGTGAGCCAAGGGCGTTTCAGTGGTTTCTAGGAGGGAAGCATAAGGCCAATATGGGTTGCAAGGAGACTATATCCTTCAAATTCCTTCTTTCACATCAGCGCATATTTAGACAGGTTGGTACTTCAAAGCAGAGGTTATATTCCCCGATGCATGTGTGTATTATTACACAAAGGCATTGGTTCCCATGGTGGTTAAAAATCAGTTTTTTCACACTGGAAGCTGATAAAGATTCTCTACACCAGGAAGTTAGTATGTGTTGCAGAATGGAGTAAAATTACTTTACTAGTCAGTTAAAATTATAGTGCAAGGCCACACAGCTGCAGGATTCCTTGTGAAGACCTGGTAACCCATCTCCACTGACAACTGCAGGCATACTTTTAATAGGCTTGAGGTGTGCAAACCCTGAAAGTCTGATACACCAACAAGATGTCTGTGTGGATCCACAGTACTAGACATGAGCTAATATTTGTTACATTGAAAGGAAATTTCTGACATTCATGGACACATGGCTGCTAAGCCTGAGTGGTCTTAAATTATTGAACAAATTTACTCAGAGAAGTCTCTGATAACTTCTGTGTTTTGCCCTGTTTTGTTCTGGTTTAAGGAACCAAGTACGAGTCAGAAATAATGCACTATAAATTCAAATCCAGTTTACTGAACATTAATTTTCCCACACCAAGTAGAGTTTGGTTGATTTGGATTGTTTTATTTTGAATGTGTTTTTATATCATCTACAGTACCCCTGTGTGGATCAGGCAGGTTCAAGAAAGGCAAAATGCCTTACAGTTAAGTAATAATGTATAGAGAAATGCAGAGCAAGGTGTTCTGCCTCAAAAGCTCTAATCAGTAGTGCAGTAGAAAAGTATAAAAACTGTAGGAGTTCAAATGCAAAAAGGAAATTGGAAAATAAGTGAAAACTTGAGGAGCAATTAGCTAATATTAGAAAGAACATTGATAAGTATATCCAAAGAAAGAAGCCTTTTGGTTCTGCTGCAGAGTTAAGGAAGTAATTATAGATGATGAAAACATTACAAAATAATACTTGATTTATTTACATATTTGAAAACAAACATCATTCTTCATTCTCTTAGAGAAAGAGCAGCATTTTAGGGGATATTTAACTTCTTTAGGGGATATTTAACTTCTTTTTTTTTCCTTTTTTTTTTTCCCTTCCCTAAGCTCTAAAGGAATGCAGAGGTAAAACAGCTTCTGGTACAAGGATCATCCAGATCAGTGACATCCCACCAAGAATGAACTCACTGCTGGCATTGCACAGTAGGACCAAACAGCAATAAAGAAGCCATACAGAAAGAGGTTGCAACACTTGAAAGAGCGTAAAATCACAAATGGATGTTTTTTTTCAAGACTCTAATATTAAAAACTGAGTGTTTGTAATAAGAGGAGGGAAAATAGATTCAATATGAGGGACAAAAGCAATTCCTGTCAGTTAAGTATGAGGAATAATCTCCCAAGGGAAATGATAATTCTCCTATCACTTAACACTTTTGTAACGGGGTTGTGTAACATGTTCCAAAACATACAATACTGAGGGGAAAAATTCTATCCTGTCAGGCCATTAATTAGTTACTCTTAATAAACCTCTTCTCTATTACGGCTTAAAATGTAAATGTACAAATATGTTTCCTTCTTGACAGCCTAAGTAATTCTCTTGTGTGTAGCACTTACACACATGCAACGATGTACATGCATAATTTATTTGTTCATGCAGAAAAATGAGCCACAAGTGTTCTTAGTAAAAGAGTTAATCAATAAGTCTCAGAACATATAATTGTGAAGGGGATGCTGTGTTTTCAGAAATATTATCTGAAGAACAGACTTGTCTAGATCATGTACTGCATATAATTTGAATTTGCCCAAATGATGTTGACATCAATGATCATGCAATGATGTGGTTATCATGTTTCAGATGTTTTAGTATCTCATTGATTATATGTTTCTTTCGGGGCTCAAAATCCCATCTAGATAAATTTGTTGTCAGTGGATCTTATTATGCCAACTTTGTAATCCTAAAGATCAAATATTTTTAAGGAACTCTGATATTGTCCTTTCGTTCATTTAACCACATTTAATCTTTTCTCAACTGTCTAGCACAGAAGAGTAAGATTTCAGGACTGACTGCCTTAAGCCAAATTCTTTACTTTCCAAAAATAAAAGGAATTTCTTGTTTATGCTAGTTAGAGTAAGAACCCAAGAATCTAAGGAAAATTCCAGCAATTATAAAAGGGGGGGGGAAAAAAAGTATGACTCAACAAGTAAGACTCAGATAAAGATTACAGAACATTTTGTGCATTATGCAGCTGCCAAAAGGATTTCAGATTTTTTAAATTAATATTAAGAACAAACAAACATCCATAAAACAAGCAAACACACAAAAGCATTTATAGCATATTGATCGAATATACTAACTCATCTGTTGGCTTGCAGTTGGATACAGAAAGGTGCATAGTTTTGATTGTTTCTATCTGGAGCCATTCCATTTATTTTAATTTGAATTTATAAAAGCTTTTCCTTAATTTTATTAAAGTATTTTTAGAGTCAGTAACAATTGAACTTGTATCAGCTATTCATTTTCTTTCTCTTTTCTGAAACAAAGCCTACCATACAAAAGAAACGCAGACTCATGTTTTGTGGATGCTTTGACTTCTGTATTTCAAGAGTGAAAATAGATAGTATCTCATTACACAACAGGAAGGAAAGAGGACAGGAATGGGGAAGGAAGATCTATAGATTTTTGACCTTGGCTTCTTTCTAGTCATGATTACGTTGTCAATCATTGTGTTTTTTAATAAGTGTATTAAGCAGTGGAAGCCTGAAGACATTATTGAAAGGAAGAAACTTTCTGTCTTCTCCCAGTAGCATATATGTAGAAAGGGGCTTGAAATCATCTCTGTGCTTACTGTATTTCAATGCATGGATGAATGATTACTCAAATTGCATATTGATCATAACCAGAGACTGCATAGCTAATTATGTAATATATTGAATGCATGTATTTCTGCTTAATTAGTCATGTACTTCCTAGATGAGATGTTTGTGTACATTATATTGGAAGAATACATAACAAAATAAGAATCTGGCTTTTATGAATGTACAGACTTTAATAATAATCTAGACAGTAATGCCAGCATTAAGTCATTAGTGTAGGAAGCAAGCCCATTTGATCTCTTTGTCAATGGCAAATGGAAAATATAGTTCCCATTTATTTTAAAACAATCACAGAGAATAATTTCATGAAATGAGAAATTTAAAGGAATCTCTTACTTTACTAATGATTGTATTATTCCTTCTATTATTATACTGATGATTATATCACTCCTCTGTTCACCTTCATCTTTTCCTGCTTGAAACTCCTATTTTCTATAGTTCTACACAAAATACTATAGAAATCTGTATAAGGATCTATGATGCTACATTTTATAACAATGGAATTGCTCTAATTTGTAGAAAATTAGAAAAACCCCCAACCCAAACAGATGAGAATACAAGATGAGATTCCTTTCTATCCAGGGTGCCAGCACTGGCTTGTAAAGGAGAGAATAGATTTTATGCAATAAAATGTTGATTTTTATGCAGTGTTGAGATTTTCCTACTAGGAGGATGCCAGATTGCATGGAGCAGGCAATGTAAGAAAGCTTGGGATCTAGGATTGCTTCTTTAAGGAAAAAAGAATATTAACCAATAGCAATGGAGGAGCCTGCTGTGCCTATGGTTAACACAGCAACAAAATACTTAACACTTGGTACATGCAGCAGGTTGGAGTAACGAGCATTTCTTCTAGGCATTTAAGCAACTGGAATTTTAAAGGGAAATGTCATATTGTCATGCCCGAGAGCCTACACTTTATTTCCTCATTTTGTTTCTTTTTTCTTAGCCTTACATTTGAATTTGATAAAAATTTCCTCTCAAGTGAATGATTGTTGCCCAGCTAAGGACAAAAATGTGTCTGGGTTGGAAAGCCATATTCTTATCTGTTCTTTCATGTAAAGGAGTATTCAGAGATAATCAAAACTTTCACTGTCACAAGTGTCCACTCTCAAAAGAGACCATAAATGACAGCATTAAACAGCATCCTCAACCTGCTGACCCAAGCCCAGTTACTATCATACTACATCTTTAGAGGTCTGAATGGTATTTCCTGATGGCTTGTGAACCTTTAGCTATCTGTAAAATTGCACTTGAGAATAGCTTCAAAATCCCTCTCTGAAACTTTGATCTGATATTGTGTGACTTACTAGGGCTTAAACTCTGGCCTCTTAAATCACTAAGTTCCATTTTTAAAATAGTATTGGTATTTGAAGCCTATGGAAGGCTGTCTTGAATGTGAGTCAGAATATAAGGAAAATTAACATACCTCAGGCAGTTCCATTCTGCTGCCAAAGACTTTTACTTGTCAGGAAAACATATACAATGTGAATAAGTCATAAATATTGTTCTTCAACAAAAATAAATTATTAACAAATCAAGAGTGCAAATAGATAGTTGAAATTTTTGTACACATGAAGTAATGACAGGAAAAACATTCTAGAATACTCACTACAAGCAATCACCATTTCCTTAGGACTGATGTACTTATTATGATTGTGAATTGTGAAATACCATAGGTACACAAGCACTCATTTTATTTGAAGGGGTCTAATTCTTTAACTGACGGACTTGGAATCTCTGTAGTATCTTTTCAGGTACTTATAAAAACTGTAGGGCAGTGTGCTTCCTAGAACACTGAGAGAAATGCATTACAGACTTCTCTACTCATAGGCTGTGCCTACAGTTGAATATATTTCAGACCTGGAAGTATTAGGGCCTAGAAGGGGATCAGAAAATCATCAAGAAGAATGATAACTGCTATGGTTTAACCCCAGCCAGCAACTCAGCCCCACACAGATACTTGCTCACTCCATCTCAGTGGGACTGGGAAGAGAACTAGAAGGGTAAAAGTGAGAAAACGCATGGGTTGATATAGAGAGAGTTTAACAGGTAAAGCAAAAGACATTCATGCAGGCAAAGTGAAACAAGAGATTCATCCAGCACTTCCCATGGGCAGGCAGATGTTCAGCCATCTCCAGGAAAGCAGGGCTCCCAGTTGGGATCAGCTGTCCTGGTTGTGTCCCCTCCCACCTTTTTGTGCACTCAGACCCCACCTCCTGTCAGGATGGTGTGAGGCGTAAAAAAGGCCTTGGCTCTTGTTTAAATGCTGCTTAGCAGTAATGAAAAACATCCTGGTGTTATCAATACTGTTTTGAGCACAAATACATAAGTACAGAACACAGCCCCATACCAACTACTGTGAAGAAAAAAAACCTACACCACCCAAACCCAGCACAACAACATGGGTTAAAAAGTGAAAATCATAGTCAAGGAAGAAGTTGTCTTTTTGAGAGGTGAAGATTGGAGGTTTTTGCTAAGTGGAAGAGCATCCTTTTCCTTTGAAAATGGAGGAAATATTGTTTGTCTGCTGAAAATTTCGGTTGGATTATACATCTGAAGCATCATACATGGGACAGCAACCCCCCAGTGCTTCCTTGGGGAGCTCTTGGTTTACAAGATAAATGCCTGAAAATGGGGTTCCTGTAGGTGTGTCAAGGCACAGTTTCTAGGAGCCTTGACAGTTTGCTACTAAACACTCTGGAGAGGTTTAATGGCTGTCATTTAGCTTTTCATCTAAACTTTTTGATCAATAATCATTTTAAGAGCTTCATTTTTTGGATCTAAAACACATAGGTCCTCATGACTGGTGAATATGGATCCTATCCATTTGTTGAAACATTAAGTGAATCTTCTCTGTATCGGTGATCTGAATATAATGTGAATATAATGTGTAATAATTAAAGAATAAAACTTAAGTGTTTCTTGAAAGACAAATAGATAATATAAACATTGAAATATATTTTATTTAGCACTCAATATATTCCTGTAACCTGCAGTGGGATTTTATGAGGTCACAGTGTAAAGTAACTAACAATTAAATGTTCTCTTTTTCTATTCTTTCTGCTCTTTGCATCTTTTAAATATTTTATTTCAAACATACAGTTTACAAATGTAAATTAAGGTGTATATTGTATGTCTGACAATGATCGGGAACAACAGAGCAATGAGGAATTCCAGTGTGTTTGAGACAATAAAGAAAAAAAAAGTAGCAATGAAAAGTAAACAGTACTTAGGAGTTTTAATTTAATTTAACACAATTGTCTGGTCATTAAAGCAATAATAATATAAATATGTTTCTCCTAGTTGAAAATAAGCAAACAAAGCAAGCTTTGTTTTCTAATGAATACAGCAATTTTTCAATTTATCTCTGTCCTTTTAATAAGGCAGATCTTAGTGCTGTTGGGTATCATTTAAATTAACCTTGTTGAGACTAAGGTTAATGAGAGCATTTATCAATGTGATCTAAGAGGAGAATGTTTTGTTCAGAATTGCTTTCTAGTTCACTACAATAACTATGATAAACCATTTTCTTTTCTTCCCACTTGAGTGTAAATTTCTGAATGGAAACCTCTCTATATATTGTATTGAATATTTACATACCCTTTGAATGTCTTCGCTTCTCAACATTAAGCATGTGTGTATGTAAGTATGGCAATATATTTTTCCTTCGCTGAAACACCTGTTAACTTGAGGGTTTCAGAGTGTGTAATTTAAGGTCATACTTGGGCTACTGTTTGTTTAATTTACACTTTTTTGTCTTCTATGAATTATTTTTACCCTCTGTTCTCATTTTTCATCAGTGCCCTGAACAACCTATACCTTCTTCATTCCTACAGAATATATGAAGCTGTATTTGAACTCATGTTTAGAATGCAAACTAAATGCTCTTTATACCTTTGAGAAAGAGCAGTAGAGTTATCAGGAATAATTAGGTTTTAATTGTCATTGACAAGTTGCTATTTATGTAACTACCTTAGACCTTCTTTATTTGTTCTTCATGCTTTCTTTCTTTCCTATATTCAACATCTCAGATACTTCCTTCTGAGTATATCAATTTTGATTTCTTGGATAAAGTAACTAAACCCACAGTTACTAAAAGTACTAAAAAAAAACAAATATGAAAAAAATCTCTTACAATTTACTAGCAGCCTTTTCTTATTCCTCCAGTTTCTTTGAAATATGTGGTAGTTTAATTCTATAACCAGATTAAGGAACAGAGAAGGTCAACACATGCTGCATAGAAATTCCATAAAATTGTTAAAGACTTTATCCCTTGGCATTGGTAACAAATCAATATCTGGCCAGATTATGTGCTCTTTCTGGGGAGGAATATGATGATGAAAAAAAATAGTGTATTCCTTTTATAAGTAATTATTTTCTTAAAAGACTCCTTTGGCCCTCCTAAACCTGATTGCATTTTGAGTGTCATGCACAATCCACACTTATCTGTTTGTCTAATCAATAGGTATTAGATGTTCATCCAAGTCTACTAGCTGTGTCAGCTTTTAGGTCCCCATTCTTGGCTAAGATATGCTACTGTTTTACCACTTGAGGAAGACTTTTCTGAATGCTGTGGTGCTGCTACATCCCTTTTCATTTGTTGTCACTGTGGAAAGTGTTAATATGCTTCATGATGTAAGAAAAAATCTTTCAATGTTCTGGTGCCTTCCATGATGTCACCCTCTTTCAGTGTGCCGAGAATCTTAGTTGTAAAACCGAACAAGGTTGTGGCCCATGAGCTAAATTCCTCTCTCTACAAGCCCTGTTTTCATCTGTTCTCCAATCCCCAGCACCAAAAAGGAGAGAGAAAAAAGATTTAAGGAATAATTGAGGGATCACAGCTTCATGGCCCAGTGCAGCAGCTTTTCTCAGAGCACAAGTGTTAAGATGGTGGCTCCCTTCATAAAAGAGAAATATCTATGGGCAGAGCCCCATAAAGAACCTTCAACTTCGTCATTCTTTTCTGATACCTTCTGTAATATTGAGCTACCCTGAGGGAACATTTCAGACCTCATTTTTAGTGGATTATTTGTGAAAGGTGGAAAAACAGATGTGTCAGTTAAGGTAGACTGGGGATGGGAATCCTAAGTGATCATTGGCTGACCAAAACACTCAATCTGTGTCTCCATGTCTGTGAATACTCTTGTTTGGAGTTTCCATATACTCCTTTATGAAAGCTCTGCTCTTACTAAAATACTTCCTTCTTTCTTAATCAGTGAAAAAAGTTAATGCAAATAAAGTCATTCTAGAGGACATTCTCAGAAACACAAGCTAAAACCAGAGGGTAAGTGCCAGGGAAGGAGAATGTATTTTGCTGCATTTACTCAGTTCCCTTTTAAAATGCCACTGGTGTTTGGCATTTAGCCATTTGTTAGAGAAAACAGATTCCCAGTCTCAGAGTCCTAATGATGTACTAGAGATTAGAAGGGAAAATTATAATTAATTTTGTGTAAAGTCCAAAGGCGAAATGCACTTGAGTTAGGGGGAAAAAAAAAAGTCCTATTTAAAGTGCTGGTATTCTTCAGAGTGATGATGGGGACATATACAGGAAGAGGAGCTAATGAGCTGCTGTTTTCTAATCAAAGCAGAAAAATCTAGTAGCAAAATAACAGGCTTCCCATTTCAATGTCATCTACAAAATGACAAAAATAGCCCACTGCTTACTCAATGAAGAAAGAATGATGAAGTTTAGTGACATTTTTATTGTCACTTTTCTTAATAGGTCAATTTTATGTGCTTAGTTTGATGTATTTTATGTAAAAATGACATATCTATCATATTTCTGACAGTTTATTGATTAGTCAGAGAAGTCAGGTATTGATAGAAACTGTCTTTTTCTCAAACTTTTTCAGCTGAGAAACTCTTCCAATTCCATGTGTATGTATATCCATATGTGACTGTCTGTCTTGATTAATAATAGATACATGATATAATCAAGAGTAGAAAGTTTTGTGCAACAGCACAAGATGACAGTTTCTTGAAGAAACTGAAAAGAAAATATTGGGAAATATTGATTTGATCCCTTATCGAAAAATGGTCTGCCAAGATGATACAATTGAAAAATATAAAAAACAATTTCAAAATTTGAGTGAGGAGAAACAAAAATGCACAAGAATGACATAATAGCAGAAAAACCTAGAATGAAAAGTCTGTTCACCTAGGAAGATGTTAAACAGAAGGAGATGCTAAGATAAGAAATATGTTGAATAGTTTTGAAAAATTGCTAATTAACCTTGAATTTGTAGATCTACTTCAAATTTAAGTTATTGTCCAATAAATCCTCTGAATATGTTTTGTTTGTTTGTTTGTTTGTGTCATCTGCTCCTTTATTTCATAGAATCATAGAACCATAGAATCAGTTGGGTTGGAAGAGACCTCTGAGATCATCAAGTCCAACCCTTAATCCAACCCCACTTTGATTATACTAGATCATGGCACTCAGTGACACATCCAGTCTTATTTTAAAAACCTCCAGGGTCGGAAAATCCACCACCTCCCTGGGCAGGACATTCCAATGCCTGGCTACTCTCTCTGTAAAGAATTTCTTTCTGATATCCAACTTAAATTTCCCCTGGCAGAGTTTAAGCCCATGCCCTCTTGTCCTACTGTTGGCTGCCTGAGAGAAGAGCCCAATCCCCACCTGGCTACAACATCCTTTCAGGTAGTTGTAGAGAGTCATAATGTCTCCTCCGAGCCTCCTCTTCTCCAGGCTAAACAACCCCATGTCCCTCAGCCTTTCCGCATAGGACTTGTGCTCAAGCCCCTTCACCAGCCTCGTTGCTCTTCTCTGCCCCCACCCCTCCAGTACCTCAATATCTTTCCTGAACTGAGGGGCCCAGAACTGAACACAACACTCAAGGTGTGGCCTCACCAACACAGAGTACAGGGGAAGGATCACTTCCCTGGTCCTGCTGGCCACGCTATTTTTGATACAGACCAGGATCCCATTGGCCTTCTTGGCCACCTGGGCACACTGTTGGCTCATGTTGAGCTTCCTGTCAATTAGTACCCCCAGGTCCCTTTCTGCCTGGCTGCTTTCCAGCCTCTCTGTCCCCAGCCTGTAGCGCTGCATGGGGTTGTTGTGGCCAAAGTGCAGGATGTGGCATTTGGCCTTGCTAAACCTCATCCCATTGGAATCAGCCCATTTCATGAGCTAGTTAATCAGGTAAGCATGACTAAATCAAACTGGAAGTCTTAGGAAGAGCATCTCTTAAGGATTCCTAAATATCTAAACAGATGGAATTCCTTTCACCTACTCATCTTTTATAAATAAAACAATGACTTTGTGCTATTTTTTCTGAGCTTTTTACCCAAACTTAGCAATAGCAATAATAAGTCATGCTGTGGGAGCATTCTCAGGAGAAGAATCAGCCCTTGAAGATTTTACATTAAATTTGTGTCTACTTTAAATAAGATTAGCAGCACTGGCATTTAAAAGTGATGTCATCTTTAAAAACTATGTTGGGGATATTCTTCTTCACCTGTATAAAAATATCAGTTTCTCTGTCTTCCATGAGTCAGGTTTCTTGAAACACCCTCTCCTATTCACCTCTTCCTAACATATAGGGAAGGATATAATATAATATCTTATGTCCCCTGATCATGGCACAAGTGTCATTATCTACTTCTATAAGATTTTGACCTCACTTTAAAGAATAATTGTTGTCCATGGTTTCTGATGTCACCTTTTCTTACTCTTATTCAAATATTTCTGAAATATTTTATTTTTTTGATATGGTACACATCCATATTGCTCAGATTTCTCTGCTTCAGCTCTCCCTACTAACTACTCTTTTTTTTCTTTTTCTGATCCTGCCTTCATTTTTACTGTCCTTATTTTTTTTTTTGCCTGTCCCAACACCTTTATATTTTCCATCACTACCTCTCTGTGCTTCTGTGTGACCTGATTGTAGCAACAACCAGTTTCTTCTGTGTATGAGAGACAAAAAGAAAGGGCAGCTGGTGAGTGCCTGTGCACCTTCAGTACGTGTACAGTTCCTTGTTGAATTTTTAGTCCAATGTCCACTTTAATACAGATTACTCAGAGCAAATGCTGATTTGTGGCACATTGTAATTCTTAAGTTATATGAAAATAAGCAGCCAGGTAGGAGATTGAAGTAATTATACTCTGAGTAAGTTTGTGATATGTTGTTAAATATTTCAAGCTTATTTTTCCTTTCTTCCCAACTTTGAACGGCGAAATTAACCCTCTTTTTGCAGCCTGATTATTCTTGCGATTGTCTACTAAACTTCACTTGGAAATTTTAGTTTTACTGTAATGTTGTATTTTTTTCCAATGTACAGCTGCCAGAGCAGGCACTTGAAGTCTAGTCAATTTTTAGTATCAGAAAATGTAAGTGTGTCTGGATGATTTTTGGAATTGCAATTTAGCTTCAAAGAATATGGAAGGCACTAGGTGGGACAAAACCAACTATCTGCACTGATGTCACATTTAATAAGAATTTAGTGTTTTCTTTATTCAGACCTCCTATTTTGGAAACCTTCATCATTCTTTCAAAGGTACATTTACTTTTTGCTTATATACAAGTGTCTAAATTGAAGTATCAAGTAGAAGTTCAAATATGCATAGGCTGAAGATTACCTAGCTGGTATGGCTCCTTGTTTTATACAGAATGAAATGGCTTTTTGCTCCTGTATTTGCCTTAATGATTTTATTACAAAGATCAGAGATGTCTTTCAAATATATTCTCATGTGTATGGTTTGCATGAAAGTAGTATTTTAAGAAACATGAAAAATTGAATCAGGGAATGTTTACCTGTATCAATGTGAAGCATGTATACATGCACAAGTGAAAATGTGAGTATAAAAACAGGACATGGAAAACCCAGCCTTTCCTGTCAGTCTGCACAAAAAATGTGCTTCTAATGAAATGGTGTGCCTTTGAAACAGCTCTCAGTGGAACATGATTTAATATTGAGATAAAATGACATGACTAAATGTCCTCTATGAAGTGAAATCGCTAGTCTAAGTTGGTAACCATAAATGAAAAAAACCACTTTTCTTGCCTTCACCCCACAATGATTAGTAGTGGTTGTACTCACAAGAGTTGCAGCAGTCCCCATAGGTCAGACATCGAGGGTAAGGTTTGTGATAGTAACATACTGTTGACATGTAGAAGTGATTCACCTCAACCTCAAGCAACTAACAGTAAAATGAAGTAGCTCTCGAGAAGACTTCCGTGAAAGTCATCTTGTGTTGCTCAGATAGTAACAGCCAAATGCATTGGGAGTAATTCATGTCCTGTGTTATAAGGAAGCAACAGACCTACAAAGCTGCTAAAGGGGCTCAGTTAGAAGTGTTAGGAAGGAAAAGAGAAGGAGGAAGAGCAAAACAAGAACTACGGGCATGGAGACACAAATCACACAGGAAATACTAAAACTGAACCAGTCTGGCATGGGCATATATGTGTTGGAGGTTCTGGAGCATGTCCAGAGAACGGCAGTGAAGCTGGTGAATGATCTGGAGCACAAGTCTTATGAGGAGCGGCTGAGGGAGCTGGGAATATCTAGCCTGATGAAAAGAAGGCTCAGGGGAGACTTTATCACTCTCTACAACTGTCTGAGAGGAGGTTTGTTACCAGGAGATTTGGTGGGTGCTGCTCTTTCCTCCCAGGCAGCAGTGACAAGGACAAGAGGAAACTGCCTCAAGTTTTACCAAGGAAGGTTTAAGTTGAATATTAGGAAAAATTTCTATACTGAAAGGGTTGTCAAACATTGGAACAGGCCATCCAGGGTAGTAGTGGAATCACCATCCCTGGAAGTGTTCAAACGAGACATTTGAGGACATGGTTTAGTGGTGAACATGGCAATGTTGGGTTAATAGTTGAACTCCATGATCTTAGAGGTCTTTTGCAAGCTATGATTCCCTGTCCTTCCAGTTACAACCCAAATGTTGCTGTCGAGGAAGCTGCTCGGAAAGATACTTCAGGACACCAGCTTCTCAAGGACCGGTGGGTTTTGGGGATGAGATTACTTCTTGGTGATGAACCTGGGCAGTTTACAGTCCACCGTCCACAACCACAGACACCACCATTAGTCAGATTACAGAACTATTAATACCTTATTGTTTGTTTATCAGAGACCCATTGAGTTACCTACTCAGCCCTCAAGCTGATATTGAGTGGAGACATAATAAGGGGTATTGTAATGTGTAGAACTGAACAGCAGTGCCTATTGAGTGGCAAAAGATTTATGTGCCCTGGGTATTGATTTAATTCATACAGAATCCACATGCTTATATAAGAGGTGAGAAAATCAGTTATTTGTAACACTAAAATAAAATTTCTGCCTTTAATTTTTATTGCTCTTATACATCTGATGGCAGACAGATATAGCGAATTGTTAAAACTGAGATAAAATAAAAAAGTCAACTAGATTCTGTCAGCTAACATCTGAAAAGAGTGACATCTACAGAGTAAAAAGAGCTAGTAGCATAGATATTTACTCAGAGTGATATAAGAAATATTTTTTTTCATGCCTGTTTTTGCTTTTCTCCATAGAAAACTCTGTGACGTATCATAAAATGAAGATACTAATTAAAATTGATAATACTGAGCCAGCTGATGCTACTGGTCTTCTTATTAAAAGGCAGCAGGAGCAGCTATATAGAAATCCAGTCTAGGAAACTACAAACTGGTAGTAAATTAGAATGGCACATACCATAATGGTAAATTCAGAATGACAGTATTCATTAGGAAAATTCATTGAAAATAAATTTTCCTGTCAATCAGTTCCTTGCTGCCAATATGTGTTTTCAGATTTATCTGATTAGAAAAAAGTGTTGAACAGTTTTATTTAAAAGTTGAGTTAGAAAAAAATATACTTGTCAGGATATGTATAATCATGCCCTCCAAAATACATGCTAAGCTATTTTATTCCTGTAACACTCGATGTATATTAACCTGACTCTAGCCATGTAGATCCCTGAGATGCCAGTATGTCAGGTTCTGGCTTTTATGTAGTTGCTTGATTCCTACTGTGTACTGAATAAATGTCACCCTAAATCCCCATAAGTATTAATAATTTGACCTCGAATTCATCTAAGGCTCTGAGGGTGGATGCTTGAGTGATATCCTTCTAGTTTTAGGTAAACAAAAGGGAGAAAACTGCTCTTTCTCATAAAATAGTGGGACTGAGAAACAGAGTTTTCAAAAGCTTAGATTGACATGAAGGCTTGGATAAACCTTACTAAAAGTGAACAAATATTACCTGGATAAGTATGAGTAACTTTAGAGTTAACAGACAGTCATGTAATTACAGGCAGTAGCTGTAAAGTTGGAATAATATGAAATCAGTTCTTTTGTCAGTGTGCTTCAGGGACTACACAACTGATTGAAAGGATATACTGGACATGATTTGGCAAAGATCTCACTATTTTTGTCAAAAAAATGAAGAAGCTAAATCCATCTCTTTCTCAACATAGAGAACAAATTTGTCAGATCCATTATATGTAGCTACTGTCATATTTTTCATTGAAATGGTGGATATCAAATATTTCTAAAACAAATAGAGATCTCTCCATGTCTCAGTTTCTGTAAAACAAATAAGTCTAAATTTAGATTTCTTGACATGGTTTTTGGTACTCAGCTTTCTCAAAGCATGAGAAACTGTATTGGCCTTTAACCTTAACTCTACATCTATTAACTCAGAAATTAAATGTAGTTGTACATATACTAGTAAATTTTTCAAACCCATCATTTTGTTTTCTTTCTCATACGTTAAAAATTCTGCTACTTTGGGGTTTTTGGTTGGATTGGGTTTTTTTTGGGGGTGGTGGTGGTGGTTTTTGTTGGTTTTTTTGATCTTCATCTGCCTCCTCCGTTTACAGTCTTTTCCAGTCCTGTGGCTTTCTTCTTAACCAGTTCTGACACAACAGCATCTTCCTGCTTCAGCTGTTAGAGCTGGACACTGATTTCTGGGAGGGCTTTAGCAGTCTTGGACAGTGATTCACATTTTATTCCTCCAGCCTCAGCCTCTCCCACTTGCATATCCAAAAGAACTATTGGCCTTGGATTAGAAAGTCCTCCTGAAAGATTTATGCCCTACAAATTCTTTGGGGAGAGCCAGTGACTTCATAGTTTTGTTTGTGGATTTTTTTCTGGCTTCTTCACTTCCACTAGGTCATTCATTGGGTAAATCTAATTTGCATGTATATGCTTTAGCAACTTACTGTATTCTTTTATCAGTCATCAGTGTTATTTATTTATTATTCCCTTCACATATCATTTTTAGGATTTGATTTTGTGGATTCTTTTATTTCAGTGCTAAAATTCTAAGAGGGAGCAGGAATCCCTTCATGTGGATGACTAAAAGCACTTCTACTTAGCAACAAGTCATTTAAAAAAATATTTGGAGCTCCAGACATTCAGTTTTTAATACAAATACCATTGTGTTTTCCTAGAAACTTCTTCAAAGTTTGTGTGCACATACTGGCAGTTACAGAAATGTGACTATCTTTACTGTATTTCTTCTTTTCCTATGTAAAAAAACACATTGATTTTTGTATCATTTATTTAAATCTGCTCATACAGACTGGAATTAATTCTTTTACCACTTCGAATTCTTTATTTTTTTAATTATTTGGTTTTTGTGACATGCAATTTTTTGGTTTTTGGAGACTCATAAGCTTTCAAATACATACCTCATCCTGTTTATCTTTTTCACATGCACATTATCAACACATTAGTTTTCTATCAGTTGCCTGATTCTTCCTCAGCATTACAAGACATAATGGAAAAGAACATTAGTGGTTGAAAGTGGTTCCCAGAGAACCCTCAGATGCAAGTTTTCTAGACTTATTGACTTAAAATGGTTAAACTGTTTAACTAATCCATTCTGTAGAATGAAAAGTACTTTATCATTGCCTAAAACTCATTTCTTTCTCCAAAAGCAGAACAAATTTATTATCTATTAATGACTAGTTATCTGCTCGTATCTCTTTATTTTTTAACAGCTTTTTGTTTTTTGTGATGTTTGCTGTTACCCCACATGATATAAATATTTTTTGATTCTTGTACATTGTAAGCTCCTTTGCCTGCAGGGAAGATCACTTAGTAACTAATTTATATTACATATTTTGGTTGCTAAAAAGGAGCAATTAAACACTATAAATCTTAAAAGCTCAATAGATTAGGGGCTTGTGAGCAATTTTCTCATTTCAATGCATTTTTGTTTTCATAGTAAAGGTGACTGCCTTTCCTTCTGCACAGCAAATTCATGACAAAACCAACATCATGCCCTAACCCTCAGTCATAGGGTAGGCACAGATACCAAGTGCTTTTTTTTCATGGTATTTTACATCACATCTTTCAAACTGACACTGAGGAGTCAAGGGAGCCTGCTGTTTATGATGAGAAGCACAGTCATGAAGCCAAATGGCCAAATATATTGATTTTCGCCCTTTTACAAAATAAGCCAAGTCCAGTGTCAGCCATCTGAAGAAACAGTGATATACAGAGACCTGACTAGACACAATGGCAAGGGAATTCAGATTGCAGACTAGCTAAATTTGTGTTCTTGTCTTAATAATGCAATTTATATTTATATAGGGAGTTTTATGGAGAGAGAGAAAAAAAGATTTTTGCATTTATGAAAATATTATCTGAATGCTAACAGATGTGAACATTTCAGTAGTAATATAGTGGAAACATCTCAAATATTTCTCCGATTAACTTCAGTATCAGGCTAGATTTATTAGCTATAAAGCTTATAATACACTTCTAAACATTTTTCTTTTCTTACTTGTAGGTAATCAGGGAGGTCATTTCCTATAAAAAGTCAGTTCAATTGCAGTCCTTGTGGACTCCAGTGGAAATCCAGTTCAGCTGGATTAGTTTTGTAGTTTATGCTTCTGTCTTCAAGCAATGGATCAAAATGATTGGCCTCATTTAATTTAAATGAAATTTGAATTCCTTTGGGTCAGATTTTAAATTTCTTTAAACATTTTAAAATGCCTTATGTCATTCCTACCTTTAGGCTCTTGAGAAGCCTTTACAATGCTGACCTAAAAGCTTAAATCATTTCAGAAAACAATAGTTTTATTATAAAAGACAGTAAAAATTGTACTGTTTACTGAGAGCTATGTCTGCTAGCTGTGAGATCTTGAAGGTTTGCAACCTAGATAAGTCCGGCAACCAGTAAAAAGAGGCAAGAATACAAAATTTCTTTTAACATTTTCTCACCCTTTGAACCACGAGCTGGACCTCAAATTGTAGCCAAAGCAAGAAGTGGTCTGAATGGCAAACCAGAATGAAAGATTACGAGTGTAAACAAGAAAGTATTTTGGTATTATAATCAGATCTTTAGCATTGTAGCGAACTTTCAGGTGACTGAGAATAGTGCTACTTTTCATGTCTAGCACTTTCAACTGCACTGAAACATAAAAATATGTGTTTGCTTCTTATGACCTTCACCATAACAATGTGTTAGGGTTTTTTTTTACGGAGTGCAAGCTTTATTAGCAGCTACCCTGTAATGGTGATTTTCCAGAAAAGGCTGTATGGTTAAGAAATGTTCCTAACAATTTAAATATCTCCTTTCAGTAAAATAAGGAATAATTAATGGCAGCAAAGATAAATCATGTGTCTTTTACCTGAATTTGACATAATATTTAATTGAATCAATAAAATAATTCATAACTGAATAACATAATATTTGTTATGGGCACTGCAAAACAGAATATGGCCAAAACACCAAATAGCAGAAGCTTAACTACCCACTGTCATATTAGTTTAATGAAGAATAATGCTAAACAGCTTTTCAGAACTGATTTGTGGCAGTGTAAATCATAGAATGGTGCCAAAACCTTGCAGAATACTAAATCACAAAAAGCAAAATGTTTCTCTTATTTGAAGTCAAAGATTTAAACCCTTCCTTTCTCTTTCTCTGTTACTTCATTCATTTTGACTTTTGCACAATGTTCACTAATATCATTCTGACTTCTACACCTTGTTAGAGCTCTGCTTGATAAGATAGTATGTGTCAATGAGAATCGTGTTGTCTTAATAGATTTGTTTCCTTTTCTTTCTTTTAGTCTAGGAAATGGCAAAAAAAAATATACTGAGTTCTTTTTCTTTACCTGCTTGTTCTGGGAGGCAGGTGAACAGTTTTATGCAACTTTCAGTATAAACTGAAGTTATAAAAAAAGCCAGGACAGTTAACAGCCAGCAGGAGTAGAAAACAGCAGAGCTGTACCAGCAAATTTGAGACAGAATTCTTAAGTAAATTCCACCTTCATGAAGAAACTCTGATAGCAGTTATATCTCTAAATACTATCAAAGACGGTGATGTATAATGTAGGTGAACTTCAAAGTCAGCACGGATTTCACAGGTGTTTCTTAAAGTACAGTCTGACCATCTAAGATGTTTTTCTGCTAGTAAGAGGAGATGAATAATACGTTAGATTAGTCATTTATATGATAACTCAGGAAAACTTTCTCCATGAATATTGATGAGTTCTGGTTTTTTGTTGTATTTCCAACTATTTGACAAATGGTTTATTTTAAAAAAGCATTCATGTAATTCTTTGTTCTTTTGGTGATTTCTATTCCCTGTCTGAACGGTTAACAGACTAGATGGAAATGTTGATGCTTTCTGTAGAAATGCTGTCCATACTTTCATATTTATTTATGCATGTACCTGTCTGTAAATAGCTCAACTGCCCTTGAGTTCTTTTATATTCATCTAGTAAGGCCATTCTAAAACTATACCTGTTTCATTTATTTTTAAGACCTCAAAAATGGCTACAATGACTCATCCTCTACCTGACTGAGACACCATGTGAACTTCTGCTTCCTACACTTGACCTGCAGCTCTATCTTCTCTGATCTGAGATAGCTAATAATTTCTTACTTTGTATTTTACTTAGTGGCTTCATTTCTTGTATCATAATCCCTTCCTGAATTCCTGTGAATATTTATTCAATATTTCCTTATATTGTATATAATCAAAGCTACAGTACCTTTGGGCACTGAATGCTGAGGCACGTAAAGATGCAGTCCATGTGCAAATGGTGAAACCCCCAGTTTTCTGTGAAATGCTTAGTCCAAATATTTTCTAAAACAGAAGAGCAGAATAAAAGAATTTTAATTCTATGCTGGTACAACACATAGCTGAGAATGGTTACAAAAGGTCAGAAGCTGCTTCTTTTTCACAGTCTCACAGATGAGTCTCCAGCCCCTCTGGGGCTTTCTGCTTCTGTCACCATGCAAAGAAGCCCTGCCACTGTTTAAACAGGGAGTCTTTTGGGTTTGTTTTTCCTGCTTCAAAGATCCATTTGCTGCGAGCTTATCCCTAGTAATATAAATTGTTACTATATTTTTAAAAGGAAAGTGGTCATTGTTATGGATTGTTTAATAATCACTGCTAAGTGGAAAACAAATAAAAGTAATAGAGAATCTGATTTGCATGACACATGACACAGAAACATTAGTCAAAGTAATTGTATGAATTGAGAAATTAATTTATCATTCCTTGCTTCTACACATTAGCAAGATATCTATACATGGATAAAAAGGTAACATTTGCTTGTGATGTTCCAAACTGTAAGACATTAGTAGTTTATTTATCAGGAAAAATTGGACTAATTAAATAGTTAAGTGGATATAGTCAAATTCTGACTGAAGAGATGTATGTGAGCTTCAAATTAGC
>VWZD01003701.1:110776-122745 GCA_013396695.1 Sakesphorus luctuosus
CCCCCCCCCCCCCCCCCCCGAATATGACATTGCACCATATAATTGCACAGGAAATTAAAACTCTTTTCACAGATTTAATAATAGATGAGATATAGCCCTTGCAGTAATTGTTTTTATTGAGCTCTGCCATTCTCTAGCACAGCATGCAAGCTGTGGCTTACAACTTGCACTTCTGTCCGGTCAGAGCTGGAGTAGCAAAAGCCGTACAGTGTTCCATTTGGAGACCACAGGAAGCAAACAGGTGCCAAAAGCACAGTCACTCTTCTCTACTCTTNCCCTAGTAATATAAATTGTTACTATATTTTTAAAAGGAAAGTGGTCATTGTTATGGATTGTTTAATAATCACTGCTAAGTGGAAAACAAATAAAAGTAATAGAGAATCTGATTTGCATGACACATGACACAGAAACATTAGTCAAAGTAATTGTATGAATTGAGAAATTAATTTATCATTCCTTGCTTCTACACATTAGCAAGATATCTATACATGGATAAAAAGGCAACATTTGCTTGTGATGTTCCAAACTGTAAGACATTAGTATTTTATTTATCAGGAAAAATTGGACTAATTAAATAGTTAAGTGGATATAGTCAAATTCTGACTGAAGAGATGTATGTGAGCTTCAAATTAGCTCCCAAGATACACAGCTATCCAAACCATAAATACAAAGAACAGGTTTTTGATCAAAAGCAAGCCTCTTCCCCCTTGTCTACCCCCCCNAAAATGTTTTGTAGAGTTGTACTTCACCGGCATCAAGCTCTTTACCTTGCTGCTGCTGCAGGTCAATATCAGCTGGAAGTTCCTGTTTTCATCAAACTGGCAAATACTGTATAATCAAAAAGATGTACTTGCAATCCAAACCCATGACTGAGCCTGGAGTTTTTGTCACTTCTGTGATATTCGGGGTGTGCTTTTGCCTATAGATGAAGACTTCTTACACAAACTGGCAGTGAACTTTAATATTTGGGTTTAGTATTGTATCTTTCCTGCTTGTATAGTTAATAGTCAAACAGGAAGGCTGCCTGTGCATAAGCAAGATTCAATATATGTGTAGATTAAATGCTGGCTCTTGGAGAACAGTATTCATTTGACAGCAATTGTTTTGAATTGTTTCAATTTTTTACTGCTGATTCACCATCAAGAAGGATCTTTGGAAAGGCTGTCAGGCACAAGAAAGAGGGAAGAAAGTCAGCCTTTTAGGTCTGTGCATTCAAGCATGTTGCATTAGAAGTGGGAAAGTAAAAATGATTGGAAATTGTCTGTTTGAGACATACTTGTGCTGTCATGGCAATTACACATCACACTATGTTCATCAAGCAGTAAAGAGCTCAGTAGTTTAACCTGCTCCTGGGGTCAGTCTTACTGCCCTTGTTGAATTCACTGCTGAGGATAGTTTGCACCAACTTATACAGACATACACATCTGTATATATATTTGCATATTTTCAGAAAAAGAAGAACTGTCAATTATTGGAGAACTCATGGGGAGGAGAATTGGCAGCCTCTGTAAGGATTTGGGACTTTTTAAAGGTACAAGAAAGTGAAGCTTCAAGAAAAGCTACAGAAAAAAACCCTGTATATAAATTACCATACTGGTTTAGTATTTGAAACTGCTTTTCTTTTGATATTCATGCTCACTTTCAAGAAAGCTGTTTCTTTTCTAATCACTGTGGTCATTGTTTCTAAAAGGAAAGGAAGACTGAGCTTAATTTATGCTCAGTGTTAATATAGAGGCATATAGGTGAAAGGGACTTACGGAATCTGCTGTCAGATTATTACTGCATGAATACCTGGAAATATGTGTGAAAATCTACAGGGATCCACCCTTATTTTGAAATTTTGGTTGAATGTGGCAGACTCTCAGTAAATCATCTACACTAATGTGGAATGCTGATTTTTAGTGCTTGATACTGCCATCCTTTAGCTGGCCAACAGTTATTTCTTATTCAAAGATAAGATGTCTCAAAACCCCTATTTTTTTTTAATCTTACTTAAAGTGGGACATGGTATAATTTTATTTCAGTGCAGTCTTATCTACATTCCAACAGAGCTCTGAGAATTTCTTCATGCTGTGTTAGTGTGTTTCAGTACATTTTAATAGCATCTTAATAAATGTACACCCCAGAATGACTTTTCAAGAACCATAAAATTAATAATTTGTAAGTTTAAATCAGAAAAAAATGAGTATGTGAAGTAAGGTGTGTTTCATTTCTAAACAGACCTCTGGAAGTATATTGGTGTCTGGTGTCACCAGGACACTAAGTACAGGGATTTCTTTCTTTAAAAAGTCACAAAGCAACTGATAAAGTTTCTAAGCTCCTCACTCTGAGAGTGTTGTGGCTACATATATGCAGGCAGGACTGACACAGCTGAATGAGTACCCAGTGTCAGTCCAGTGGTGTGTATCGATTCCCAGGAGGTGTAAATGTCAGCCTCACAAAGTAGTTTGCAAGAAGGTTGAGGTCAAGTGCAATTGTTTGTGCCTAGGACAGATGGCACTGGGTGCAGCCACTTCCTTGATAGATTTCTGCTGTGAAAATCTTGTATTCCCCCTCCCCCAACTGGACATCTTTTGCACAGTGTTCTATATTCCCAGTTCTGTGGACTGTCCCTGACTTACAGAATTATGACTGAAATCTATGGGTCTAAGTACATGAGTGAATCATTGTGTGCTGATGGCCTTCTCTTCCACTCTGAAATCAGTTCAGGGATCACAATGTTAAATCAGTGTTTGGACATGGTCTGTTGTTTCTTAAGCGAACAGATTTAATGATGTAGACCCACGTTCTGCATCTGTAATTCTGGAGTAACACCCTTATTTGAGTGACATTTCTGTAGATTTATCATTTTAACTGTAAAGGTGATTTTCTCAGCAGATGAAGATGTTAATGATTTTTCTCTCTCCATTTTCAAAATAAATAAAATAGAACAAGTTGAAATAAAAATATCTGACAAACAGAGACTAATATGAAATATAAATAGATGAAATTTTAATAAGTGTTGAATAAGGAATTTATAAAAAGACACATAGTGGAGAATGATGTTTTAATTTTAATGGGTGGAAACTACCAAATCCAGTTTGGATGAATTCAGCTTGTAAATAAAGGTGAGATTTTCTCACATATGTACAGTCTACCATCTGTGGTAGACTCCTTGTTGGCTGATAGGTTTAAATGTGTTAAAGTATAGAGATTGTTCTTGCCAATGGTGCTGGAATTATTTTAAAAGCCATGGTTTTGATGCAAGAATGAGTTGAAAAAATGTACAGTGTTTGTTCACAAAAGGCAAATCTCTGTGTGTGTGTGGTTTCTGTGGATGGGGTATTATATGCTGATGAAATCAGTTTTGTGGATGCCCTTCTGCTTACAAAGGAAATAGATTTTTTGATGGAAGGCATTCAGTTTTGAGGTTGTTGCGTTACCATTGGTGCTTTGTTTTACCAGGTCCACAAAATGACACTTTCTGGAAGGTTTGTGTCTAAAAAGTCCATCAGGCTGAGCAGTGGGAATGAGTATTTTATAGCATTGTACAAGAAGCCACTGTTTTCCAATCAAAGGTTTGAATGTTTGAGTTTAGCATAAGTATATCCATTTATTACCAGTTTATATATACAACAACAGGATAATTTTTGGACCAATATTTATTTGAAAAAATTAAAATCAGAGCAAACATCTACATTCTCAATCCATTCCTTTGACCTACGTTGATTGGTTGTTGCTGCTAGAAACACAATTAGAGTTAGCTAGATGTCCAGCTGTGTTTCCTTCCTGCGTGTTATTAGCAAGGAAGTGTCTGTGTGGAACTCAGGCACTGTGTAGACCCTATGCTGTTTTGTTTTAAAGCCATATACCTCTTTTTCTTTTTGGAGATGATGTTTTGATAGCCAGGAAATTATTATTCTAAGATGTTATGACACGAGTCATTGTTGGCAGCTGCCTAATGCTGTTTTCAATGTTCTGTTCAAAAGTGTTTGTGGACAGAGACAAAGGGCAAACTGCCTGTTTCATGGTTAGGCAGGTGCTCCTGATTAAGATAAGGTAAAATACCTCAGGTATTTTAACATAGTTCTACAAGGAACAAAGCTGGTCCTGAATTTATTTGGTAGCTGTTTCCCTGGAGACAATGTGTGTGAGCTGACTAAATTCTCAAGAACGCATGCTAATAAATAAATAAATAATTTCATAATTAATGGGGCTGACTGATGTTGGCCTGGCTGCCACATGCGCTCTTCCTCTGAAATGATGATTTACAGTTCTTGCAGACAGTGGGTATTTGTTTTGGGGGATCTTTAAGTGACACTATATACTGTAAATGATTTATAATGCTGTGGCTGTGATTATTTATTGAAAATCCAAATGCATCGAGTAGGGATTACAAAATGGTTGGTATTGCACACCTAACAATAAATTTTAAAATCAGGGCTTGTTTTAGGATAAATATTACAAACTATGTTATTCATAAGTGCCTGGTAGCTGATGCTACCACACTAGCATTAAAATTATTATTGCATTGGAATCCAAATAGAAGAATTTTTGTAACTTAGTTCTCTTGTAGTCCATAGCACATGCTTATTTATACTGACAAATGACAAGGGATGATGTGATTCTTTTTCCATCTGTACTTTGTAAATCAGGAATCCACAAAAGAGAGCACAGCTGTTAGTCTTTGCTTGCTTGCATTTTTTGCATTAAATAATTTGGGGATTAAACCAACAGAACCTGTAGCTTAGGCAGTCTGCCACCTTCCTTTTCTCCCCTCCAGGAGATAATGGCCTCGGCCTTCATTGCCAGGGTTTAGATTGAAAGTATCTCCATGCAGATGAAGCCTGTGGTTTTATATGTGGTATAAACATACGGAAAATATTATAAGGAGAGGCTATGCACACATTTACACATAAAAAGGCTCAGCTCCATGTAGAGGCTTTACAATGAGTGATATTTTGAATGATTAAGGCCCAGCTTTAGTTACAGTAGCCTGATAACCCTGGGATAGTTTAAGAATCAGCTGCAGGGCAATGGACAGGACACCACAACCACTAAAATCTGGACTTAATCTCAAACATTTGAAATCACTATTAGGAAAAAGCCTTTATTATTTTTTCACTGACTGTGAAGAGTGAAAGAGAGATGCCATCTTCATCAGTAACAATGTTGTGTGCTGCTGTTCTACACGTGCAGAAGGGAAGTACTGCATCCACACCAGAAATCAAACCACACTTAACGACTGTTCTGTGTTTTGCCTGGACATAATGAATGAACAACAAGCAATATCCATAATATAAATTTTAACTCTGTTGTTATGAAAGGAAGAAAGACTGGGGGTTTTGATGGTTTTGTTTGTACGGAAGACCATGCCTTAGGGCATGACTACAGATTTCCATTCCACTGTTGTCTTATGAATTAAACAAAGCAGAGCAGAAACAAAACAAATAGAAAACCTTGATAGACTGGTAAAACACATGTATATAGCTGTAAATCTCTGAGGACAGGATGGAAATTCTTTAAACTTACAGTGCAAAATTTATTATATATTATATTTAGGTGGCTTTTTCAACTCTCCATGTTTGACACAGTGTAGAAAAAAAGACAATCGAGCTTTATTTCATAGAGTTTGTTAGAAATATATCAATTTATAGTGAAGGCAAAAATTCTACTACATCTAGAGTTGGTTCTTATTCATTAAATCTGTATCACTAGGCAGACACCTCAAACAAGTTTATTCTTCACTTAGAAGTGAATCAATTATTTTACAAGATAGCAGACAGGAAGGTNCTTAATACAACATTTTCATTAACCATAATCAAAATCTTTGTGACTGTCATATAATTTAACTATACACACAGTATACACACAGTACGAAGTCACACATGCATATACACATATGCACACATGGGATGTGTTTTTCATAGAAGAGGTGCAGCTTTTAGCAATGTCTTTGAAACTTGTTTTTCAGATAAACATGGAAATATAATTTCATGTTTTAATTGTTGTTCTCATTTTAAACAACTTGAATTCTAAAAATTTTGAAAAAAGTAATCCCTTTTCATTGCAGTTTATCTTGTGTCTTTGATGATGTCTCTGTCAGTAGTGAAAGTTGTACTTATCCGATTAGCTTGTTATTGCAGGTCTGTTCTGAAAAGAAGTTCAAGTAATATTTTTAAGGTTAAGAAACACTCACAAGTTTTGCTAAGGGCATATGGATTGTTCAAAAATATTAGTACTAATTTTACAGGAATTTAACTACAGCTATGGGAAATTTGGTGGGTTTAAGGCTTCCTTTCAGATCCAGCAAGTATAAAATCTCAACATTTACTATGGCGTTTTGTTTGAACCATTTTGAAACAAAATTTAGAGCTAGGAAACATTGTTTTTTCTCTTTTTTCTTTGTGCTAAGCTGTGAAAACCCTTGATACCTTGTTCTTAAAGAGAAAAATAATAAATCAGTCAAACAAAATTTACAGATAGGTCCTTGTTTGCTATAAAAGTCCACAATATATCTTCACTGGATAGTAAAAATCATGAACCTTATAGAGATATTCTTTTTATGATGTGATCATTTCCCCTCTCCCTCCCAAACTATCGTGTCATGTGTTGCCAGCAATAAATCTCTCATCCTTTACTGTAACAGAAAACTATCTTATCACCTTTTCTTGTTATATTTCCTCTGTTCCAATGCTTCTAACCCCCTTTTCTCTTAGCTATTTCCCAATTAACATATCTATTTTATCTCAGACTTAGTGTTCTCTTTTTACATTACCTTTGAAAATTGATCTGTTTTCTTTTCAGCCTGGGAGAAATTGCGTATTGCCGAAAGACTGGCAATGTGAGCTTGTCTAATAAAACATGTTGTCTTTTTGATGCACTATCATACCTATCTATACCAACCCTGTTAATAATTGCATTGCATTCCTACACAGTGTTTCAGTACTGCAGAAAAATTCAGAGTGAAATAATGTTTTGTTTAGTTCAGAGTTTCCTACTGGAAACAAATTTTGTGCTTGATAATTCACTGATAGTGTGGAAAGTCTTACATATTCTGATATTAATGGGGGAAGAAAAGCATATTGTTGAGAAGATGATGTAAAATAATGTCCAGCCTCTGGATATTGTTTCCTGCAAACTGATTTGATACTGCTTTCAATTTTCATCTTCTTTTGTGGCTGTTAAATTACATTCATCTAAATACTGAAGTCCACTTATCCAGGCAATGCATTTTAAAATACAAACTTCATCTTAAGTTTGGATAAAAAGTAAGAGCAAGCAGAAGGATAAGCTTTTTATTGAATTATGAAAGTGGTTTTTGACACATCACCTTTCCTACAATAAGGTCTATATAATAAAAATCTAGGTTGTTTCTGATTTCAGATTAATTTCAAACTTACAAGCATGGTTAAGATATGCCTGTAGATACAGATATACATATGCATATACATGTACAAGTACACATACACGTACACGCACACATACACATACACATACACATACACATACATATACATATACGTGTTGAGAAATATATGATGGGACATTGCTGGGCAGGGAAGCACACTATGTTGTTACAATATATATCTACTTTCAAAAACTATTTGGCAATGTTCATCCTCAAATGGTTGTTAAAAAAAAAATCAGAAAACTAAGGATAAAGATGACTGCTGGAGATGGACTTTTACAAGCGCATAGAGTGATCAGAAAAGGTGAAATTGTTTTAAACTGACAGAAAGCAGGTTTAGATCAGACCTTAGGAAGAGATTCTTTCCTGTGAGGGTGGTAAGGCACTGGAAAATGGTGGCCAGAGAAGTTGTGGATGTCCCATCCCTGGAAGTGTTCAAGGCCAGGTTGGTCTAGTGGAAGCTGTCCCTGCCTGCAGCAAGGGGGTTGGAACTAGATGATCTTTAAGGTGCCTTCTGATCCTCACCATTCTATGACTATGACTGCATGCAGTTGAGTGTTATAAGAGAAAAAAATAGGTGGTAGAAAATGGTAAGTTATCAAAACGGAGAGTTAGTTACTGCTGGAGGCACACAGTAACATGGCCTGAAGGCTGATCTGAACAGTGTGTTTGGAGAGGGAGTTATCAGCAGAGATACCAATGAGGCTCTGAAGATTGTACTTTAGATTCTAAGCACAAGATGTTTCATTGTGAGGAATCCCATTACTGAGTGACAGAGCAATAAAATGGCAGATGAAATTCAAAATTGGTAAATGCAAAGCAATATTCTGCTGGAAAAGTAGTTTTAAGTTTATAAACAGTGGTGAGCTCTAAATTATCTGTTCCTATCGAAGATGAAGTGGCAGTATGTTTGACAGCTCTGTGAAACCATCAGAAGCCAACTATTTTAAGAACCTTTTCTGAGGAACAGATAGTGAAACAGAAACTAACAATTCCCCTGTATATGACCATGAAATAACACTGCTTGAATATTGGGCATCTCTATGGAGTCTATATTTTGAAAAGTGAATCTTGGAAGTCTACAGCAAAAATTAAAAGCCTTACCAAAGTTTGGAGTTGCTTTCCCACAGAGAGAGTTTATTTGCACTAAGACTTTTTGTCCTGGAAAAAAAGGAAGTCCATCATGGTAGGGAAAGCTATCTGAGTGTTAAAAAATAAGGTAGGTTAGAGATAAGGTGCTCACAATCCGAGTGCAAAGCACATCAAATGAAACAACCGATTTAAAGTAAACAACTGGTTTATAAAACAACCAATTAGTTTAAAAGAAAGGAAGTATTTCTTCACACTACAGTGGTAATAAATTACATAATATGTTTTGAATGCTAAAACTGTAAGTCTGTTCAAAAAAAAGGAAACAGATTTTGAAGGTGTTGTCGTTTGGAATTATTATGCAAATTCTCTCCCTTGCCACTAACTACCCATGCCATTAGTTAACAAAGGAAGTAGTTAACTGCTACCATCTTCTTGATCACTTGGGTTGGGGCAGGTTGTCTCTGTTGCTCTTGAGGACTACACACGGCTGGGGCTGGTGTATGTGCTGCGGTGGGAGAGGCCGTTGCTGCTTCTCCTTGCTGCGACTGTGGAGTAAGCCAGTTTTCCCCTGCCACTGCTGTTGCTCCTGGTTTTGGCATTGGGGCCCCAGTCTCCATTCCAGTCTCACCGCCACCTGCAGTGTCGTGACCGGCCCCCCCTGGCTGCAGGAGCGGCCCAGGAGAGAGAGGTTGCGGCTGCTTTCTGGGACACGCTGCGGTTCTCCGTTTTCCAGCTTTCCTTCTTCGTTCGGGACAAGGGACACAGGGGGAGCGACAGAGTTCATCTGAGACCTCAACACTCATCTGTCTCGCTGGAGAGGGACTGGAAGCTCACCCTGCAGCCAGCCGGGCTGTCACAGACACTGTTCATAAGTATAACTTTTCTCCAGGAGGAAACCTGCTGCTTCTGGTGGTTGTTGGTTTTTTTCCTTGTGGTGTTGGGGAAGCAGTTTGCTCTGGTCTGTTTACAGTGATATCTATACCTACATATATCTATATCTCTCTATCTCTCTATCTCTATCTCTATCTCTATCTCTATATCTATATATATCTCAGTTAAGAACAGTTATCTTTCTTGTATCTATTTTCTGATTAAAGTTCCTTTTCTTAAATTTGATAAAGAGTGGCGTGATTATTGTGGAGGAAACCCCCTCCTCCGCTTGTGGGTAAACATTTTGGTTCTTCCCCCTCAAACTGATACAGAAGGGTGAGCAGATTTTCTGAAATATAATGTCACTGGTGTTTTTCTTTCTGTTTTTGCACCTGCTTTAGGCATCAACTCTAGCCAGGTAGGACACAAGATGACATGGACCTTTGTTCTAACCTTATTTTATTGTTTGCAGCTCATGAAATCACATAAACATTTTTTGACTTTGTGCTTTGAAAGCCTCTCTCAAAAAGTAGAGATAAATGGTGATCCTGGACATAAAATATAAATAATTGCAAAGAAAATATGTGACATTATTTCCTAATAAACGCATCACATGAATCCTAATGTTTCTCCGTTTCTAACTTTCTCAAACTGGTTTTGAGTGTTCTGTCCCCTTTTATTTTTTGATGCAAAGTATTCTATATCATGTTTATAAATATAAATATATTTTACTCTTATTTCTGTCTGACCTATATCTTGTAGAGTAATATATATTATGTAGGCACTTAGAACAGAGAACACTGTGATCCCTGATGCCTTTGACTTAGCACATGCACTTCATTCCATCTTTCCAGCACAATTGCCTATAATATGATTTCAGAAGAGATACAAAACTGAGAGCTGTTTTCTGCTGAAAGGTATGAGCAATGCTACTTTCAGGATGGGAAATCAGCTAACTGGAAAACAGATCTGAAATAGTTTCATTGACCATTGCTTACCCAATTTTGGCAGATGACTGATTTTTTCTTTTTCTATTTCACTTTAATTTTCACCGGGTTTTACTCTTTTTTTTCCCCATAAAGATTACTGACTTCTGCCTTAAATTCTCCATTATGTTGTAGTCTCAAGAGTCAAAGAAGGCAGTGACTGTTGGAGATGTCCAGAGCTGCTTAAAATTTACTCAAAAAATTTACTCAGAAATTTACTCAAAAAACTGACAAGGTTAAATCCACAGAGAGAAACAAAGATCATGTTTGCCATAAGTTATTTTCTAAGCTCTCCGTACTGTTTGAATTAGAACTTGAACATGTTTTTCATTAGGTGAAAATGTTGCTTCAATTAGAAGCACATTTGATACCAAATGTTAAGAGGCAGGAAGTAGGATTTTGTAGGTACACTGTATTTCTTTATATCAAAACTTAGAGATGCTGCCTACCACAACTCCTAGAGGTAGTATTCATTTGTCCCTTATGTTGACTGACATATGTTGGCAAGTCTATAAATAAATAATTGAGGTTCTTTGCAAGGTTCATTTGCTGTTAAGACCAATCTATGCCATGCCAGTGTTTGAATGGAAGGTTGCTTTCCTTTTGAATTACTCTGAGCTATATAAATGTATTGATAGGAATTTTCTCTTCACTGCTATCCTCAAGCATAGCACTTATGGTCTGCATCTCAAAGAACAATAAATGATGGAAAAGGTGTCTTTTGAGCTAAATACTTAAACTATTCTTGATGCATTATTTATATAGGCTAATGTTTCTGAATCAAAATATTGAATCGTTCAGTGGTGCACTTCAAAATCTGTATCAACTGTTACCTTTGCTTAATATATTTTTAGCTTAAGACTGCTATGAACACAGAGACTGCTGATGAGGCAAAATTTTAGGTATTTACTCTTGAAGATGCATGAATTGCTTACAAACATGTTTTTTTATTATGCTACTAAGGGTCATGCTTAGAAAGTTTTAAACATGATTTACACAGAAATAAGCAATCCTGTTAATTCACTCATTGAAAACTTGTTCAGCAAAAGACAGAGTTTTCAGCAGGATGATGAAACCGGAAAATTATACACAATGAGGCTAATTGCCATCAGCTTCTTAACCCTTTCAGTGCAATAACTCATGATTCCGGAAATGCACTCTTGCTTTTAGTAACTTTTGTTATGCAGGCTTTCTGGTAGAATAAATTCAAATAATTACTGAAGTAGATTAGATTTTTTTGGTTGGCAGGAGCTGGAACCTGTCTCCTCATCTCCTCTTATTGACTTTTTGTGTGACCCCTTTTGCCATTGATTGTCTGTCAGATCTTTTTACACTGTAGAAGCCTACAAATCACTTAATAATTCTATAGACATAAGAGTAAAAAATATATATATTCAATGTATGTTTTCTCTGTTTTATTTCATTATTTTACCTTTTATCTTTTCAGAATACAGTGGTTACACAGGCTACCTGTATAAAATAACTCTCAATTTCTCCTAAAATTTTTGGCAGAAGTCACACTTTTTTTTTTTGCTTTTTGCTTAAAACAATTGGCATTAGTATATATATGAAAAATGATTATAAATCCATCTGTTATTTCCTCATTTATGCCTTCAGTTAGGCAGGTTTTT
>VWZD01003701.1:131800-148986 GCA_013396695.1 Sakesphorus luctuosus
TGATACCTCGAGCCACCTGTAGGTGGACGAGGCCAAGGGGTAGATTTAACCATGGACACAATTTCCCAGGTTATCCACTATTGTGAAACCCCTGAAAAGGAGATAGAGACCCCAGTGTGAAAATGGAGACCCCTGAAAAGGGGATAGTGACCCCAGTGCGAGGATGGAGACCCCTAAGAAGGGGATAGGTAGATTTAACCATGAACACAATTTCCCAGGTTATCCGCTATTATGAAACCCCTGAGAAGAGGATGGAGACCCCAGTGTGGAGATAGTGACCCTAATGAGAGTATGATGACCCCTAAAAAGGGAATAAGATGATCCCAATGTGTGCCTCAAAGACATTTAACCTTGAAAAATAAGGTAACTTGCATTTTAAGTTCTGTGTTGCAGAACATGAACCATCAGATGAAGAAGACCTGAACTGAACTGATGTTAGCGTCCACTGATGAACTGTTTTTTCCTGCCTAAAGTGCCTACCCCATCCTAATAGACTTTTGCCAGCTCAACCCAAGACAGAGGTCCTCAAGAGCTGGAAGGAGTGTCCAGTGAAGAGCGTCTCAGAATTCTGGGTTTGTGTAGTTTGGAGCAAAGGAGGCTTGAGGGGTGTGGTAGTTTCGTCTCTGCAGCTTCCTGAAGAGGGACATGAAGAGGGAGATGCTGAGCTCTTCTCCCTGGTATCCAGTGATAGGACACATGGGAACAATTCAAAGCTGTGCCAGGAGAAGTTTATGCTTGATATTTGGAAGCATTTCTTTACTGAGAGGGTGGTCAAACACTAGAACAGGCTCCCTAGAGAGGTGGTTGACCCCCCAAGACTGTCAGTGTTTAAGAGACATTTGGACAGTGCCCCTAAAAATGCTTTAATTTTTGATCAGTCCTGAATTGATCAGACAGCTGGACTGGATGATCTTTGTCAAGGCCTTCCAAATGAACTATCCTACTCTCTTCTATTCTATTCTACTCTATTCCACTTTATTCTGATGTTGAAATGAGAGAAATTAATAACTCATTTATTTGACAGATTTGAAAGAAAGATGGATATATAACCATCTGACCATATGTCTTGGGTTGAGCTGGCAAAATGCCAACTGCCCAATACAGAGTCAAAGCCTCCCTCCCCCCGACAAGAAAAGGGAGGGGAAAAAAACTCCACAACCTCAGAACCCCAGAAGTAGCAAGCTTCTTATATTATACAAAAGAAAGACAATTAAAACCAGAATATGATATAATACATATATATACACAAATGTGAGAAAAAACAAACTAACAACAATAACTACCAAGTCACCCAACCAAATAATACAGATTCCAACCACCCAAACCCCACCAAAATTCCCAACAACTCTTCCAGAGAAAAATCCCAGCAAGAGTGGAGAAAAAGTAACAAGAAAAGGTTCACCTCCCCAGATAACACAGCAGAGATGGTGACAAGGTCTAATCTCAGTAGAGGCAGGCAGTGCATCCTCATGGGTCTGGGGCAAAGACCAAAAGAGACAGAAGCTCCTCCTCTCTCTCTTTTTATACTTCTTGATACTTCTTGATGATGTCAGATGATATGTAAACCTCTTTGGCTGCTTAAATCAGGTGATGCTTGTCACTTCTAATCTATGTCACATCCTTTGGGCCTCCTGAATTGAAGCCTAGCTGAAACTAAAGCCAAAACTACCCACTACATCAAAAGCTTGTGAGTGGAAACTGCGTTCCTCTTTGCTTGGAATGTATATTTAAGAAGAATTTTAGAGACCGCTATCAAGGTACTGCTAATTTTTAATTATTTTTAATATTCCATCAATAAATTTCTTTTGTCAGCTTCCTGATCTTTGAATAAATCTTCAAATTAAGTTTTATCTTTACAGTTTTATTAGACTCTTTCCTAAGAGACCTAAAGAGAGACCCATTTTGGCTTTATTTTGTGAAAACTAGAAGTCACTTCCTCAAAGGACTTGCTTTTTAACATTAAATATTTAGAAGAAAGAGTGATGATCTAAATCTCCAACAAACAAATGTCACAGCTTTACTTTCAGTCAGATTTTGACCACCAATAGCATTAAAGCGTATTTGCAGATCCTTAGAGTTGTAGGTCTCATTAGCCAACTTAAATGAAAATATGAACCTCTGTGGGTTCATAGGTTATTAGATTATCTTTACAATATTGACAACAAGACTTACTTCTAGAAGGATTTTTTCCTTAAGCAACTCCCTTAACTCTTGTTATCCTGTAGCCTCCGGTTTTGAGAACTAAAGATGATTAGAGCTGATGAATCCCAATAATGAAAGAATACCAGAGGCTGTGAATTTTTGATTAAGTAAATGATTTGTCTTAGTTCAACTGCTTTTGGTTGTCCACATTCTAAGCAGGAAAAAGAGAGAAGAAAAAGCATATATATGTTTTAACTTGGGTGGAAAATTTTAATCATTGCAAATGCATAATATTTTGAAAAGAATAAAAACAAGGATGGATAAGAATATAAGAATAAAAGCAAGATGGATAAGCATCAAAAAAATGAGGTAAAACCAGAGGAACGAGAAGCCAGTTTTCATGATCAAATAACGTTTCTTGCTCAATTGCAGGAAGAAACAATTTCTGGGATTTCTGTACCATTGTATTTGTGGGATTTCTTACATCTCTTTCTAACAGAAAGCAACAAACAAACAAACAAATAAACAAAACAATTTGTAAGGGCTAGTATATCTCACATGGAAGATAGGAAACTCTAGATAATTTTATATCACTGGCAATAGTTCATCCCTCTATTGTGAAAATTATATTCAAGAAAAAGGAAGCTTAGAATTTAGACACTGTTTATGTGACTTGAAGGGCCTATAAACATCTTTCATATGCTAATAGCATGTCCCTACATTCTGAAAAATATGCATAGTTTGTCTATGTTTGTTTGGTTGTTGTTGTTTTTTTTCTTTTCACATTGCTCTTACTTACAATCAAGTCTGATATGTGAGTTAAAACTTGTTTATATTTTGATTTTTTAAAAATGATTAGAGACACTTTATCAACAATTAGGACTCCAGAAACAAAAGTAAATGCATTATTGCTGCATCATTAATATTTGTATTTATGTTAAAAATCCCAACTGGATAGAAAAAAGTTAATATTCATAAGAAAGAGCAATGCATCTGTCAAATTTAAACATATTGAAACAATTTTGAAGCCATTGGAAATACATAGCTGCATCTTTGATGGTCTATTTTCAGCATGTCCCTAAATTTTTATTAACCTGGCTTTTCTTCTGACTCTTATAGTAAGATTCCAATTCTTGATTTTTATTGGATATTGTAAGAAAAGGACCCATTTATCTTACATGAAAATATTTTGAACATTTGCTTTTCTTGTTTAAACCAATCAAAAGGAAGAAAACTAAATACTACAGTCTCCCTGCTATTATTTGTCAATCCTTAAAATCTTATTTCAGTTTTATAGAGATTCATGAGCAGGAAACTAAGATTAACTGAAGGCTGAGTATAATTATCTTCTTAAGTTCCAAAATGAGATGAAAAAATCTTTTCTCCACCTATGAAATGTGTATTGTTAATATATGCATAGGCATCTGTAGGTGATTCACTTGATGTAAAGAATTAATAACCTTTATTTAAACTTCTGCAGTGTTGAAATTACCATGATGATTTTGTTCATCCGTTTGTCATAACTCTTTTTTAATATACATAAATGCCTTATTTGTTAACCTAAGAGAAATATGACTGTACTAAAATTACCTTGAAAAGTTATAATTTCATGTTAGAAGTTTTAAACCAGTGTAGTACTGAATTGCAAATATAACATTTATGGTATGTCATTATTTAGTTCACGCAATATTCTGAGGCAGCCGCACACAACGGGCATTTATGCTCCTGCTCTTTACCTGAAGCCATTATCATATCCTATCCTGTGTATTATATTTAGCCTATATCAGGGTAGGGAGAAAACAGCAAGTATTTTTTGATCTGCTTACTTCTGTGTGTTAAAAATGCTGTGAAGTTGGGGAAAAAAAAAAGAGCAAGATTTAAAAACATTAAAAGTGAGATCTTTTCAATGTTTCACCAAAACTCTTTGCAGATTCTTTTGTTGCCTGAGGGAGATACTTAAAAGAGTGCTTTAAAAATAGGGCTAAAATGAGTTAGACTTTGTTTGCTGCAGCTTAATGGAGACAATATTGCTTTTTCTGTGGGGCATTTACATTTGTGAATTTGATTATTGCAATGCACAGTATTGCGAGTGTAGACTATTGTTCAGGGGCCTTGTGCTACAATGACCTCTCATGTTTAAGGCAATGTATTAGGTACAGTCCTGTTAAAGTTAGTCGGTATAATGGGAGAACTTAAAGTTATGCACATCTGATAAAATTTTGAAGAGCTACATGTCTGTTCAACTCATGAACAATGTCATTTTTCTTCATAGAAGTACCTTTAGACATGGAAAATTGACTNCTCCACATTTATTATGATGCTGTTAGGACTTTGAGTTTATAATGCGAAATCAGTAGGAAAAGTAAAAATATAAAACTAAAAAAAAAAACAAACCATCAAAAATTAAATTAAATAAACTCAATGAGATGAGACATAAGAGAGAGGGTGACAAAGAGTCACTCATTATAAGGACATTCAATGGGACAGCTTCTCTTATTAGGTCTTTCTAGCTTACAGCATTACAATGCTCATCCTNGCTACATGTCTGTTCAACTCATGAACAATGTCATTTTTCTTCATAGAAGTACCTTTAGACATGGAAAATTGACTGAACCGCAGCACTAAATGAATAAAAAAAGAACAATGTCTTCTGGCCACAGAAATATTATTCAAAAAGGATTCGAGTTGACATGGAATAGAGCTCAGTGTGCCTCTGCTGACAAGAGAGCAAGATAGTTTTAAAGATAATCTTGTTTATCCTCAAATATTTTAATGTTAGACTAATAACTGATGGCCCATGAGAACATTTGAAGTTGTAGGAAGACAAACTGAACTTAAACGCCATCTGCTCAGGTCTGTGTTCTCTTTGTGCAAACGTCTTTCAGTGAGAGTACTTTTAGCTTCTAATACACTGGAATTCATTCATTGGCATCCTGTGTTTGAGACCAAATTTACTTTGAACTGCCTGCTCCCCCCTGATATGGGTTTTAAGTGCACAGGATAGACCCTAAATGCTACTACCTGGCTGTATAAAGCAAGCAGCCTCTTTGGCATAGGCTAAGTAAGGTCTGCAACTTGTTACACAGTAGGATTCCTTGTCTCTTTGTATTCAGAGCTCCATTCACTGGAGACAATTTTTTTTTTAGGTTTTTGTTTTCTATTCTTTTTATTTATTTATTTATGTTGGTATGCAGAAATAAAGGTATTTCACTGGGGTAGGGTTTGAGTGTTTTTTTGTTTGTTTCCATGACACAGATTTTGCATTGTTGTTTTAAGAGTGTCTTTCCTGAAGCCAGTAAACCCTTTTTTTCCACATTTATCCTCTTTGCCCACAGAGCTGATAGATGCAGTCTTTATGCTGGTGTGCTGCTGTACTGCATTGCATTTATCATTAAGAAGATTGCATGAGGCCAGATAACTAATTAACAATATTAGAAGAGCACAGGTTGAGGGAGAAAGGGAATACAGTTTCTGATGAGGTTTATTGGTGACCTAATGTTCTTCAGGCAACCTTGCCCTACTTCATGGGAGCAAATCCCATATACCTGTAGGAGAAAGGTAAGTAGAATCTCATAAGGGTACATATTCATGATGTTCACTAAATTAACATTGTTTTTCCCTGTGTATGTCTAGAAGATGATGCCTGCCGACTCAGCAAACAGCAAAATGTCGATCTTTTCATGTGATGTTATGGCTACTATACTTTCTTTCTCTAGAATTTCCAGTACATTTTGTCAGCGATGTGTTCAGACACCATTGTGTCATGTGTTGTCATATTGTGTTGTTTATTGCAGGCTTTTAAGGGAAAAAAGGTAATCGTTTCCAGTAATTTGCATTTGTGGCTGGCTGCCTGTTTATGCTTTGGCAATTACAATTGTATGTCTCAGTCTAAATGAGAAATGATGTTGATAAAAGCCTTACTGGAAAAAAAAAAAATCCCAACTTTAAAAGTTATGCTTATGTTAAAGAAAGCTTTTGAAATATATTTATTGGTCATAAACAAATAAAAAAAAAACAACAAAGAATTTTCTAGGATTTGTTTCACAAAAGAATTCTGCAGATTTTTACCTTTACAAAATTGAAAATATTTTAACAATGCCATTGTAGACACCATACATACTTGTTGAATTTTTTCTTAGTTCCTGATCTTATCCTTTTTTTTGCCTTTTTTTATTATTTTTTTTTTTGTATCTTATCCCCTGGTGCTCAAAACTCACAACCTGTATGTTTTCTGTCTCTTTTTGTGTGCATGTGCATGCAGTTTGTAAGGTGCAAGGGATGTGGCAAGGTAGATAATGAAGACAACACTGAGGGTAGCAAAAGTGACCTGACTTTCCCCTGTGAACAGTCACAGGTTCCTACATTGCTCTTGAAAAGTGTGTGTATGCAGTGATGGTGGCAGAGGTGGAGGGAATGCAGGGGTCTTAATTTTTACCAGGAAAATGGTAGAGCGCAGAAGGCATCTTTATTGAAAGCACTGGTTGCAATTTTGAGCAACTGGCAAGAGACTAACAAGAAGCTTGTGGAAATTGGAGTCAGAAAAATGTCTAGGTCATACCCACCCCTTGTGAAAACAGGCAGAGCTGGTCAGTAACTGCATGTGTATGTCTGGACTCGCAGCATGAGAGCAAAGCAGCAATTATTTAGCATTCTCTGCTGATGTGGCACTGGGAAACTTCCAGCTCTCTAGCAGTCAGTGGAGATGGAAGAGGGTTAAAGGAGTCTGAATGATTTATGTACTGCCTGAACAGATTTCCAGCAAATGAAAGAGTTTCCAGTGCAAGGTCTGTTCTTCAAAAAGAACCATTAGTTCCAGTATTGATATTTTTATCACTGTTGCCCATGTTGATATGAAACAAAATTTTATTCTGTCATCCTGTCCAACTCTTTGTGGTTTGGGAGCTGGAATCTGGTAAGATGTGTTTTCTATCTTAAAACTATGGTGCTCCATACACTCCTGCGTCTAATTCCTTCATCCCAATTTCAGCTCTACAGCACTTGCATTTTGGCCCAGCTCAGGCAGCACCATAGTCACTGTGTTCTTTTCTGTGACTTATGTTACAAAGTTTGTAAACTGTTTTCCCCTCTTAGACTAAGAATATCTGAGCTGTGTCTGTCTTGGGGAAGCAGTGCAACAGGCAGGCAGGAAGGAGGTTTCCTCTTCCCTTCAGGTACGACATTAATGGTACTAGCAAGCATTGTAGATTATTGCAGTGAAAAACAGACCAGACATACAAAGAAGTGATAACACCCAGCAGTATCTGAGCAATAGATAATATGGCAGTTACTGAAATAGGATGAGGAGCCATAAAACTTCTCAGATGGACTATCAAAGTATTACAGAATAGGAAAAGTAAACACAAGAACACAGCTGCAGTTTTATTTTCTCAAGTGGAAAGTGATTTATAGGTAAAAGAGGAGTAAACTATCTGGATTTCTTCCCATTAACCTGGCTGTGTTGTGTTCACACAGATATCTTTAGATTTATGCCACTGATTGTCTCCAGAATGAATTGTATGTGTAGACTGTCTTTGATGACTTGTTTGGCTGGACTTTGAGCAACTTGGTCTAGTGGAAGGTGTCCCTGCTCATGGCAGGGTGTTGAACTGAGGTGATCCTCTGGATTATTTCCAACCTGTCTTGGGTTGAGCTGGCAAANAGCCCAGTCTTGGACAAAATATTATTTGGAAAATGGTGTGAGTACCTTTGAAAACCTGAAGTACCTTAACAGGCAGTTTATGCCTCTTTTGCTATTGGGAACATTTTGTGCAGGTCAGAAACCAAAGGCCATTGTGAATGAGAAGATCGTGTCCGTACTTGTCTTTCATTAATTTTAAGTTGAAGCCTTAAGGAACTGGGGATTTGCTGCTTATTCCTGTATACCCCTGCTGCAGTACAGGCACAGAAGCTGTATGGCAAACTGACATACAAAAAATCCCGCCCAAACTATGGCGTGGCAATGAAATAGATAAAGGACATCACTGATGTCCTAGGTTGATGGTGCTTCAAGAAGGAATTTGTTAGACAAAACTACCAGGAGTACCTGTGAAATTAGCACAACTAACCCTTCAAACTAGGAGAGAATTATTTTGTTTTTGTTTTTGTTTTTGTAATTGCTGCAGCTCAACCTGGAAGGAAGTACTTTTGTAGCTCGAACCTGGTGAATCCTGAATGCATGAACAATCTTGGAAACGGTTAGCTCTACTTTCTACCTTATACACTTTGTGTTCTCCACTACAGTACCTAAAAAGAAACAAACAAAAAAAATCCCAAACCTGTGTTTTCAAGTAAACAAAGGAAAGGTTGTTGTAATTAGCTCGTTCTGTTGTGCAGCCATATGACAGAAAAATTAGCTCTTTACGTGTCCTGTTGCCTTGTATTAACAGATGTTCTATGTATATAATTAATACTATTTTGCAACACTCAAGCAAAATAAATGTTTTATCTCTTTTTTGTCAACTCATGTCTCCTTTTCCAAGCTACAGAATATACTTCTGAATCAAGAATGAACTCTAAGCATTGTCATAATCAATGATACTATTACAATTTTCCAATAAGTTGTCAGGCTGAAAACTTCTAGGTTTTTCACTGTATAATTTATGTTCAGATTATGTAGAGTCAAGAGGAGCCTTAATTTAGTACTTAAGGAGAGGTACTGATGATGTGATTAACTAAATAAAATGACAACATTTGAACAATGGACTAGGAAAAATTATTAGCTCTTTATTTTACAGTTGAACAGAGAGAAAACTGGAGAAAACAGAGATAATGGGAAGGAAGAGTTTGCAGAAATCAAGTATGAATAAAACTTCCTGTATTCTAGAAGCAGAAGTGTAGAAAGCTAGACTAGGAAGTAGGTCTAGGTATTTCTTTTTAATGATTTCTCTTTGACAAGGTTTACTGATCCAAGCTAAGACAATTTAAGAGGTTGTCGCCTCCAGCTGTCCATCACATCCATTGAGTGGCTCTTACAAGCCCCAAAACTGGCTTAAGAACAGTGAGACTGGTCCTAAAGTGCTGCAATTCAAAATTTAGCTTATTAATGCAAACCACCATTGATTTTAGTCTGTGTTAATATATTGATCTATGAACTACTGTGTCTAAGTGCTCTGATTCATGATGATTTGGGGACTTAGCAGCCTTTAGGGCCAGAAGTCAATCCAGCCATCTTCACTGAGAGCAAGGAGAGGCCACGAGGCTAGAAAATGCCACAAATTTTTGTAAGAAATAATTTTAAGTAAAAAAGACACTTGATGTATGCTGCTGAAACCTCAGGAAAACAAGTCACCTTTTGCTTTTCAGTTTATTTTTGAAGACTGAAATTAAGTAGATAACTGTGAACTGAAAATAGTGAGTGCTTACCTTCTGTACTACATGTATTGGAAGGTTTTGTTGTTATTTTGATACAAGTTGCATTACATGTGACCTGAAACTGGGGACAGCAGTATCATTTTTCAAATGTTATCACATGTAAAAGTGGACTAAAAATGCAGTCAGTATATCACCATCTGTTTACAACACAAAGCTAAATTTGAGTCACCCACCTGAAGTATTCCAGAGAATATAAGGGATTGTACTACTGATGGATTCAGAAATGTTTTGGAAGTTAACATGAGAACAGACAAACATTCAGGCTGAAGTAAGTAAAATAATTAGCTAAGAACTTTCTCATTTTCCCTCTGTAGGCCATGAGGTTCCTTCTTGAGGCTTGAACTCCTCTTGTGCATCATCATCATGAAGCTATAATAATCTTCAAAGGAAAACCATGAGGAAAACATACATAATCTAACAATGAACTTCGACATGTAGAATGGGATGGAATTGCTCAGAATTATAATTGAAACTTACGTGATATAGCATTCCACTAATTGAAGACCATAACATTTTTTTATCCAATGGTCCAAAGGAATTGTGGGGGTTTTTTTATTTGTTTATTCCCCAGAAAGCTCTTAACTTTGTAGGGAAGATATTTCTTGAAGTGGCTTGCCTTTCATTTTCTGATCATCTTTTGGTATATCATTATTCTATTAGTTTTTTGTTCATCTCAGTAACCAAACTGCAGTGACCAAGAACAAGCTCCTTCACACCTTTGCTCTTACTATTGATTTTTCCAAATACATTTTTCTGTTGCTGTCTATCACAGCAACTATGTCTTTGCTGTAATAAAAAAAGGAAAGAATTCTATTTAGAACATGTTAGATTCTTCCTAAAACTAAAGAAACACTGAACTAATAGGATCATATTCAGTGAAAAAGGCACTCTCAGGTCACTGAGATTCTTCCTGAGGATGTTTCTTATACTGAAACATTTGCAGTTTTCCCCCTGCATAGTCTGGGACTTTTAATCAGAAATATCACTCCAGTTGCAATTAAATTGGAGCTATATGAGCACATACTTATTTCAGAATTCATATAGTGAAAATCCCTCGTCTTTCTTGATTATGAAAGCTGATCATGAAAAGCCCTGCAAGGCTCAGGATCAGAGACAAATAATAAAAAAACCCTTTAAAATATTAACTTTTAATTTTGTTGGTGTGATGTTAGTGAATAGTGGGCTTTTTAAAGGATTGTTTTTTCCTAATGAGAAGTTTCTCCTACTGATTTTATTTTTTAATAAGAAAGAAAATATTAATAATCTCATAAGTAGGACAACATCATTTATTGCATAATATTTTACATTTACATTTGCCAAACTTCAGAGAATAAGCATAAACATGTAGCCTTTTAACAGAATGGCCAAAATAGAGTAAAACTACCTCTCAATAGTTCATTTGTTTAATTGCACCCTTAGGCTCCTTAAATTGTGGCGGAAGCTCATTCAGGAGCTGTTATTAGCATAGAATGAAGAGATATGTGGTCTTTTACTCTCCTAAGAAACCCTGATTCTTAGTCCAGAGAAAGGGGTAAAGGAATTTCTTGGGGATTTGGAAGAGAAAGAAAGAATTCCCTGAATCTCTAAAACGTGATGTGTTTAGATATTTGCTTTTTTAAAGAATCCTTGGTGTTCTAGAAGTGAAGGTGATTCCTAAGTATTAACAAACATACAGCTTCTGTCTTGTGTAAAATTTGCAGTTGTTGCTTCTTTTTTTTTTAATTCAACTCAGGTATTTGTATACCAAAGGAAAGTTTATATACCAGTTTTGAATATGAAAACAGGTTTTTCATCTGGGATAGAGAAACAGAATACAGGGATTTGTAGAGAAAGCAGAGATTTTAACAGATCTGCTGTGGAACGTGCTGAAGCATAGCTGCAATATTTTCTGTTGTCAACAACCACTGTAAAATGATTCAGTACAGAAGCTCCTTGGATGCAAGACAAATTTTCTCTTTTAGATTTTATTCATTACTTTGCTTTCTAATTTTCATGGTGATCATTTAATATACCAATTCAATTTATGGAAGGACAACTCAGAAGATTTAAGAAAGATTTTAAAAAGTTAATGAAGGAATAATACATTTCAACAGGTCAGGTATTTGGTTTGGGGTTTTCCTTGGGTAAACCCTTGTAATTCAGTTTTTAAATGTTCATATGTACCAAAACTCATGAGTTTTGTTTGTTTACATATAATAACTTGACCATGATAAAATACATTACTGTGGCTCTAATGTATGGAACTTGGCATTAAATGAAATGTGAGACTGTTCTGCAGCTAAATTTTGCTGGGTCTCTCCAGATAGCCACTCCTGATCTGTGAGAAAGTTGAACATTTTTGCATATATTCATATTCTTCTATAGCAATAACACTTTTTTACCCCAACTATGAAGGAAAAAGGCTATTTTGCTATTCTGCTCCCTTCCTAATTCATCCAGCAGAACAGTATACTTTATTAATTATTCATTACAGGGAAATCAACCATGATTTTGAACCTTAAAAAGAAAGAGTAGGAGAAATGAAATGTTAACTCACTTATGAGCACAAGGTTCAGAGCCTATCAAATCAAAGTTTATACAGTAAATTTATTTTCAAAACGTAAAAGTTCTTCAGATGAAAAGGCCAATGATGAATGGTTTTAAGTGAGAACATACAACTGGGGTCATCTAATAAAAAGGCCTGACCCATGAACGTTCAACAATCTGCTGATCTCAATTGTGTGGAAAGATTGCCAAATATAAAATTCACGGGCCAGAAGATTGGGTCTAATTTCCAGCCTATACACATGGTGGAAATAACTCTATTAGAATTCATATGCATCAAAACTTCCATGTTTTACAAGGCTCTTCTTCAAGGACCTGGAGCAGAACTGCTACCATGAGATGCTGTGAAGAAGCACATCAATACAATTTTGGAATGGGTGTAGCAAAAGTATTAAGGTTCAATAAGGAGAGAAAGAGATATTTAACTATGGTACAGCAAATGCATATTACAACATTACACATCCCTAAATGCCACATCTAATGTCTTCTAAATACCTACAGTGATGATCACGAAACAACTTCACAGAGCAACCTGCTCCAATGCCTGACAATCTTTTTGGTGAAGAAATCTTTCCTAATATCCAGTCTAAACTTCCCTGGTGCAACTTGGGGTAATTTCCTTTCATCCTATCACTTTTTACTTAGGGGAAGAGATTGATCCCCTCCTGGCTACAACCTGCTTTCAGGTAAATACCGAGGGCAATTAGGTATTCCCTGAGCCTTCTTTTCTCCAGGCTAAACACACCCAGCTCCCTTAGTCACTCCTTGTAACACTTAAGCTGCAGACCCTTCCCCAACTCTGTTGCCCGTCTTTGGACATGTTGCAGCACCTCAATGTCCTTCTTGCAGGGGCCTAAAACTGGTTGCAACCTCACCAGTGCCAAGCGTGGAAGGACAAACGCTTCCCTGGTCCTGCTGGCCACACCGTTGCTGATCCAGGCCAGGATGCCATTGGCCTTCTTGGCCATCAGGGCACATGCTGGCTCATGTTCAGCCAGCTGTCAATGAACACTCCAGGTCCTTTTCCACCAGGCAGCTTTCCAGCTGCTCTTCCCCATGCCTGTAGCATTGCAAGGATTTGCAAGTAAGGAAAAGTAATAGAAAATTCAGCAGGCAGTTGACAAAATAAAGGTTTGTTGTTTTTTTTTTACATGTGAAAGTTAAATTTATATTTTTAGTTGCTTTGAGTGAAGTCTGATGAAATGAAATGAAATGTAATGAAATGAGCCCAGACTCCCTGGGCCTTTTCCTAGCCTGGAGGTATTCTTAGCATTTATGTTGACATTTGGAATAGCTTTAGACTTTTGCAAGCCATGTAACAATATCCTGTAAAGATGCTGTACTAGCATATTTTCAGTTAACCATGAAGTTATACACAAAAAGTGTTTATGAAGACCTTTCTTCCAAAATCAAAGTCTGATGATTCTTTAGTTCTTTAGTGTTTTGGTGTTTGTTTGGTTTTGGTTGGGTTTTTTTGTTGGTTTTTGTTTTGTTTTGTTTTGTTTTAAGGCAAATAGCTGTATTCCTTTATCCATATGGGCAAAATAGAGAATTTTGCAGGAGACATTATGATTGAGGCCAATTAGCGTACATAAAGAGTGTTACAAACACCCTATTCTGCCTCCTCAAAGTAACATTAAAGCTTATTTTACTTCTGCTTACTTAAAAGTAAAGAACTAAAACAGTATTTCATGGAAACTAATGGTTGTTGAACTAGAACAGTGCCAATTGTCCATGGAGAAAGACAGCTGCAGTCATACCTATGTTATTTTGTGAAAAATAGGCATGTCTAGAAGAGAAAACTTGAAACAAGATGAAAAGTATTTTGAGCTGCATTTCACAGGGAAACCCACAAAAGAATTCCTCATTAGATGCAGACAAGAAATAGAAAATAAATGCTGAGTCCTACTTAAAAACATACAAAGGATCAACATATCAGCATGCAATATAATTGTTTTCCTTGGTGATCTAGAAAATCTATGAGTACTTTAATTTCAAGTATGAGGGTATGTACATTATCTAAATGAAAACTTCCCATACCATGTCTGAAATAGAATTAGACTAGAAACAAAGATATTTTTCTTAAATCCTGAAAATTATGGTGGTAACAGACAATAAAAATAGATATTTCCATTAACCTTGTCGCTTTTATAATGGTATCTCCTACCATTCATCTGATAGGGTGTAATCTTCTTACTTTTAATGGAAGTCTGTCTGTAAGTTCACAGCAACAAGTGGTGTGTTCTCTTGGTTCAAGGAAGAGTGAGACTATTGTCCGCCACTCAATTATTTACTGGGGGAAGAGCAAACTAAGTGGTGCATAGCATAATTAGCCAAAATTGTTACCTTGCTCAGATCATTCTTTGACTAGTTATGGCTAATTTAATCTTGCTTTATTTTTGTTGCTTCACACTGAAATTTTGGCTCCTGATTTCACATTTCCTTCAGTGAACATTTTTTGTGCAGAAGTCTGTGCATTTTCAACTAGATAAGAAAACCTAGTGATGGTGAATTAAAACTGTGTCCTCTGAAATGTTCTTAGATGCATAAAAAATAAGAGCTTCTGCCTTGAGAGGAAAACAAGGAGACATCCTTAATGTAACAGAGTTAAAAATACTATTAGGAAGGATTTGTTAATACGATACCGGGCAAAAAGTCACATGAGAGAAGGGATGTCAGCATGGGTGTTACCAGTGCACTCACCAGTGCCTCTGAGCCTCTGGGATCCTTGGCTGCTTCAAATTCCTTGAAGAGAGATTACCTGGTTTTATCCTGAGACCCAAAAAAATGAATTTCAGCTTTCAGCTTGACCCGTTAACCTACCACTTTGTTTTTTACAGCCTGAATCTGCTGACCTGCACAAGTAACAGGACATGCTGAAAAAACTAATTTGATTTTTTTTTTTCATTTTTCAGCTTTGGAGGATTAGTGGGATTAAGTCCTACAGTTTGTTCTAGATTTGAGAACAGTTTTACAAAACCTCTTCTGAATTAGAGATGAGCAAATGAATTGTCAGTCAAATATTTGTAGCGTTTAGCAAATTTAATGTTTTGATTTTTATCTATTTCAAACAGCCACCGTATTTGATCATTCTGCAGAAGCTAATATGTTGTGTTTGTACTGGAAACTGAATTAGGAGGTAGCAATATCCCTGTAAAAGCCTGAATAAACCAACCACGATACCTGAAAGCACTTTTTATCAAAAGCATATATCCTAAAAATAGTCTGACTAACCAACCCAAAAAGTAGTGTATGGACATGTACCTAGAAAACCTGTGTGCTGCATTTTTCCCATATGCAAAATGAATAAGCAAAAGTTCATGTAGGTCCATGGTTTACTAGTTTGAATACTTATCCTAAAATAGGATCTGCACTGGAGAAGTTTACAGGAATGATGTAGCTCAGTTAGGAGGAAAATACAGAATGAAATGGAAGTTTTTGCTTTTTCCTCCCCCTGAAATAAGTGTTCTTCCAGAGAAAATCAATAGACACCTTGGAAAAAGTTGAAGGACACAGCTACAACTTTTAAATTTCATATTATGCAACTTTTATTTTGGTAGAGCAACTGTGTTTCACTGATAAGAATGACTTCTAAAATATAATTGAATATTTTAAGTTTTAGTATATGCATAAGTTGGTTTATTATTTCTCCTCAGCCATAACATATAACTCTTTACATCAGGATTACTTCTTTTTCAGACTCGGTCTTTTATAATCAAACCTGTTTCACAATTTAATCTTATCATTATAATGCAGTCCAATATTCTTAATATTTTTATTGTTAATCGGAAGCTGGCAAGATTCCATATCATGTAGCTCTTCCTTGCTTCAAAACTACAATATCCTGAATCCAAAAAAAAAAAAAAAAAAGAAAAAGAAAAAAAAGATTAACAATAATTTTAAGAGAAAAATTAGATCAGGTGAAAAACAGCACTTTGATAATCTGAGTCAAAGTTATGAAATTTGATGGTTTAGAGAAATGCGATTAATAGTTCAGGGGTTTTTAATTAGATAACTAAGTCAATGTATTTGATTGGTCTGAAACGATACTAATTTTTCTGTCATATATGCTTTTTGCAGCATTTGATTTTATGACTCACTGTTGAAAGTGGTAATATTGAAAACTAAGCTAACACTTTGAAGAAAAATATTTTTATGGTGTGACTTTTGATATTCTTGCTTACCCTCTCTGTTACATTTTGTACTGTGGAATTTACAGGGTTTAATGTTTACAGACAAATTTGGAGGCAGGAGTTTGTAATGGGCCTCTGGGCTGACTTCTGTTAAATCAGTTCTTTACCAGCGATTACTTATTTAGTTTTGAGGGCTAACAACTTTTTTATCAAGTTCAAGCCTCCTTAACACAGATATGTAGTTTTGTTAATACCTGAGGATACTTATGGGTAAGAATGAATAGCTTTTTTCTTAGTCTGTCCCAAATTTCTTTAAAGAAGTCAAAATAAAATCAATTTGTATGACAATATCTTTTTGGCCCTTAAATAGTTATGACATTTGAAGTTATACATGGATGATTCAATGCTGATATAAGATATGAGTACAGATGTCGCTAACTCATTTCTGAACTTTTTTGGGTGAAGGATTAAAGCTAACAGATCAGAGCTAAAACTGCAACAGAAATGATGACACCGCCTGAGACACAAAAAGATTCAGTACTATTACACTAAATAAGAAAACAGATAATTGCTTCAATCATTCTAACACTGCAGATCACCTATGGGTAGCATGTCCTTGACTGATTATACGTAGGGTTTAAAATCAATGGTAAAACCATACAAATCTATTATTTTCTAACTCAGGTACATAAAAAGAAGTCTTTGATACTACCTTCATAATTTGAGACAGGATAACATTCTTGGTTTAACTCTACACTATCAGGTACAGCAAAGGTTAATAGGTCATAACAATACTGTATTTAATAACTGTTAGAGAAGTTATTCCATGTTTTATGTTTAAATGCAAATATAGATATATTCACTACTATAATGCTATAGGTGTTACAGATTGTTCACTTGACACTTAGGACTACCTCAAACATCAGTAGTAACCTAGTGGTGCATGAAATCATGAATATTTTGGAATAGACAAAAATGTCATTTCTCATTTATCTT
>VWZD01003701.1:149011-172750 GCA_013396695.1 Sakesphorus luctuosus
TGACACTATAAAAGTAAATGCAGTCTAAATCTTTATTATAAATGCATATTTTCTTCCTTGGAAGAAAAAAAAAAGCAAAAACAAAAACAGTGTGTCACCTTCAGTATTATTCCTTGATAGATTTCTGTGCCATAAGTTTCAGTGTAAGATTTTGAAAGCTTCAAAGTGACTGGGAAAACAGAAGAATGATTTTGACAAAAAGGGTAACCTTAGACAACTGTAAGTTTGCCCAAACTAAATCTTGTAAAATTTTATAGACCATTAAGGAAACATTTGCCGCTGCAAGAAACCTCACATCTGGAATATAATTGGTAGTCATAATCTGCCTACCCATTGCATCTTTCAATATGAGAATATACATTTGCATGTTTTATTTTTCAAGTGTAAAATTGAAAGCTGTAAGTGAAAAGAGAATTTAATATGCCATGCTTCAACTGTGCCATCTAATTGTCTTTATTGTTTCATTTGTCCACAGATGCAGTGTTTGTGAAAAAGCCTGGCATGTCATGTGTTGAAGTTTAGTACAGAAAATAAGAAGGCAAAATTGAGGGTAAACACACACACATATACAAAAAACATCACTTACTAATAACAAACAGATCCAACTTTTTTTTTTTTTTAAATTGCAATTATGATTTGAAGAGGCTATCTTTTGATATCAGTGATTCTGTCTGTAGGACTCTTCAAACAAGAGGTCTGCAGCATCCTTAAAGCTGGAGGAATTATATTTTTGTCCAGCCTTCTCAAATTAAAGTAGCTTTGATGATGTTTTTGCTTGCTATATACATAGCATGCTTGGGATATGCCTTAGTTAACATAGATTAATTACAAAAAAAAAAATCATCCAGAGATTATACTGGCCTAGAGGTGGCTGACTTGAGGCTTTGAAACATGAATTTACCTGAAGCCTTGATTTCTTATTCAGGATCCAGAACCCTGGACACTCCTATTTATCTGACTGGGCTGAAACAGAGCGAGGCTTTTTCTCCTTTCTCGTGAAAGAATGGAGGGGTTTTGTATATCTTTATATATGACTGTAATAAGTATGTATGACAATACATATAAGATTCTTAAACACAGTAATAATTTCCTATTTAGAAAAAAAGATAAAAATATTTTAATCAAAATATGTATTTTTATATGGGAACTATTGATTTATTTTATGAACATACCATTTTAGATGAATTGATAAAATAGGATGTATTTAAACCACAATAAAAATAATAGTGCAATGTGTCAAACGGAATACTTTTTCTTATTACAATTGAGTGGTACTACTCAGTGTTCTCACTGTTTACAAATATCAGTAAGATCAAATTTCTTTTATTTAGGAACTCAGAATTCAAAATACTTATATTGCGCTGAATAAATGTGGAGCTCATTGATATTTTTTGAGTTATGAGTATGTACTTGTGGACCTCATTATTTATAAAATATCAATAAACCAAACATTTGAGCAGTTCAGTAAACCAGAAGGAAAACTGAACTGTGAATTTAAATGATATGAAAATAAAAAGATATCCAATGATGTGTAAGTAACTGCACATAATCGAGAAGAATAATCTCAGTTTTATATCTTTAAACATGAGATTTCTTAATGTTATATTGAATTCCCATAGACTTAAATATTACTCAAGTATATAAAGTTAACCATGCTCCAGGTTCAGCAGGGGTTCTTAACTCCTATCTATATTCCTAATCTCCTGCTGAAACCATGTATTAGACATTTGCACTATCAGAATTTTTTAAAAGGTTTTCTATACACATCATTTATTTACCCTTTGGATTTCAGACATAACATTGGCTTATTATCAACTCCAGGTTTTCAAAAACAATAAAGCACAAGTCCTCTGCTGAAATACCAGTTCAGCATAAAAGCAGTTCTTCCTATTTTTGTAGATCCTTTTTGTTATGGTTGCAAAAACTTGTACACAGCAAGAGGGCACTTAAGAAACAGATTTGTCTCAAAGGAACCAAAATATCTCTTGTGTTATCAACTACTATGCAGTTTAAAACTCAATATATACAAACTTGCATACGTAAATGATGAAAAATATTAACTTAAAAAAAAAGTTCTGATAAGAAGATAATTATTTACCCCCAAATAGCTAATTTCCTACTTAGTATAACAATGCTTTTTGGTAAAGAACTCAAGACAACCACATATACTTTAAAATGTCTGCACTGAACTCTGGTGCCTATCAGTTTCTTCTTCCAGTCTCTTGATTTGTGTATTCAATACTTTAAAAGGGAGGAGGAATTTATATCTATGGGACCTGATGAGATGCATCTCAGAGTCCTGAGGGAATTAGCAAATGTAGTTGCCTAGCCACTTCCCATGACAATTGAAAAGTCATGTCTGGCAGGTGAAGTTCCAGGTGACTGTAAAAGTGAAAACACTGTACCGATCTTAAAAAAGAGTCAAAAGGAGGACATGGGAACTATGGACCTGTCGGTCTCACCTCTGTGCCTGGGGAGATCATGGAACAGATCCTCCTAGAAGCCCTGCTAAGGCACATGGAGAACAAGGAGGTGGTTCAGGACAGCCAGCACAGCTTCACCAAGGGCAAGTCCTGCCTGAGCAACCCAGTGGCCTTCTGTGATGGGGTGACCACATCCGTGGCCAAGGGAAGGATTACAGATGTCATTTATCTGGACTTCTGTAAAGCCTTTGACATGGTCCCCCAAAATCTCCTTCTCTATAAATTGGCAAGAGTTGGATTTGATGAATGGACTGTTAGATGGGTAAGAAATTGGTTGGACAACCACATCCGGAGGGGTGTGGTCAACAGCTCAGTGTCCTGATGGACATCACAGTGACTAGTGGTGTCCCTCAGTGGTCTGTATGGAGACCAGTCCTATTGAATATCTCCATTAATGACATAGGTAAGGGATCGAGTGCAGTTCAGCAAATTTGCAGATGAGACCAAGTTGAGTGATGCAGCTGACACACATGAAGGATGGAATGTCATCCAGAGGGATCTGGACAAGCTCACGAAGTGGGCCCATGGGAATCTCATGAGGTTCAAGACCAACTGCAGGGTGCTGCACCTAGTTCTGGGCAACCCTCAGTGTCAGTGCAGGCTGGGGGATGAACAAATTGAGAATAGCCCTGCTAGTTAAAACTTGGGGGTGCTGGTGGATGAGAGGACAGACATGAGTTGTAACATGTACTCCCAGTCCTGAAACCAGCTATGTCCTGGACTGCATCAAAAGGAGCCTGGGCAGAGGGTGAGGAAAAGGATTGTGCCCCTCTACTCTACTCTGGTGAGACCCCACCTAGAATGCCGCATCCATCTTTGGGGTCCCTGCTCTGGTGTCCCATAGGAAGCACATCAGACTGTTGAAGAAGATCACCAAGTCAATTAGAGGGATGGAACACCTCTCCTATGAGGAAAGGCTGAGACAATTGGGTTTGTTTGGCCTGGAGAAGAGAAGCTTCGGGGTGACCTAACTGAAGCCTTACAGTACCTGAAAGGAACCGATAGGAAAGATGGAGATAAACTTTGTAAAATTGTATGTAGTGATGGGACAAGGAGGAATGCCTTCAAATTGAAACAGATTTTTCTAAAATATCGATGTTTCTAAGTATAGCTAGGTATTTTTTTATTACTTTTCAATTTTAGTTTGACCTAGTAAAACTATAGCTTTGGAGAATAAGACCTTAGATCTCTTATGTCCTTGTTACTCTTTGCTTTTAATTTTCATTATGCTGTGGATTGAATCTCATCTATGTACTTAAGCTGTGTCTTCATCTATTCACGCTGAATTCAGCATTACAGCTCTGGTCAGATATTTCTATAAATCTATCTTTTAATGTATTAAGGATATGAATCATCATGCTTAAGAAAACCCAGAAGTAGAAACCATTTAATCATAAAACAACAAAAACCTTAGCAAAATAACATAAAATGACTTTGTAAAGCTTCAGCAGCCCTGTCTCTCCACTACCAATATAACAAGATAAAGGGAAATTTGAGTCATGAATTATTTTCTTTTTCAAATACACACTAGGAAAACTAACCCTGGAACCTGATTATAATTTTAAAAGAAAATAAATTATATTGTAACACATTAATGTGTATTCCATTTTGCACTCAGAGCAAGAAAGACCAAGCTGATTTTTATTTTTTTTTATCTATATACCAAATATTCGTCTTAGATTTTTCTCTGTATGCTTACTTGACAAATCCTATCATCTGCAATTCTGCAGATAACTACAGATCTGGAAAATACAGAATATATAGAAAAAATAAATGCATTTTGTTTTTTAGCTTACATTTCAATGAATGGGCACACAGAAAATATAAAATTTGCAGTGTCAATTTAAATAAGAAAAACAAAGGCATACAGGAACTGCAGTTCCCACAAAATACCAGGACTGACAGCAAGCATCACATATTGTTTTTAGAAGAAAGTGAAAGAAAATGTTGTTCCAGTAGGTGAGGAAATTATCAGTAAGCAATGTCAGTGAAAGTTAATTATGTAATTTTCAGTTCTCACTAAAAAATTGTCTAGTTGATGCAGTTACTGTTGATTGTAAGAAGAAAAGTCTCGAGCCTGTAATTAGAAACAAGTTACAGCAAATTGAAGATGGGTGCTGTCAAACTCACTGGGCCTCATTGGCTTCACCCAGTGGTACTTGAAGTTTTTCAGAACCTGAGTGGACAGACTTCTGTGTTATTCAGTCTCGATATATTGATTTTGAGCAGCAAGGGGGACTGGAGACCTCCCAGGCTCTCTTCCAACCCAGGGTATCCTAGGTCCTGCCCAGCATCTGTGATTTGACCATGCTCCCCTTTGGAGAAGTGGAACAAGACAAGGTATATGAACAGAGACTACAGAATAGCTGAAGAGAAAGAAACGGCTGAAAGAAAGGATCTACAGGGTAAGATTGAACAAATCAAGGATGTTAGGCAGAGTAAAAAAGGCAGTGTAAGATGTTCTCTCACTTAAGTCTTGCTGCTTCTAACAGTACAGTCACACCAAAATTTGCAATCTACACTTTATGCAGAAAGACAACAGGAAAACCCCATCTTCTCTGTGTCCAGAAAGGTATTTCATGAAAAGAAGACCCCCAAAAAACAACAAACCCAATAAACCTAAAAAAATCTGCTCCAACTCAACAAGCACATTTAATATGTAAGTACAATAACTGAGACCAGTTTGCTGCTTTTTTTTACTCATTGGTGAATTCTTTAAATCCACTAAACTTTGCCAAATATGCTTCTTCATTTCTGGATTATTTGTTTATTTCTTATCTCAGTTATTATTACATGTGTGTTCTAATAGGAATTAGGAAAGAATAATAATATTCCTTGGAATAATATGTATACTGCCTTGTTTGTCCACAAAACTCCCTTCCATTTGTTTCTATGAGAGTTGGTTTATTATGTTAAAGGTCTGTTGTGTTTTGAGGAGCAAGGGATGAAGTTCTTGCTGAGGAAATTCAAGTGGTTCAAGTATCACTGTTTGATGGCCATAAATACTGCTGAGCAGACATCTCCACAGCCAGCCAGTGAGGAAACAAGCCAATGATGGATTTGGAGAGCAGACAGGGCAAGGGGCTACATAAGGGAACCACTGTGTCTTGTTGCACTGGAGATCATTGCTTTCCTTGCTTTCATTGTTGGATGATCACACAGTCTTAAAGATGTTAAGATGAAGATATTTTTATATTATTTTGAGCTAAAGACATTGAGATGGAGACATTTTTATAATATATTAAGCAAAAAATATCCCCGAAAGAGTTCAAGGCCAGGTTGGATGGAGTTTGAGCAGCCTGTCTAGTGGAAGGTATCTCTGCTCACAGCAGGGCATTGGAGCTTCCAACCCAAACCATTTTGCGATTCTTTGATAAAGGTCAGCAATCATTTCTAGCTGTCCTGTGGCCAGTGAAAGAGTCTCTGTAGCTCTTCTGATTTTAGTGCACTAAAGGAAGGGGGCTAACAGAGCTTCTCAAATTCTATTCACAAGTTAAAGCTGAAATATTATGAGCCATCACTTGAATTAATTTGCCTTCGTAAGGTAATCTTCTTGAATACAAGGTATTTGAGTCTCTACATTTGCAACTGAAGCCAGGTCAAAATGATACTTCTCTGAGAAATGCTGTGTATTATCACTTTGGTGTAGAATTAGGCTTTTTACTGAGCCTGTAAAATTATGCTGCTGGGAAGTAATCATAAGTATTCCTGATTGAAAACTAGAATTCAAAAGTGGCAGGAACATAGCTGCAAATGTGCTAGCATGACAAAATTAAAGTGATGTTTGACATGCTGAATTTGCCAAGTTACCAGAGAGAATGACTAAAAAGGGGGGAGCTGAACCAGCTGAAAGATGTGGGGTGACAAGAAGAATATGTGCTCCTTCCAGGAAGAAACAAAATATGCTGAGTACGATTTTTTTCATTTTTTTTTCTTTTTTTTTCCTATTTTTTTTTTCATAGGTGTCTAACATATGCTTCGTAAGTTATAGAAAATAGTGAAGGGGGATTTTATATTCTCCCCATAGGAGGACAATCCAGACCCTGGCAAGCTCTCAGTGGAAGACAAAGATTAAGTTAAATTTTTGCAGAACTCCTAGGATTTGACCAAGCCCCCTTAATATGCTCAATTTTCTGTTGGAATTAATTGCTGCCAACCTTGAATCTCTTATGTACTGATTAGTCTTTTGTGCTAGACTGTTAGCTTTACTACACATCCAAGTGGAAACTTTACGTTCTATTTCCTGTTCCTTTTCCCTTAATATGTTCTTGTGTTAATTAATTGCCTGTGATGGCTGTCTTCTTAAATCACTGCCTCCACATTGAAAAAAGAGTCTTTTAAAATGGGCAATGTTAGCCAATGTTGTCATGTGAAAGGGTTTGCTACTTAAAGAGGACAATTAGACTATATGCAAATTACATCTTTAAAAACTGGGATTCAGTGTCTGGCTCTTAGGAAAAAAGAGAAACGAAGCTTCACTTATTTAAGGCTGATGTGGTGAAACCTACTTGCTTTGCTGACTTACACCATCACATATGTAAGTGCTCATGAATAAATGATATTTCTGTGTGCAAGGCTTGTGCTCCACTTTAATCTTCAGTTAGAGTTCTCATTCTGTTCTGAGCCTCCACAGAGAGAGGCATTTAAATTCCAGAGACTGGAAAGCCACCCTCGCCTAGAATAACAACTGCACTGAAACCTGCACACAGAGGCTGTGCTTGAAGGTTTGTATAGGTATATGACAAAGGTTGCATACATATAGATGCATGATGCATGTACACGTGTACTTCAGCAGCCATCCCTACATTACTGTGTATGAATTTCTGTACATAACTAACAATCAATCACAATAAAAGGTAAATTTAGATATTTCTGGGAAATGTTTCCCAAGGCTTTTCTGGTTATGCTTGAGTACAAGTAGAATGCGAGAGCTCCTATGGATTATACATATAAATTGCATGAAAACATTTTGTTTATATTTATAACTTACACAGGTTATTTTGCTTATATTTATATACAATTGATTTTGTTCTATAAATTATGGCAAAAAACGATACCTAATTGTATTCAGCTCTATAAAGTGATTCTTTTTTGACAGTTTCTAGAAATCACTGCAGTATTATGTATAAATTTAAATACTAAGATTTTTTAAATAGGCTTGCCCTGCTCCTTGGGAACTGGGGGTACTGAATCCAATATATTATATACAATTGTAATATTACAGGAATATATATTACATTGCTTAATGCTGAATCCACTGTAAGAAGATAATCTGAACATCAGTCATCTGTATTCAGGTTCACACTGTATTTTGAAGAAACAATGACAAGGGCATTGTATATGATACCAGAGAAACTGTATGCAGAACAAGAAGTAAAAATGCCACATAAAAATCTAAACATACATAAATAAAAGTAACTGGATAAAAATATAAAATTATTGGAAAAGATGATATAGATTATCATAGATACCACAGAATCATGGAAGGGTTTAGATTGGAAGGGACTTAGAGACTATCTCTTCCCCACTCTGCACTGTGGACAGAGACACTTTAACTAAACCAGATTGCTCAGAGTCCCATCCAGCCTGGCCTTGGACATATCTGTCATTGTCATTGGTATTTCTTTGGCACTTATGCAGTAAATTTCAAACTAATACTGTGTTTATAAAGATGGAGAGGAAACTTCAGGAACTGGCCTCTGTTTCATCATAATTCCCCAATTCTCCTGTTTAATTTACACACGTGTGGATTTTTGTTTATTTTCTGTGTTTGCACTGAGATGGATAGTGTTATATTGCAATCCCTAAGAGGGAATGAAGACCACATAAAGGCCATATACAAGAAATTACCTATAAACTAAGAAAGAAAGAACTGAGTTTTTCCAAGGTATTATCGGCCAGAACACAGATATGAAATTAAAGGATAGGAAAATTGGGTCTATGCCGGTTAGTCTTCAGCAGCATAAGAAAGACCCAGTGTCTAATTAATTGTTTTTGACAGGTGTGCTTCAAGGATCAAAAAGGCAAGAGCTTCCAAACTGTTTGTCATCTTCACTTGCAATTTAAAAAAAAAAAAAAGAAAAAAAAAGAAGAAAAATGCTAAAGTTGAAAATTTATATGTGTTTTAAGGTTATGAGGAAAGTTACAAAAAGCACAGATTTAAAGATTTCAGAGCTGTGAACAAGAAATGAAATGTTACAAGATTTATGAGGGGTTGGAGTTCAGTGAATGTGCGTTTTAAGAAATGACTTGCATTTTAATGAAGTGTATTACACTTGAGAGGCAATAGCTTGGTTATCCTTTCTGAACAATGACTTTGACTGTGCATGGCTGTCAAAGAGAGCTCATTATACCAAAGAAGTTATAATTCAACTTTACAGATTGATATTATGGCCTCCAATTCTATGGTATGCTTCTAAAGGCAATAGGACCAGCAGTGAGGGGCATCCAAAATTATTTGTGGAAAATAGCTTCATGGTTTAAACTTACAATTCAAAGGGCTTTTTTCAAGAAAAGATCTAATTCAGTCTGTAACCTAAACCTCAAGGCTACTCTCCATCTTCACTCAGCAGCTAAAAAATATTGAGTCTCTCATATCATACAGGTTGAGAGAAGTGTTTAACAGGCTCTAAAGCAGCAGTTAGTAATTTCCATTATCTTTATAAATATTGTAGGTTTGCCTCTTTACATGTTTTTCCTGGCTTGTAGAATTTCTGACTACTTTGCTTGCTTGTTTCAGTGATTTGCTAAACTTAGTCTTAAAATCAAGTCAGGATTTTTTTTTAAGAAATTTTTATTTAAGATATTTTTCTCTCTGTTGATGTTGTTATGATCCAGGAGACCTTGCTTGCTTGAACTCTATTTGATCACCAATCATTTCTACTTTCTGAGTATGAAAATATGAACATGGGTAAGAAGTTCTTCCCACTGACACCTCTATTTGCAAAGAGCTATCCTCCAAGCCCTGGGCTAGCACACAAATATATCACAGTGATATTCCCTGCAAAAGAATAGTGTAGTAAAAGCGTATATCCAAGATTAAATGAAACACTACTTGAAATTCTAATACATCTTTATAGTTCTGAGGTTCTGTTTATTCATTCAAACTCATTCTTTGTATAGCAAACTCCCGCTGGGATTTTTTTTACCTTCCACATCAAGGAGTTAAAGGAAAATTCTACAACCACAGAACAAAACCAGACTTAGTTCATATGTTAATGAGTCAGGATAATTGCAGCTTTCCCTAGGTAATCTCGGTGTCAATTATTCATGAAGTGCTGACAGCAGACATGACATTTCCAACTGTCAGCTTTCAGTCATTTTGTTTACAAGTATGCAATTCTTAAGGATGAAACATTAGATTGAAGCTAAAAATTGTGATTTTTTTTCCAGGAATGATAGAAAAATAAAAAAAAAATAGAGATACAGTGAATTTTCTTCATAAAATGAAGAAGAAGAGAGTATTCCTGCCAGTAACTTTTACAGTATTAGAATGAAGCTGTTGCTCAAGTTTTAGGATCCATTGAGCTCCAAAATCTGTGCTAAGGCCAGAGATGACATTAGGTACTTTCATGGCACATAGTGCTATGCCATTATAAGGGGGAAGAAGCATGATTTGCTTCCCATCCTCTCAGTGCTTTATTCCTAGTTAATGCAGTACTTAATATCACCTGTAACACATCTTGAAAATACTACTAGGCTCCCTGCTTCAGTTCTGTCCTTTGCTTCATATCCCTTTATACTTTCAAACCAACCTAACAACGATAGGGATATTCTTGCCTTTCTCTTCTATGAAACTGGGTTCCCGTGACTTAAAAAGCTGCATTGAAGTGAAATGCAAACTTTACATCCTACAGTTTATAGGTTATCTCACAAAAAAAAAGTTAGATTTTACCCACTAAAAGTTAAATTCCTGTGTATCTTCACAGTGTGCCTTTGAAACAGTCATATTTTCATAGAATTATTGAATCATGGAGTACCAGGTTGGAAGGAGCCCTCAAAAATCATCTGACCCAAACTTCCTTGGCAGAAGCACAGTCTAGACAAGATGGCCCAGCACCTTGTTCAGCTGAATCATCAGTATACAGTACCCATGGCAGTGTCCACTCACAGCCACAGGACGTGCCACAGCCACCCTTCCATGTTCTTCATAAAGTGAGAGGCTGTGGCTGACCACTGGTCTTATATCTGTGAATAAATGCCAATATTTCCAAATACTAGCACCTTAATTGAAATCAATTGACAACATACAATAGGCAAAGACATTTAAGTGCCTAAATGCAGATAGTTACTTAGTGAGGTTTTCAAAAGATTCTATACACCTCGCTCCCATCATGAAAAAGTGTAAAGAGTCTCAGTCTATTAATAAACTATTTTAGTTTTCGAGCCTCAATATTAATTTTGAGATAATGACTATTTTAAGGAAATGCTCAGGTATCCAGGCTGAACCTTTACATTTTTTTCTAAAGGACTTCTTTTTCATTTGAATATATATTTCTTAGCATAACAGTCCAATTACTTTTTTTCCATAAAAGGACTGGAATGACATAATGGAAGAGCTTGGTTTTAATAATTATTAGGGTTCCTTGAGTAATTGAAGTTGTTGAGTGTATGAAAATTCAATATACAACACTATATTTCCAGAAATCCAATCTCAACTGAAATACAGCACCCCAGACACAAACCCAATTCTCTATATTCTTTTAGCCCATTTCCCCATGTTGACCAAAATTTTACAGTTTGCACTCATAATCACTCAGCTAATTCTTCATGATTTACAGACTCTGGTAGCTTGTATTAATTTTGGTCCCTCTGGATTCCTGCTGCTTCTACAGTTTCAAGACATATCAATCTTCCATTTCATTATTTAATTGACAATTTTCAATTCTCAGATTGAAAGATATGTGGAACTTACCAAAATCAATGATATTTTAATACATTATTATTGGCAACTTGTCCATGTTCATACAATCTTGATAGTATGATTTTCATCAGTCCTTTCAAAACATGTTGTTTTTCATGTGTTTTTTTTTTTGCTTGGTTGGTTGGCTGGTTGGTTGGTTGGTTGGGGTTTCTTTGTTTGTTTTGTTTTGTTTTGTTTTCTTGTTGTGTTTTGGGTTTTTTTTAGTTGAAAGAGGTATCTGTTTTATGGTGGAGTTTTTATCATAATTACTTGCAAATTGGTTTATGTGGGCTTTTACTAGACAATAAGTTTCAGAAAACAACACTTTTTTAAAAATTGTTTAAATTAAAATAATTCAGATGGACTATGAAGAAACATACATTGAAAATATTTATTCCAAAGCCTCAGAACCTCAGACACACTTCATTTTTTTTAGCCATCTTGGGTTTTATATGAAACCATTTGTGTTTAGCAAACAGATGTAACGGGTAACTTATTCTCACCTTGCAATGTGCACCCTAAAGTTCCTCCTGTGTCAGTAGAACATGCAGCAAGAAAATTAAAAGTGATCCATGGGACATATTGGTTAAATTTATATCCCTCAGCACCCTCTTACTGTTTTTACATGTATATGGAGGCGCCAGTTTCAGCTTTCATGCTGATTTGCCTTTTGAAGACAGAAGGGGAAAGAGAAGGAAAAGGGTCCTCATGTGGGTCTTGCAGATTTTTAAATCATTTGTGCATCAAGCTGCTGTTGCACCAGAGTGCCAGATGCACTAAGAAAACGATTTTTATGAAATCTTGATTAAAATGCAAAAGGACATAGCATTCCATCTTAGAAAACTCAAAATATCTTCATGTTGATAAAACAAGCTGTTTTATCTTGACTTGTGGTATTGACTGAGTGACTTCTAAACCACTTGATAGTCTAAAAGTATTTCAAATAAAAGGCAAACATGACCTTTTGCCATGATTATGTTCCCCAGATAGTTATTCCTGTTTGCATGCACAGACAAGCAGATACTGTCCTGACTTTCAAAAATGTTCCATAGATACTGAAAAAAGAGGTAAAGTTTTCTATTCTAAATTAGACAATAATACTAAAAGCATCACAAAAGACAACTGATCAACAAAATTTTTACTAGGAAAAGTTTCATCTTTCAAGTATAAGCAAAGCTAAATGAAGAATAATCCAAAAGAAACCGTTTATTTAATATCATATTCTGAGTAAATGTGTGATTAATCCTTCCATAGTGGGGAAAAACATTGGTCTTTTTTTCAGAGGATTCCTTATTTTTTAAAATAAATGGCCCAGAGAAATCACTATTATATAATAGCAAGTTCTGTAAACTGTTCAAGAAGCACCTATTTAAAAGTTTTTACAATTTCTCTTTAAGTATGATGAAGTACTAGTGCATAATAGGTAACTCCATTTTGTTAATTATTATCCCATCATATATCTATTTTATATTTCTGATGACTGCCTTATTCCCAAATTTCCACAGAATTTCAGTTCAAGGATAATGTGCCACAGAAGATTTCTATAGATGATTTCTTTTTCAGTCCTTACGTTTTATTTTATAGAATGTCACTAAGACATTTCCACAAGAGCCTCTGCTCATCTCCATGGACAAAACACTTCTGGTACACATACAGTGCTCCTCAAATTTGTCCATAGTTCAAACAAAGGTCTTTAAATAGATATATGGGACTTTTGAAAGTTTCTTCATCAAAACGCTTTTCCCACAATCTCCAAAAAAAGTCAGATTATTGTTTACAACCAAGTAAGCTATTGTAGAGAAGGTGAATCCTATTTGTTGTTATTACAGTGTGCAGAAGAAAGGATCCTACCGCCAAAATTAAGCTAAAATTAAGTAAATCCAACATTAATTTTGAAAAGCAAAAATATTTTTTTTGCAAATCAGTTTGCAAAATCCACAGAAGTTCTTGGTAGATTTCCTAGGTTTGTTAACTATGCATTTTGAATCCCTTATTCTGATAAATTGGATCTTTTTCCCAGTAAATGTCAAACTAATAGTTTGTTTTAACCACAGGTAAGGAATGATACAGAGCATTGGCATGGGCTTGGCAAGGTAGGCTGCAATCCAATATACATGTATAAAAAAATACTTATGTATGTATATATGTGTGTATAAGATACATACTGGAAAAAAGGATGCCAGAATCTGGCATTCTTCAACTCTGGATACAAAAAGTCTGTCTGCCAACAAGTCCACACAAGAAAGTGTTTCTCTTTGGAAGAGGAGGCTGTAAGGACAGTACCTATCCATCTTTATCGCGTGTCAGGTAAAACACACCCTGAGGCTGTCAGCGTGCTTAGATTCATTAATCAATCAGATTTTTATCTGTATTATCTATTAAAGCTCCTATTTCAATAAAACACTTAACCACTCTGATGTCTCCTGTTCTAGTACACTCCTGCTCAGCAAATCATTTCTTCATGTTGAACACAAGATTTTGTGACACTTTACCTTCTGTAGGAAATTTGGCTATGGCAAAGCTATATTTATCTGCTTAGCCTTAGGGCTTATCTCCTAAGTGATGATGAAGTCAGTCAAGAAGTAATTCCATATCAATTTCCTATGTGACCTTTTAAGTGTGCAATAACCTTTTCTGAGTAAGCATTAGTGCTGTGTACCTGTTCTGCCACACTGCCAGCTAACCCTTCAGGTCACCTCCCACGTTCTCCGGTAAGGAAATATCCCTTTGCCTTAAGTCTACACAGCACCTCTAATCATGACCTCAGATTTTTAATCAATGCTACAAAAATAGCATTTGTGTAGTAACGTGCTGCAATTTCATGTTTTATTCTATATTAATTATATGTTATGCTATTATAGATTAAAATATGCCAGAATCATAAAAATTTAAAAGTAAGCAACCAGCTGTTAAAATACAAATTGGATTATAATTTTAGTTTTAGTGCAAGTCTATTTTTACCTATATTTCTTTTTGCCGTTTCAGGGGGTTATAAGATGTTAGAAAAACAAGATCCAAAAAAATTATATTGCCCCCAATATATACTTATAAATGATAATGAACCAATGCATCTTTTTCCAAAAGTAACCAATCTTTTTTTTTTTTTCATGATTTCTAAAATAGCAGATTTCTACTAATTAAGATAAGGCTCAAAGTTATTTAGTTGGTTTTGCATGCATGTGCTTACCCCTGGATATCTTGGAAGTGGATGTCATCACCTGTTGTCTGTTTAAAGTGACTGAGACGCTTTAATTCCTTGCTTGGAAGTGGAAATGTTTTCTGTTAGTACCTATTCCTAAAGGAATTTGATGTTCTCTCATTTACTTTCTTTCACTGAATTCACCCATTTATTTATCTTAGGCAAAATATGTGGAGAAATCTCAGTCACGGGACAGATTGCACTTATCCTTATGAAGAGAGTACTTCTGGGAACAGAAATTCATGTATATGTAACTGTTTCTTGGCTTTACTGCCCCAGACCCAGATTTCCAATAAGACTGAGATTTCTGTGACTACAGTGTGCTGTTCAGAAAAAATATTAAAAAAAAAAACAAATGAGAAAGCAAAACATCTTTACTTCTGTTAAATTGATGACAAAATTCCCATTTATTTCAGGAATAAATCATTAACCCTCAATGGCCCCACAACAGCTGGAATTGTCTGCAAGCTGAAAGATTTCTAATATGCTACTTAAGGCCCACCACATCAGGTCCTAATATGCCACTATAAATAAGAACCACATTTTAAAGCCTATAATGATATGTTTACTCAGATTTCAGCAATAGGTCAGGGAAATTTAGCTGCATTCTAAAAATCCTCTACATTACGTGCATTTTTAAATGTCAAGAAATTTAAGTATTTCTTACTTATTATCTCTTTCTGTGGTTTTAGATATACATGATAAGTATCTAAATAATACTTAAATACTAATAGAAATCCTAATTAATTAAAAAAAAGAAATAAAAAAAATTACAAAGGAAATTTAGTTTCACACATCAACATCTTAATAGATTTGCATTTCAAATAAAAAGTAAACTTATGGGTTGGTCTTAATGGCAGACTAAAAATTCCTTGCACTTTCCAACTTTATTCCATTACATAATATCACAGACTTGCAACCTATCATTTCTTTTCCCTGGTTCTCAATTTGCCATTTTACTTCCTGCCCTTCCTTATTTGTTGACTTTCTTTCATATTCTTACACCTTCCTCCTTTTGTTTCTCCTTCTTCCCTCAATATTGTTTTCTCTGTTTGTTTTAGCATGTAAGTATTTTACACTTGCAAAGCAGCCCTCCTGTGGTAAATGTCAGCCATAGTACAGTGTTGTAAGCTCTTCCCAGTAGTTTTTCATGTTATGCTTGTTCTCTTTTATGCGTAGGCTTCTTCGGCGTAGCTCACCTTAATGATCATTCAAGTCCAGGAAAACTAGTAAACTCAAGGACAACTCCATGTGTGAGTTCCCCTGTACCTTTTTCTGTCAGGAGCTCACATTAAGGAACTACATTTTTTTTTAAAGTGATAATTACTGACTAGTAAGTACAGAACAACAAAACAGTTGCTGTGAATTGCTTAGTTAATTATACTTGGAAATTAAATTCTAACCTTTTTGCACTATAAATATTGTACTGCTTTGCCAGTCAAAAGCATATCATTTTAGAGATAATACAGGTAGTAGTACTACCTCTGGTGTCCCGGTGTACACTGGAATGATCACGGAAATGCTGACAGATGCACAACTGTGCTGTTTGTGTTCCTAACACTGACTTCTTCTTCCTTGTCTGTACCCATTTCTGCTCTACTGGAATTACCTGGAGATTTGGACCATGCACCTGACTTGCATGTGTGTGGGAAAAAAATAATTTCCAGTCTAAGCATGTTCTTGATCAAATTTAAGATGAAATAATTTGACTGTTGGATTTGGCAAAGCATAGGGATGTGTACGTGTACCTGAGGACAAGGGAGAGAAGAAGACAAGACTCTAAGCAGGCACCCACCATTATGTCAATTTAAGATGACCATAAAACCTCAGCATTAGGAATGATGACATATTAGGAAGCCATAACAATAGAGTATCACAATGATATACTTTGTGTCCACATATGAAATGTGTTAATTAACTTAATTAGTCTGCTTAATATAGCCAGAAGTATTCAGAAAGTGACAAAACCTAAAAACTGAAGCAGGATTCTTATCATGCCACTCCTTATGCTTCCCCTTGCTGCATGGCTGTGAAGGAGTAAACCATCCTCACACAGTCAGTCACAGCAGCTCAGCTGAGAAAACACTTCCTAAAACACCTGACATTGGTTGTAACTGGCTTAGGAATTGTTGCTGCTTTATTTCATTTGGTAGTTATATGGACTAGTTGAAGTTTGTACCTTATGGCATAGACATGATGGGTAAGAAAGATGCTGCTTGCACCTGGCTTCTTGAAGTTTGGTGTGGAATACAGTCTTTAATATCAAGCTGAGTCAAATATATTGTTTAGAAGTTCCTCCAAAAAGTGAACAGTATTATTTCATCATACTAGTATTTTAAAAACAGTGATAAGGTTTTAAGTTAAATTGAATAAGTGCTTGTCCTCACATGGTGTTCATTTAAGCACTCCCATCATTATAAATCACCTGGAATAGATGCCATATTTGACTTTTGTGGTTACTAAATGACTTTGCATTCCCTCACTAAAATAGATTATGTGCTTCAAAGTTTTGTGGCTCTGGAAATGGAAAAATTGTATGTGTTGACTAGAAGCATGTTTATGCATCACCGAAGGAAGCTGACTAGAACACTTCTCACTGCACCGCACATGCAAGTCCTTCAGCTCTTAACACCAGTTCTCTGGGGAGATAAGCCAAATTAAGGCAGAATAACTTCCCAGATGAATAGAGTTCAGAAATGCTGAACTGTCAGCAGTACAATCATTTAAGTTGAAGTAACTGCGGATCACTAACTTTTTCTTTAACTGTTTCATAGAGCAAAATCTTGATTTATTCAACTGGTGTTCTATAATGCAAGGAACTTGAGTGACTGAAGCACATCTGAAATAGCCCCTGGTAGGTGCAATAAACCTGAAATCTCTGTTCTATCATTGCTCACACTTCTCTGCCATTACTTGACAGGTGTTTTGATGAGCAAGCACAATGGCTTATAACATATCTGACCAGACTAAAACATTTGTTTTGTGTCTGTGTGAATTGCAGTGCCCATAGAAAGCCTGAAGTGCCACCATTCCACTTGAAGATGTAACACTTGACTTTCAGGGGTGAAAATGGCACCATAAAATAAAGCAAACTCAAATGAGCTGTGAAATCACAGAAACCACTCAATTCACATCTTGGAAAATGATTTTGAAATTCCTCTTGAATCAGATAGTAAGTATGTTAAACAAATTTGTGGATTTCTGTATTAGTGGGTTGATAAAAAATAGAATGTCTGTTAAGATGCTAACAATATAATGCTATTATCATATTTATTGAGTCTATGTGACAAACAGGCATAGTTCCAGAAAAGCGGATTGAGAATTAATGTGGGGGTTTTTCCACCTAAAACTTCAGCTTCTTTTCTAATAAATTTTAAATTAACCTGCAGTGAAATGGTATTTTGTACCAGCTACTCACCTGTACAAATCTGAAAAGGCAAGGGTTCTGTCTATTTGAGACTTGTCTGTGAGAAAGGATAGTTCTGAACAGTGAAGTTAAACTCAACAAGATTAATTCTGCCAATTACAGTGACAAGGATATTATCCAAGCTTGCAAATGTTTACTTTCTCTGAGTATTTCCTGCTGGATTATTCTATTCTAATAAGAAACTTGTGCATAATAAAATGTTTTGTTTTCTAACTTCGCTTTGCTATTTCAGTAATGGATTAAGTTGTAAGATTAAATAAATTAGCACTAGAAATTTTTTACAGTGATGACACAAGAACAGCTAAAAGTCCGATGTTTGATTCCTTTTATGGTCACATTGAGGCCTGTATGCCCAGCCAAAGTTTCACACACACCTGGACAAGAGTTTTAATTCTCCATTGCTGCTATTACAAGGTGATCTAACAGCTGAAAACATCAATGCTTTAAAGGATTTCTTTGGTGATTAAAATTCTTTTCCCTAAACTTCATCATAGTTTAAAGGAAGCTTAAGATCTAGCAGGAGCAAGACAACTCCACATCTTCAAAGGGTAGTTTTGCAAGTCTGCATACCAAACAGAAAGCATATCCCTGGAATGGCTAACCTTGGAGGAACAAAGCTGTACCCAATTTACCTGTCAACTAGGCCAAGACAGCAGCTGGGAAGTTACAGTCCTTACACGGTGCCAGGGAATTTTTTTTTTTCAAATTAAGCTAAAGTCAAGCACGAGTCAGTTTTACTCATATTAAAATAAATTGCTGCATTATTCAGCTTAGAAATGTGAGGTTCAATATGTGTTTGCATGTGCATATTTTTTAATATGTATGTATATTAACTCATGATGAAAATGAGAATGTTTTTACTCAAGAGGTGCTGGTGCAGACAGAAGGACAAAAATGTTAACTTCTAAATGTTGTTTTCCTCTGTGTTTGAGATAAATATTTGCCTCTGAGGATACAGAGTTTTCTTGGTAAGCTTTCTGAATATATTGTTGGATACACATATACAGGTATTGCTTTGCCAGAATAAAAAAACCCACCTAAATAGTGGGTTAAAAGAACATGAGTTTCTAGCCCTTTGTCAATAATTCAAAACTATTGACCTCTTTTTCTTGTTCTTCTGCTCAAGAAAACTTTTGTTTTAATTTATATCTTTCTAGTTCTTTATTCCGTGTTTCCTTTTCTTGTTTTTTTTTTTTTCTGTTCAGCGCTACCTCTGAGTTGTGGCTAAAGTATGTGGACAGGAGAGGACCTCCTCTGAGGCTAGCAGTAAATTAATATTTTATAACTTTAACTGATATGGACAAGACCAAGGTGAAATACCAAACCCATAAATATTGATCAGGGATCAGATATAGACAAGATTTTTTTTCTACATGTAGTTGTGTAGAACAGTATATGCAAACATTTATACAACCTCTACAAAGTAATTATTAAGCATAATTTCAAGGCAAAATTGTTGCTACTGAGCTTTCATATAGCATGTTTCAACTTGTCAAGAGCTGCTAAAATGTTATTAGCCTTTGTCCTCTGGCTGTCTAAGTCCACCCAGCACAGAACTGGCAAGAGCAAGTGGCCACAGCTCAGGTTCTGTGTATGGTGTGATCCCACAGGCATTCTCTCTGGTCACCAGTTATAGGACCTGAGGGAATGGCATGAAACTCTGTCATGAGAGGCTTAGGTTGGATATTAGGAAAGGTTCCTTCACACAGAGGGTGACTGGGCACTGGAACAGGCTCCTGAGGGAAGTGGTCACAGCACCAAGCCTGACAAGAGTTCAAAAAGTATTTGGACAATGCTCTTAGGCACCAGGAATGGTGTGATTCTTGGGGTATGCAGGCCCAGGAGTTGCAGTCAATGATCTTTGGGAGTCCCTTCCAACTCAGGAAATTCTATGATTCTGCAACTCTAGAATGCATGGAAATCACTGGTGGTGTTGAACTTGCAAGTTCCTCACTGCTTTCCCAGCTATCCTTCATGTAGCCCTAATTCCAGAGGTCTAGCAATAAATCTTGGGTTGCTTCATTCTCCATGGAGTAGAAGTAACTGAGGAAAAAAATGTTATAATAATAAAAAAAATAATAAAATAAAAAACCCCAACAACAACAAAAACCAAACCAAGCCAAAAAAAAAATAGGGAAAAAGCATAAACAAGCATGAAACAGAGAGAAAGAGCTTTTGGGGAAGAAGAAGGGCCTTGTTTTTGGTCCTGGAGCAGGAGTTTTTACCCTCCATTTGTGAGAAAGACAGAAGAGCTGTAATGTCAGTGGTTGGGAACAGCATCCTCCTTTCCCTCGTGTCTATCAGTCCATCTTGTGACTGACAGGATGAGTGAAGTGCTCCTGAAAGAGCCCTTGTGTGGGGCCGAGGGTCCCATTTACATCCTGTGTGGATGCTGAGGATCCTGCTCCCTCCCCATGACAAGAGGCCTCTGAACTGATTTTTCACTGTACCTGAGAACTCTTTCCAACAGTATAAGTGAATGCATGTGCAGTATTTTTTTTTGCTGAAGGTTATTTTTTCTTTTTTGTTAATACTTGGTATGTATTTGATCTTCTTGCCTTCACGAGACAATCAAACTTGACTTGTCAGCAGTTTATTGCCAAGAGAGAAAGAGGAAGGGCAGTGAGGGTTTACATGCACTAGGAAAATGTCAGGTTCAGATAGAAAATTATGAGGTCTGATCCTTTGACAGAGATAAGCTCAATATTTTAAAATCAAGGCTTTCTGTAATCAAACTGTGAAGCTGAACTGATTATCATGTAAACCATTGTTTTCTTGAACCAGAAGTAAATTGTAATTTTGATGCTTTTCTGAATGCTGCAAGAATTGAACCAAAACAGATTTTTGGTTTCAAGATAAACACTACAAATAAAAATAGACAACTCCCTAGCAGGGACTTATTTGCAACTGGATAGGAGCTTCAAAGCAATGTCATGTCACAGCCTATTCCCCTCTCCTCCTTCCCACTCAACCTGCAGGCACGTAGAGCACAGACTTTCACTGCAGCTACATGACATTGAGCTTCTTTACTCTGCAGTGGGCCAGCAGGGAGAGGTGGCAGAGGCTCTGTCCTTGGAGATGTTCAAAAGCCACTTGGACAGGGCAACCATGCTTCAGTGGGGAGAGGGGCAGGCTAGGTGGTCTCCAGATTGTCTCTCAAAGGGCTTGTTGCTCCTGGAGATCAGTTAAAATTTCTGTCTGTACATGAATGTAGTAAGGGAGAAAAAGTCAGAAATGCAGACTCTGCTTTACAGAATTGATAATGGCTTCTCACATATATTTTGAGGTATGTAGTAGGAAGGTACCTGTCACTGCTGCAGGAGTTTTGATTTCAGAATGATTTAAAAGTCTGATCTTGATATATAACTCTAATAAAATCAGTGGAGATATACAGCTCTGACAGTAATGTGTAAAAAGTGGCTGACTGTCTCATTTTAAAATACTGATTTGTATTAGTTTTACTTCATCAGTTTCACTGAGCTTTTCTAGATTTATACTGATGCAAGCAAGATTAGAAACAAACTTGACATCTGCAACTTTTATATTTATTATTAAGAAAACTATGATTCTCAGACTGATCAACTACTGTTCCAAATGTCCCAATTCTTTCCTTTTTCCAGCCCAGCAGCAGAAAATACACCTTTTCTTCTAAATGTAAGTGAATATATTTTTACCACTTTTAACGATATTCAGCACTGAATTGAAATCTGACCCTCTTGCTTAGCCTTATACCTTGCATCATAAGCATGCCATCACCTGTAATCTGTGTAAGTCCAGATCCCAGTAGTCCACTATGAAAGAGTCTGTTTGTTTATGCATGAGCAGAAGTTTGGCACTTGGCAACTGGAAAACACTACAAGGTTCATTGCATCAAAGGCAAAATATTTTTTCTTACCTATTTTGAGGTGTATGAGTAACTTCTTCACTTCCATAAATTACATAGGAGTAAACCTAAAAGCTTAATCTTCTCAGTCTGTCTCTGCTTAACGTGCATCTGCAGCCCTCTTTCACCTCTGCAGTCAGTTCCTCAGAGCTGCTCGAAAGCAGGAGTGGCCTGTTCTTTCTGTTAGGCTACCAAATGCTTCACCAAAAGCAGGAGAAATCTCTCTATGTAGATGAGATTTTCTAGTTAATTTCTTTCTTTTGCACAAAGTAGAGGAAGAAGCAAACTTTAATCATATTTTTAATCCTCAAATCCTTGAGGGCCTGTTGTGTTTCTCTTCATGGCAAAAATCAGATGGAGAGTAGCAAAATAGTATTTTGGAACTAAATAAATCAGCTTAAAATAGTGGCTCAGATGAAGCTGGTGCAATTTCCCTTTTTGAGAAATTGAAACAGACTGAAATAATATAAAAATAAATTGTTTATTACATTAGCATGCCTAGTCTGTCTTCCTGAAAAATCTTCTGTACAGGGGAGGGAGAAAAGAAAAAAAAGAGAAAAGGAGAATTTATACTTTTTGCAATATTGTCATTTGAGAAATACTAATTAATGTGCAGGAATGGGGATGGATTTTGGCATAATACATATGAGCCAATTCTATGGGTTCAGTAAAGTCTAAGTAGCGCAAGAGAATTGATGTGACTCTGGAGGGGAAAACATTCCCTCCCTCCGTGTAAAGAGAATTGGTATTCCCCTCTATAGAGATAACTTGCAAGTGACTGACTTATGAGCAATGCAAATATATGAAACCCAACTAAGCAATATACTGCATTAAGACAATTGCATTTGTTTTGCAATATAAATGAATAACAAAGCAAAATGTTCAAGATGATTAAACATTAAAATCAGCAAATAAAACATGCATAACTGGTATGAGACGATGGTCAGATCAAAATGTTAATCTACTATACAGAGATAATTCACTAAATTGTTTGATTATTTGGGCTGATTTGATATAATAAGAACCTAGACTAGAGCCACAGATAAGAATTACTGATAACTAGCTTGAGTACTCTCAGCTCACGCATGGACTGTCAATGTGTCTCTCAACTCATTTCACACTTGACCTCCCGGAGGGCAGTGGAGCTGTGCACAAACCTACGCTGTGCTTTCTGCTCCCAGACTTTGCTAGAAAGGAAAAATACATCAGAAAATCTATATTGAATTAATACCCAAACAGAAAAACCTTGTGTCTGAAAGTCAAAAAAAAAAAAAAAAACCAAACCAGAAAGGAAGAAAATAAATTCATAAATTGAAAGCTCTGCCTACATAAAGAGCTATAGTGCCTCTTAAGAGTAGCACTCTGATGCATTAATAGTCGGGGCAGGAGCTCAGTTTAACTATTGCTGCAGCTTAAGGTACACAATTACATTCTTCAGCGTTGACATTTTCACCTTGATAAGCATAATAATGCCATGCAGATGCAGACTAAAACCCATAATTTCAGCACTCTACTTCTACTCACGTTGATTATAATAAGGCATGGCACTGAAGCATATACAATTCTACATTTAATTGTCAGTGTAGCCCTTCATTTAAACAAGAAGTTTGTTAACAGTATGCCTTCTCCAGCGAATGTGGGAGGCATTGCAAATAGCTGGGACTAAACAGAGGATGTTAAATGTGCCAGGAAAAAAAACATATGCTAAAAGCCAGTGAGGGACTAAATTCACCTCCAGTTTCTTGGTGGGTTTTGATGCAAATTAAAAATAAAATATGATGTTTTTATACTTGCAAGAGAGGAGCTGTTGGTGTTTTTGTGGGTTTTTTTTGTTTGTTTCCCCCC
>VWZD01003701.1:172791-184794 GCA_013396695.1 Sakesphorus luctuosus
TTTTTTCTTAAACCAGGAAAAGTTTTCCTGCAGTTAACTCTACACCCTTAGAAAGCAGCAGGCCAGATGACAACAACACACAGATTCAGGTATGTGAAAATACCTGAAAATAATAAACAAGTCTAAGTCTGAAAAGAGAATGCATAATATTAAAAGTAAATGTACATAAATTAAACAAGACAAGAATACTGCGCATTGTCTATTTCTTACTAAGTTATTTCTGGGAAGAAAAGAAAAGCAACATATAGCAAATAGAAAATTATTTAAACTGGGACAATAGTCATATATATACATATATACGTATACTTTATTCATACATTTATGAATGCATATGTACATATTGATTGAAACATATCTAGCTGATAAAAAATGAGTATCAACAATACAAAATATTATACCTGAAAGATCTGATTTCTTGTATTTTTTAACCTGTGCTCTCTTGTTGCTTGATTTTTGAAAAAAAAAAAAACAAACAACAAAAATCAAACCACATCCAAAACATTAAACAACCAGAATAGCCTTTTTTGCAACCACCACATAATTCTCTTTAATGATGCCATAATACCTTGGTAATATATTTTGATTCTTTCTGATTATACGAGAAGGGGAGAAGGCTCAAAAATACATCATTTTGAAAAGGAATGTTCTTTGCCCTGGCTTGTTAAATCCTACATTATACTTTCTAGGCACAATTAACCATCAGGCACTACTTTCCACATGCGCTTTGTGAGACAACATATCCAAAATGCTGCAGAAGTTCAGTAGCTCATAGTTTTCTCACTCCAAATCAAGGAGTTACCTCGCGATTGCCACTGGAAAGGCAGCATATGTCAAACGCTGAGCTGAGAAGCTGGTGGGAGGTCTGACGAGACATCAGGCAGATCACGGGGCTGGCTCACAGTCAGACCATGTCTGCTGCTCATTGAAGGTTATGGCAGGCTCAAACCCAGCTCACGAGCACCTGGCATAAGACTGGCTGGTATATTTTGTTAGAAATTTCATGATGTTGATGTTCTGTTCTCTACAGTAAAGGAAAGGTAGTCATCTCACCCCAACAAGATGCTTCTGCATTGGTTTAAAGCAAAGCTATAAATTATTGTGCTGGCTTATATATAATATAAGCCAATGCAAAACTATGATAACGTAATTAGCTGATGAGCTTGTAGTAAATGCAGACTTCAAAGCAAACTACTGCAGCAGATTTATGCACATTTCTCTGCCAAATTATTTCCAGCTCAGCCTCAAACCTAGCTGGGTATAATACTTCAAGGTCAAATCTCCGCCTTGGATTATGATGGATGCAATTCATAAACTTTCAATCAGTTGAGGTTTTGTTAAAATTGCTTTATTTATCCTTTTATAAAAATGAAATGGGAACTCACCAGCTTGAGTTAAATTTTGCAGTCTAGCAAACCAATAGGCAGTTTCAGGTGGAAAGTCTTTGTAACAGATCATGGAATTCATGAGTGGTACTGAGGACTGCTCTTCAGCTACAAGCCCTAATGCTGTTTAAGGAATTACTGTGCTGCTGGCCACAAGGAAAGGAGCAAACTTAGGGAAGTTTTATGGAAGTGCTACCTTATATAGCACTAGATATTGTCAATAGAAAACATTTGCCATACCATTTGTGCTGCAAGGTGTTTCCTCTCATGAGTGTGTTTTTTGGTAGGCCAGAGTGCTGAGGTGGCACAAAGCAGCTGGATTGTAAAATCTCCTCATGAAGAATAATATGATGTCGATGGTAGGACTTGCAATTAATTTAAAAAGTGCACTATAAATTAAGTGCTTATAGTTTTGAAGTGATGTGTAGTGCAATTCAAATGTTGGGTGCTCTAAACTTCTTGAGCTTTAATTAACCACTCCATTCATTAAAAAGAAAAAAAAAAAGAAAAAAAAAGGAGAAAAGGAAAATAATAATTCTTTCATGGGAGAAAAGAGTTGAATGTGTTTATATGAAACATTTAATATCTGTCAACAAATGATTACCAGATCTCAGAGGCAAAAATCGTCTAATTGGCCCTCAGCATTTAGAAGCAATTGAGTGATTGGGAGGATACTGTTACATAAATATTGTCACATAATATCTTATCTTAATAACTAAATTATATGGAATTTATATGACAAGTTATATTGAAAGCAACATGCATAACCATTTATTATTCAGAACATGCAGTGAGATGAGACAACAACTAATCCCCACCACAAACAGTGCTTTTTATACATTAATACTGATAAACTGAAGCAGTTAGGCTAAATTGCTCATATAAGCCAACTAGAACCTCTGGAGTTGTCCTGATGGACCACAATAGAGAGTTTCTTCAGTGGTTTCATTACATCTGAATTAATTTTGCACCATATTTGGTATTCCTATTATGCTCAGAATTATGGAAAGACAGTGTTTACTACTTCATGTGAGGTTACCTTACAAAACTAATGATAAAATCTGTGTTGGAGGGGAAACATGTATGACAGCCTTCTCTAAAAATCTTGCTATGACTCCTTTGCAGGATGCTGTAAAATCAATAAAACACCATTATCATAATGCAACAATATTCTGTGCATTCTTCCTGTGGCTGGTCGTCTCACTTTCCTGTTGGGATTATATCCTCCTCCTCTGCTTCACTGCTGCTGTGACCACATTTTTCTCTGCTCTAATGTGGGTGAGATGAAACTGCCTTCTCTGAGTACATATCTTCCTCTGTTGACTGTAATGGAGCCTAAATAACTTGTTTCTGGGTTACATCATCATCTTGGTAACATGAGCCTTGCAAATCACTATATATAGAAAAAGGTCACTTAGCATTTGACTAGTATTTTGTTGTAGTGTCTCACACCTATAACTGCTTTTATTCAAGATCTTAAGGCTGTCTTAAATAGTGAAATTCTGGTTTCTGATGTACCATTCTTTGTTTACCTTTCTTGCTTCCCATTCTACATACAGATGTAGATACTTATCCATAAAAATACAAGCCCTATATAGAAAAATGATGTCCCTGAAATACCATGGGGGAGGACATCTTCATTGACACAGGCATAATGCTGACATAAATAAGATCAGTCCTAGGCTAAGAGTCCCTTCCATGGCGTGAAGTTTGTCACGAGCTCAGCTGATTGTGAGAGAAGGTGCCATAAAAGCAACAGAAGTACCATAACTGTTAATACCTTAAGAATGGATATAGTTGCAGGTTTCACTCCTCTACTACTGAATAGCTTGTGTAGAGTCAGATACAGAGTTCCAACAGTTCTGGATTTCCTACTGTAGCTAACACTAGAAAAGCAGTTAAATGGGAAAGTTAGAAACATGCCATTGCTGCTTTCAAAATAAATATTTTACTAAAAATGTACAATAAATATAAAATCTCATATTATGTTCCTGAAAAATAATCAATAATATTTTCTTATCAAAACATTGTAAAACAAATCACAAGCATCAAAATATTCTACACTGAAGAAAAACAGGTCAGCTGCAATAGTGTCGCAATAGGCAGGAAATTCAATGAACTATCTTCATCCCTTTTTTCTTACAGTCAGTACTGTCTGAATCCAAAAGAAATTTCTTGAAATGGATATTCATCATTGCCTCCCAAATCCCACTGGACACTTGATATGCAGTTTGTGATTTCCTAGAGCAGAAGGGATAAAATCAAAACTGAAGTGAGTTAAAATCTTAATTGATTTTTTTAATAGCATAATTTTCAACAGTGATTATTTAATGTTTTCAAATTAATTTGAATATACCTGAGCTTATGTTTCTACTTTAAACCTCTTTATATCTTGAATACATTTGTGGTGTTGATACAAGTATACAAGAGATGTGAGCATGGGTGTGATTTTTTTTTCTTTAGTAGCTCTTTAATTGCTGGATTTCTGTATCTAACAGTAAGTGTGACAAAATTGCTATTGTGCTATTTCAGAACACTGGTTTTTTATCTGTTATTTTGATAAGGAGGAAAATGCTAACTGACTGCTGTTGCAGGAGCAGGGAAAATAAATTAAAAATCATCCTCATATGAATATGAATTTTTTTTTTCTACTGACTTAATTCCAAGTATTATTTAACTTAGTCATAGATGTTGTATCTACTATTAGATGTAAGCATGATGTGGAGTGCTGCTGAGAGCATTAACTCCTAGCACAACTGCCATAGAGAGTTGAGAGCACTCTTCCAGTCCTTATGACAGCATCTTTAGCAGTAGTATTCTATACTTCTTTCTGAAATACATAACATATACTTTCAGAAGAAAATTCAATTCTTTAAACATTTTCATATCAGTTGGTAATACAGGAATAGAGAACAGTATTCATTTGATGGGTGTTACAGGATTTCAGCTGGTCTGTTAAACTTGCCATATGAGTATATAAAATTAAAAAGAAGAATATTTAATGTAAGATTCAGCACATCTTACAACACATAAGATGGTGGGGAAGTTGGAACGAGATGATCTTTAGGGTCTCTTCCAGCCCAAGCCATTCTATGATTCTATGATATATTAATATGCTCGGAGGGTACACCCACGTGGGGTAAGCCCTTCCCAAATCTTCATTCGGGAAGATTGGCCATTATTATTTTATAATATGCTCCCCCAGGGCCTGCAGCCACCTTCCTAGGAACTGCCAGCCTTTCAGTCTTGGCAAGTAGTCACTTCCCTCCCCTTCCCTTCTTTCTTTAGTGCTCATGTTTCTCATCTCCTTTTCATCTATGTCTTTTTCTCATAACTTTGATGATTTCCCATCTTTGTTTTAAACTGTAACGAATAATCAAACCAGGAACTTGCCTCTGTGTTCTTTCTCTCCAATGTTCTTTCATTAAAACTACAGCATGTGGAACTGGCTTTGGGACAGAATAAGAAAGAATCTGTAAAGTATCCTTATTTCAACATTTGTTTTGCCTTGAGAAATGCATTTTTACTAAACAATCGCTCTATATTCACCTCAGGATTCAGAATTTTCCTCTTTCTCTTTTAACTTCTTCAAACATTGCTGAGGTCTCAGCCTTGGTGGATCTTCACAGAAATGAAATAGTGACTGTTCAGCAATTTCCCATATGACATCAATTTTGGATACTCTAAATCTTCATCTATGGTAATATATCTGATTTCTTTGACCCTGTTTCCTACTTGCTGCAGTTTAGTTATTGCACTGCTCAAACCCAAACACTTGACACACTTTCAATTCCAACAGAATTAAGCTAAAATTAAATTGTAGTAACTCAATTTTTGCTTCAAATAATTTGGAAGGCTTTTTTAAAAAATAATTAATTAAGAATTAAATTATTAAATTATGTTTATTTGTTCAAAACATCCCATTGGCCTTTAATATCTTGAATAGTATTATTAATCTAATATCATACTATCATCTCCAGAGAATGAGTCCTTGTTTTATGTGAATTTCTCCTACTTTTCTCTAGACCTGGAAGATACAATAACTTTCTTCTGTTCATTCTTCTCTCAATTTTAGTGAAGGAAACTGAATTTTGGATTTGGAGTAGGGACTTGTGCTAAATTACTACTGCAGAAACACAATGTGCATAACAGTAACGGATAGATCTTGGAAGAGTTTGGATAAAACAGACATTTAAGCTTTGCCTCAATGGTTTTTCTTTTAATGAACCTGGTTCTTATATAGTTTAAACCTCTATGTCAAAGGCTTTTGGCCTCTGCTTCGGTTTATTAGCTATTTATGAAATTTGCATAACGATATGTGTTCAGACTTCAAAACAGATTCAGGCTAAAACCTGTGTTTGGTACAAGTCCTTGTGATTCAATTGCTTGGTTTTGTGAGGGCTTTTTGGTTGAGGTTTTGTTTGTTTGTTTATTTCTTTGGTGTTTATGTTCTGTTTTGTTTTACAAACAGCACCATTTGTTAGATATTTCTCAGAGACTAAGAAAGATGATCAGGAACATAAAATGTGTGTATCCAGTCTTTCCCATTTTTGTAGAATTCCTCTATTTAACACTTACCATCTTGTTATAGTCAGAGCTATGTAAATATCTTTTTTCCTCCCAATAGTTATTCTTGATTTTTTCTTTCTTTTGTTCCAATTTTATTCTCTTGACTTTGTGTCCTGAGCACCTTGCCTTGCTGTCTATCTCCTTGTTTGCTCTTAGTTTCAACCAGCTTCACTTCTCCCATGCCCTTGTGGAAAGCACTCTTTGTCCTATACTAAGATTTGCTTTTCAGGCTCTCAACATAAGCATTCATTTTAATTTGCACATAGGCACTGTCACTTACTCTTTTCATACTGATATTTAAGTGGTCATCATCCAGTTACAGAGATGTTCAGACACTTGCTACCATCCTCATGTACTCACTGGCAGAGCTGTTACAGGTTTGGCTTAGTTACTTAGTAACTTTGGACTGGCTTTTTTCCTTCCCCCTCTTAAAGCTTTCTTAGCACTTAGCAAAAGGGGAAAAAAAAACTGGAAAGAAACGAACTTAAAAGAAACTGAATTGAATAAAAAGGAATTATATTTTTTAACATGCACAACTACACTATATACACAGTATGTGGGATCTTACTCTTAGGGGAAAAGGGATAAGGGAAGAGGGGGCTGGTTAACTAGAAAATTAGGAGGAAACAAAACTAAATTAAAAAAAATAAATGAAATAGACAAACACAATTAGAAACTTCAAAGGAAGGGGAACAAGCATGAAACAATTTCACCTTGGACAGGAGAACAACAACAACAGGAGGGATCAGACTCTAGGCTCTCTCTACAGCTCCTGGCCAAGGAAAGGAAGAAAAAAACTCTTCTCTTCCTACGTGGAAAAACACGTGTGGAATACTTGTAACTTCTTTAGATACACTGGTTACTGAGGAAGCCATGGGTCAAACTATTACAAGAGCAAAACATTTCTACTGGAGAGCAGAAAAAAGTTGATAAGCTGGACTTGTTCCTGGGGCAAAGGTACCAACTAGAGCTCCCTTTTCTTTAATTCCTGTTGGATGCTCAGGACAGAAACATCAGTTTAGGACCAGCCTGGCCTCTTGTTTCTTCTGGGCTTTGCAATGGAGCTCATTCATCCCAGCTGGCCTGTTTCACCTCCAAGTCAATCTGGCCCATTTAGAAAGACACGTATTGTTACTGCCAGGTTTTCTCTTAAGAAACTGGCAACATATTTGGTATGAATTTGTTTTTCCAGTTTTGCTGGAAGATCAATAAATTACAGCAGAGGCAGCCAGAAGTCAGACATGTCTTAGACTGGCATAGCTGTTTCTTCTATAGTATAATAAAACTTTGATGAGGCTGAATTCAGGTTGTAAATTTACCATGGCCTATTCAATAGAAAGAAATAAAAGATAGCTTTTTAAAAATACATCAGTTCAAAGGGTAGTTTGGTAAGAACTGAAAAAGGAGTAGTACCTTCCTCTTACCTTCCTGTGTTATTATGCCTGTACTTGAAATAATAGTATGATTGTTTGTCTATTATTCCTGACCTCGAAGGTAACTACAAAAAGGCTGCTCAGATTAAAAAGTTTTACTACATCACTTACATTTAAAACAGAAAAAAAACCCTGCTTAGACACACTCAGTTTCTAATGCAGATTTGCAGACTTAAAACAATTATTCAGCAAAGGAGAAGTATTTCTGTATACTACAAAGAGGAAGTTTATAACGAGCTTGATTTAACAAAGTTGATATAATGCACAACATGACACGTGTGATCAAAATTTGTTGTACAAGACATAATGTAGCAACAAAAATAAACATCAGAGCATATGCAACTGCTTCATTTTCATATATATTTTCCCATAATTTTTCTAAGGATCAACCAACAAGCTTCTACCTCTACCCCCTACATCCTGCTTCTCTTCCCTACTGCCTTTCCTCCCTCCACATACCTCTCTCACTTTTTGCCTGTATTAACTCCCTCAGGCAATTTTTTCCTTTAGATTTGTTAACAGCTTTCTCTTGGAAGGAGAAGCAGCACAGCCATTCACAATAGTGCTGGGAAGGAGAATAGCAGGTGGTTTAAGAGCAAAAACCTAAGATACTAAGTCACAGTACGTGTTGTAGTTGAAGGCAATACTGACTAACTACTGTTTGGCTTGATACACAGAAGGCAGGGGCCATTTTGCTTGTTGCAGGTACACCAGCTGCAAAAATGCCCAATAAAGCAAGTAATTGTGTCTGCAAGGTTGCTTCCAAATTTTAAAATCTAAGATTTTAAAATTTCTCATGTGAGCACAGATGGAAATAGTGCTGTCACTGCATTGGCAATGGCACTGGTTGCCATTAGTAACAGATCGAGCCCAGTAATCAGTCTGGACTACTAATGGCTACAAGTACACTTTGCCTAACCAGTACTGGCAGGATGCTTTCCTTACAGTGATAAATGTACAAGCTGTGACTTGCATTCCATTTCCAACCTTGGCAAGCTAAAATAGTTTGTTAATGAATGAAGACATCTTTAAGCATGCAGTTTTATGCCAACAGCAGTTGGTAATCCTCCATATCCATCTTATTTCATTCCATTTACAATTCCACTTGTAATCAAGCAAGGAATAAACTATTGAAGCTTGGCCAGCAATACCCACATGACCTTAAAAAGTGTTTGAAATCTGTAAAAAAGAAAAATATGCTTGTCACTAGTATTGCTTTCATTTTCCCTTCAGCGTGCAGAGAAGCAATGCATTTGAAAGTCATTCTGAAAATAAACTGCAGCAAACTCAATCAAAACTTTTATTCTTAAACATGGCATACAAAAAAAAGCCTTTTGGAAATGGCTATTAAGAATAACATTCAGCATGAAATGTTTCTGATAAAGCATATAACGGAGTACATAGAGACCCATAACGTAATTTCATTAAACTTCAGAGATTTATATATCCTGATATTACCATTAAAGAGACTGAATTTACAGCAAGTGCAAAGCTTTGGTTGTATAATTCTCAATATTACAGGTAAGAATGTTTTTCTTTTTTTTTTATATTAAGGACAAAGCAAAACAGAGCAAATAAAAATATACTATATTTCAGTACTTAGCCTCTGCTTGACACACTTTCTCTTTTTCTTTGGCTTGTATAGTCACTATGGGTAAAAATAAAAGTATTTCCCCATTCTGTCTCTCACCTCGAAGGAACTGAGTTGCTGCCATTAAAAGCTTAGTTGTTTTCTGACTAAAGGAAATAATTTAGTAACCACTACTGCTTCTTCTCATCTTACAGCACAACTTCATTTCAAGACCTTTCTTATTATTTTATTATTATTTCTCCCCTTTTCATATTTCAATCAATTAAATAATGAACAGTAAAAAAAAAAAAGCTTTTCTGGCTCTTTACTATTTCCTTTGAAACTCCAAAACTAATTTGAAACTACAAAGTTACCATAGCCAAAGAAGGGTCTTAAGCAATACTACAAAGTTCACATCCCATGTGCATTGCAGTACTTAGTTTAATTTAAATACTTGAAGCACCTAAAATTGATATAGTAAAGCTTATGGAATATGAAGGGATCTCCTTCAACACACATCTGCTAACTAGCAACAAGATTTCCCCACCTGTTCAAATGTCAATGAAAGAGAAGACTTATGGCAAATCAACACCCAGTCCTTAAAAGTCAATACTGTGGGGAACTTGCATGCTTGCAAATTCGTTTTTTGGAAGGAGGTTTTAATCTTTGTTCTAAAAACACAACCTCTGCTAAGAATTCTAAAAAACATTTTTACCACAGTAGACCAGTTAGAGTCATGTACATTCTGCAAATTTGAACTTTCATGGACAGTTTATCTGGTGCTTATTGAGGCATTATAATGTTTTTTATCACCTTCAAGAGTAGCAATGTGTGATTGCATATAATCAAGGGTTTGTTTAACCTGCCAGATAAAATAATTAAGCTCACAGTGAAAGAAGTCTACCAAATTTTCCAGTAAATTACTCAATATATCCCTGACTAACTTTTATTGCACTTTTAGTAAATAACATTAGTTTAACTTCAACACCCTGTAAGTATTAGCAAGTAACTAATCACTGTGGGATACCTAGAGCTGAAGATAGTCTATATTCCAAAAAGATTTTGGCATTTTAGAGGTAATCATGCTATAAGGTTGCATTGTTCTTAATTTCCTTGGCTAAGTAAAAAAAAAAAATAGATATAGATAGATATAGATATATAGAGATATTAATCTGTTGTCCATTTCTTACCAACATATTTGGATATGAAACGTGGAACAGGAGCAGCACCTGAGATGCTCCTCTGTTTGGAGGTGGAGCTGTGCAGTGCAGATTGATGCTGGCTGGACACTGGGCACTCACTAAGCGTCTCCAGGTCCCACTCTGACCTCTGCTGCTGGGCTGCTGCCTGTGAGGAGTAGCAGAGTGACACTAATTGCAGGCTCTGGTGCTTCAGCCTTCCGTAATTTCACTTTGCTGCTCCATTTGCTTTCTCCACCCGCCTACCTACTCCTCTCCCAGCCGCTGCCACCACAGGAGTAACCAGCCCTCTGCAGTGTATCCCCATGGCACTGCCACAGACCTCGTTACCGTCACAGTCTAATGCACCATTGGAAGCATCTGGAGGTAGGGCAGAGGTGAGAAAGCCCCAGGCATAGACATAACAGGTAGGAGGCTGATATATATCCTGCAAGCTGTTGGAGGAAAATCAGCAGAAGTATGGGTAATTGAGCTAAAAATAAAAATTAGGAAAAAAACAGAGTCATAGTTTATGCAAAACCAAACTGAACTATTTTAAAAGGTTACTGTCAGCCTCAGAAAAGACCTGTTAGTCCCTACATCTGTCTTTTTTCCCAAGTTTCATCAAATCTGAATAGATTTCTTACTTGCTAGGTATTTGTTTCTCCTCTCTGCAGGCCCATAGCAAGAATTAGTTTCCTCCCAGTTGCCTTTCAGACAGAAAGAATCACTAAAAAGTTTTATTTCTCCCACTTGCTAACAAAATCTGTAAATTTTCCAAAAAAGCACTCTAATATTTTTCATAGATAAATTGATGGATGAAGTTACTACTTTGTCTACCAGACAGCTAACAGAATGAGGGTTCTTATAACTTAATCTGCCCTGAAAAAGATTTCTAATCAGTCTCCATAATAGAAATTTTATCCATAATTGGATGTTTTGGCCTGATAAAGAAGTGTTTTTGTACCCAGCTGAAGAATAAGGTGCACTGCTGAAGTGAGACAATGTTATAGCACTTATTCCTGACTACAGGCAGTGCCTTTAACTCAATGCCACTGATTTGCTCAGAATTGTTGGGGTTTTTTATAAAAATGAACAACACAGAAAAGAAATTTCAGGGGGGCTTTTGTTTATTTTTTGTTTGTTTGTTTTTTTATTATATCCAGATTCTTTCCTGTTTGTGATATTTAGTAAATCTGTTGGTTCATTACACTGCTGAGAAGACACATTCTGCTGCATTCAATGACCCTGACAGTTTTGATCCAGATTCCTAAGGATACTGTAGAGATACTGATGGAGAGAGAGAAAAGGAAAGAGAAGGGGAAAGGGAGAACTCACTAGGACATAAAAAGATAATTAATTTGAATCGGTAGGAATAAAAATAACAGTGAAGTTTTGGTAAATATATCAGTTTAAGTGAAGTTCTAGGGAAATGTACATAACTCATTTTTTTTGGTGTACAACTCTGCCTGTGGCTGTAAAAATTTTAGTTCTATAAAAGGGAAAGTTTGGGATTTGTTACTATAGAGCTTCTGCAACTTACTGATAAAAAGCTGTCCATCAAAAGGGTTGGTGACGCAGACGCATCATCTCACTGGTGAGCTATTAGGAACACAGATTGATTACATGAAGGCTGTAGAAAGATAGCTTATCTTCATGCTGTAGAAATTTATGTGACTGAAAAATTGAGAGGAGTTCAAAAAAGACTTTTGTCAGGTTTGAAATGGATCACTTACCCCAGGTTTTTCTTTAGGGACTTGCAGTGTTGACCTTAATTGTATCAGTTCATCTCTTTGAACCTTCTTCCTTTAACAAAAGGAAGAGAATAGTCAAATCTATGTAATGTAAATATTAAGGACTATTTTTTTTTT
>VWZD01003701.1:191025-210046 GCA_013396695.1 Sakesphorus luctuosus
CCTTGTTTTTGCTCCCCTTCAAGTGCAAATCTAAAGCAGCCTGCATATCCTGCAGGATGCAGCTGCTATGAAGATCTGTAAAGATTCAGAGAATAGTAGAATCATGGAAAGGTTTGGATTGGAAGGGACCTTAAAGATCATCTACTTCCAAACCCCCTGTCAAGGACAGGGTCACCTTCCATTAGACCAGGTTGCTCAGAGTCCCATCGAACCTGACTAAACAGTTTCAAAGACTGGGCATCCAAAACTTATCTGGGCAACTTCTGCCAGTGCCTCACCACCCTCACAGTAAAGAATTTTTTCCTGACATCTAGCCTAAACTTACTCTCTGTCATTTTGAAGCCATTCTCCCTTGTTCAATTACTGCATATTCTTGTAAAGGTTTCTCTCTATCTTTCATGCCCAAATTCATACATAATTAGTATATGATTACTTGTGACCTCATTAAGAAGTGGATAGACAAGGGTACTGACTTCAGTTTAAATCTAGAAATCCAAAACCTAGCAGAGATTCAGCTGAGCAGCACTTCACACCTATTCATAGATTTAAATCACAGATAAGCAGCATTTGCCAAACATTCCGGGATTCAGCTACTGTAATGAATAGTGAAGGATCTAAAACTCCTATTTGGATGCTACTTGTGGGGCAAAAAGGAAGACTGCAAAGAAGAGGAAAGCATTCGGAGACAGAGAATAGTTACTGGGGCATAAAACACAATGTTTTTTCAAACTTAAGTTTCACACACCTACTTTGAGGACCATCTCCAGAACAGAGGTCTTCCCCTGAGAGATGTCCTGCCTGTGACTCCCTGATGAGTTACAGGGACATTTATCAGACTCATCAGTCAAAGTGTACTTGGAGGGTGGATGCGTGTTGTCTTCTTGCTCACTATGGTTTCTTGCTTTCATGGTTCATTAATTCTGCATATATGAACCCAAAGTGATTTTTGTCTATTACTTTGACACCTAGTAATCTCTTCTCTTTTGCTCTTCTGAACTCTGTATCATTATAACTTGTCCCCACATTGTCCTTGTTTCAGATAATTTTCTAAGCTGCAGTTTTTATCTTTTCTTCCCAAATGTACTCCGGTACTCTATCCGTATGGGTATTTTCAACATTTCCTGGCTAACTATCCTCTCCAAAATAGTAGTATCCTTCTGCTATTCCACAGATGTTAAAGACAACTGGACTAAGTGATGATTCCTGCAGCTCTCTGCTACCTACAGTATTTTTGATCATTACCCTCTACCTGTTATTTCCTAATACTAGACTTCTCATCCAAGACAATATTTGAATTATGTTTTCACTTCAGAAATGCTGCTTCAAGTGCCTTGTCAAAGATCACGTGTATTGCATACAGCTCATATACTTTGCTAACTAATGTTTAAATTCTGTTTGAAAAGAGATGTGCCCACTACACACACCTGCAGGGCATATTTATCCCGCCTGCACTCTGACCCAGATGGAGTTTGGCTGTGCTGGGCTCAGGGAGCTGGCACAGGTCGCTGATGCTGTAATGTGGAGCAGCAGTGAAGTAGAACAGAGCTAATGCAAAAGAAAAAATAAAAAAAGAAACAAAGAAAAAGAAACACCCCCCACCTCCCCCCGACGTTCAGATACTTTAGGCCTACTCCAGTGCTTTGACCCAAATAACCTGATCTGCAAATAGCAAATAACTTCTTCTGTGTTCTAAATCAAAGGGGAAAAATAAGCTATTTGGGTCAGACCACACACAAAAAAAGGGCCTACCCAAATGACTAGTCTCCCTCAGACACTGGGGTGTGCGTATCTTGTGGATCTTTTTAATTTGCAGTTTTCCCATGGCTCCAGACAGATGTGTCAAACAGAGCCGAACATTAAAAACATTACCTAAAGCCACAGTGATTTTTAATGTCTCTTGTTAATATATTTATTTTGAATACAACATTTTGTAAAACTAGCACAGTCTTCCTAAAGGGTCTACAGCATGTGAATGAAGGACTAAAAATAACCCCCTCAGCTTTATCTTGCAATTTCCACCCCATAGGTTACTTTGGTGTTCACTTAGTATAATGACATTGTCTCTTTCCAAAGTGATCAGAAACATTCTTACTTCTCTCCAAATCCAGCTTCTGTTCACTCTGGTGCATAACTCATCACTCCCGAAGGATTTTTTGAGGCTGTGCACAAGGGATGGGATTCAGAACAAAGAGCTTACAAGCAGACTGCTTCAGTAGAACGCAATCGTTTATAAATTTCCTACTCATTAAGTTCTACATTCCCAAGAAACGTTAATACTAAATTTACGCTCAGTTCCAAGGACTCAGCTGGATCTGTATCATAACTTATAATGGCACAGTGAGGAAATACCCCATTATTATAAAGAATGAATTAAAGGTGCAAAACTTCTTTGGAAACAACCAAATCAGAAACAGTCTCCAATTACGTTCGTTAAAGAATCCATTTGTAATTTTGACTAACTTGGGAGCCATTTGCAGGAGAAAAATAATAGGTCTGGTTATATGCAGTGATGGAAATCATCTTTGAAAAGTTCCTCTTGTATGCCAATTCTGCTTTGTACACTTCATTTGGGACTATCATAAAAGTTGTATAATTTCAGCATATGTAAATGTAGACCAAAAGAAATGCATACTTTAAAACATTGTTCGAATCTTATTTGCTTCACTATGTTAGTTCAGGGTGTTCACAGAGATAAATGAAGGTTGCTATTACTCTGATCAGGAGGAGAGACTGGGAGGGATGTGAGCCATTTGGAAGACTGAACAGGGCTTGAAATTTATCTGTAAGTAAGTAGTTTTTCGGGGGAGAGGCAGTAGTAAGAGGGGCAAACAGGGAATTCACTGTGGCTGGGAAATAAAAGTGGCAGGCCAAAGGAGGTCACTTTATAAAGACTATAATTTTCCCAGTAAACTAACTTGGGGCAAACATAGTCATCCAAGTCCTCTCACTTAAACTCACTTGGAGGGCTCCTGCCTCCATCCCATGTCTGCCAAAAATCTGATTTTTATGATCTGTGCTTAAATAGGTCTTAACAGTGATGCCCTTGAACCAGATGTGATTTATTAAAAGACCAGCTGACTAAAGAAGTCAGTTGAGATACCAGAGTAATAAATGCCTCCAATAGTTATGAACAGATAGTTCAAATAGCCTGGTGCCTCATGATGTGACAGTCTTCATAGATCCTTTTGAAGAACCCAAACTGCACGGTGCCAGGACCAGGACCCCAAACCCCTCTCCCCCAGATCTATCTCCTACAGAATAAAAGATGGCTTCGAGTCCCTTTGCGTATTGATTAGGTGTCTGGAGACACACAGGACTAGCAGTGCTTCCCTGGGTGCCTTCTTCCAGTACCCATGACATAGAATAGTGGGTCAGTAACACTTTCTACTGATGGTGTCCTTTTATCCCTGCATCTGGTTGCTTGAACCAGAAGGAAAAGCAGCATGTCACACACTTCAAGTAAGAGAATTCTACATTCTAACTCACTGCTTTATTAAACATAAAAGACTAAGACTATTTACCTCAAGCAACTTTAAGCAAAATAGGGAATAACATAATGAGAAACATCACACCTGGTTGCTTTGATTAGATGAGAAAATTATGTTCCTGGCATGCATATATCTCTATAGCTATTTTAAATCATCTTTTTAACTGTTTGGAGTAAACTTTGAAAGATAAATATAGGAAATTTTTGGGATCTTGTTTTGGATTTTCATAATTACCTCTTAGCATGTAAAAGCACTGCATCCCCCCCACTCCTAAACTATTAGCTAAATATCATTTCACTGACAACTGATCCAAAGGTGCCAGAGTTATTTCAATCACTGAAAAAATTCAAAGACAGATGATACTCAGTTAACACTTGGAAATTTTTGCCCACTTATATGCTTGAAAGTGTCTTTGGGAATCCATGAATAAAGATTTTAATAATGCATATGTAAAAATAGAAACCGATTTCAGAAGACAGCAGAATAGAACATCAAGATCTGATACCTGTGGACCTAACTTTATAATTTCCATTAATTACTAGGCAAAATCAGAACTAATCAAAATTAATTTTACATTCCTGGTATGAAGAAAATAATTAATAGTTAATGATCCATTTTATTTCTTAATACTAGGAATGTAATTTTTTATCCTGATATTCTGCAGTATACAGTACGTAAATAACTTAGGACAATCTCATTTGAGATTTAGTTTGCATATATAACACTATATTTCCTCAGCAATGTGAATTTTAGAATATTTTTGCACATGGGTATAAATGCAGAAATGGATCTGGCAATGACTATTGAAGTTACAATTACACAACATTTCACAGATACAAAACTGCTTTCAGATACTCCTATGTTACTGAAAGATTGACTTTGGGAGATTAAGAATTTTACAGAAAAAGTATCTTTAATTCATATTTAATTTTAAATGCCAGATGAAGTTTTAGTTAAAAGTTGAACTTAAGTGCAGTTCTGCTTGTGATGGGACTTAAGCATGTTTTCAAATGTTTTCCTAATTGGAACTTTAAGCTCATGATTTAAATCAAGTCCATAATTAATGCAGTCCTTTATATTATTTCATTGCTGAGTTTCAGTAGACTATGGAAATACTCAGCCATCTATTCCTGCTGTGACATTTTGTGCCTTTGAGCAACTTACCATTTGTGATGCAGTTTCTTCAGGCTGTGAAATGGGCAGCGTAGGAAATACAAATTTTTCCATAGTATCACCATCACTACTCAGCAGATCTCTATTTGGCTCCCAGCTTCATTGTAATAAGCAAATACAGTAAAAGCTTCTTTCACGAAGAAACAATAGAGAGGAAAGAAAGGAAGCGTTAACATCTCTCCCTTCTTACAAAACAATTTCAGTGGAATTGATGAAAATCTACTACATGCTCCTCTTCGTTGGGAGTTACCAAAAATACCATGGAAGTATGTTGAGAGAAGAAAACTGTGACTTTCTTTTTGGTTTTTTTCCTTTCTTTTTTCTCCCCCCACCCAAAAAAAAAAAAAAAGCAAGTGACTTGCACTTGAAAAGCCTTCAGGTGCTTTGGAATGATCTGTCCCTAAGCAGCTTGACCATTTAAGACATGCACAGCTGTGGTAGAATGTAGTCCAAGTATCCTAAGTTCTGCTTCGCTGCTTTTCTGACAAGACTATCCCCTCACAGTTCTTTTCCTCATAGATAAATAAATATGAATGTGCATTATAAAATGAGTGTGAAGTGCAAAAATCTACAGTAAACCTCAGGAATACAATTCAATGTATGCACATCAGTGCTTGGCAAGAGAAAATCACTTCTAAAATGTTGTGTTTCAGTTAAAACAAGAGAGTAAAAAAAAAAAGAAGAAGGAAAAATTAAAAATTGAACCAGTCATATGCAGTAATTTTTCAATAAGAACTGTTTGTTTATTTACCTTCCTCTCACTGAAAAGTGTCACAACTGCTTTTGCCTAAACTTACCATTAAAATTCAGCCCCAGGTAGAGAACAAATAGAGGATTTTCAGCCTTTATGGTGAAGGTTTCCAAGATTAAAGAGCAACTAAGGAAAGCTGTTATGCAACCTAAACAATAGCAGGTCATGACCAGAACACTGCTACTATAATAAACATTTATTTAAATGTTTAGGTTTTACATGCAAGAGCTCCTCTGACTTACCACTTAATGAATGTTTAGACTGAAATGTAGATGTTCATTGCTCTTTTCCAAAGTGCTGGGGTCTTTTCTGGTGGGGAGAGTACTATCAACATATACATATCTAGAGTGGGGCATAACTAAAAAAACCAAATCAAATACTAAATTATGTATCTTCTTTAAAATTATAATTGTATTATTTTCCTTAAAAAAAAAACAAAAGAGCAACTAGATTTAAAAACAAACAAACAAACAAACAAACAAACAAACAAACAGGGTTTTTTTCCCCCTGCCTTTTTATGAAGGCAGTGAAAACATGGCAGCGGATCAAAGGCTTTTTGGTTTTGGTTCATACCTGTCTTTAGCCTTTGATCATAGGTAAACAACACCATTTCTGCTACATATTTGTTTCTGTGCATTAGGATGCAAAGAGTACATTATATTAATTGCTTGCAAATGTAGCCAAATGCAGAAAATTGAATTTTCTTGCCTTTCCTTTCTTCACAAGAATGAGACAGGTCATAGAGAGAGGCCACCCACATCTGGCAGACAAGTCATTGAACTCTCTTGAGGTGAAGAGCAGAAGGGTATTTTGGGGAGAGAGAATTGTGCAAAAATATTAAGTCTCACTCTGAAAATATACACAAAAAAACTGCAAGCACATATATGTGTTTGTGTTATTTACATATATTTACAAGTATATACATATTTTGCTTGTTTTCCTATATATAAATATATGTATGAAAACACATGCATGTGTTTATATGGGAAAACACATATATATCTACACACAGCAGAACACTCAAAATGGTCAAAGTAATTCTCAATGCCTTTTTGCTAGAATGAAATACCTAGCAAATAATTTAGGAACATTCTGATATTACATTATCCCTAAAAATTTAAAATTAACTTTTCCTCATTACAATGTGTGACTGAAGAAGTGCATTTATTTGTTAATTTTGAAACTAATAAACATTCTCAAGACTTTTTCCAGATTCATGTTGCTTCACACCATTGAGTATTTCAACCAAATGAAAACCAGTGAGACTGCAATATTTAATTTCCATACATAACAACTTTTCCCAAGGTGGGACTTTTTTTTTTTTTGGAGATGCAGATAGTAATAGTCTCTCATCCAGTGTTCACTGAAAATAATGAACAACATACAGAATGGAAAATTACAGAAGTTAGATGAAAGCCACTCATTAATTGTGTAAAACTTTAAATTTGGGAAAAGATAAATTATTACCAAAATAGAATAACAATTAAACTAAGCATTAAACATACTTGTACCTTATTTGTTCACATTGTAATTGCTATATTTGTAACCATTAATTACAATTAACATTGAGCTAAAGAAATCCCTAAATCTGTCTCCTTTGTTGGTGTGGTTGAGAAGAAAAGACTGCAGAGAGAGAGGAGGAACTTTCCCTTGATGATTTGATAGAGAAATTTTCATGATGAATGAGTTGTACAAGTTCCACATTTGGAAGGTAAAACAAATTTGCTGGATTCTAAGACTACCTTTTTTTTAAAATGAATTTCAAATTACATTACCAGATGATTGGATCAAAAATAATTGTATAGGGATACTGTTAGATAAAAAATAGACCTCGGTCTTGCTCAAAGTATTCCAGTTTGCATTTTCATAAAAAGGAAATATCTGTCAGTGAATAGATTGTTCTTTTAAATATGTAATTTTCACGAACTGGGAAAAATAAAATGACATCCCATGAAATCAATTATGCAGATCAAACTTGGAATTTTTTGCCACTCTGGTATTCTGCCATGATGCCTTATGGGTGCTGAAAAGCTGGTCCCTCATTTTTCTGATCTGTCATTTTGGCTGGACTCCCAGTTTGTTGGCATATGCCCTCATGCACAAGGACAGCTATTCTCCATCAAGCAGGTGAGTTTCCACTGTGTAATTTCCTGCAATCAGCCCTTGGATTTGTAATAAACTGAGATCCAAACATAATTTTCTATATAAACATAAATTCTTCTTGACAGACATTTCTCCAGAAAGTTATTTTTCTTAAAATTTACCCTGTGTGTCCTGAACCCTTTTCAGGGTTATGCCAATCTTTTCTGTCCATACATTCTTTCTCTTTGTATTTTTCACATTCATGCACCACAATCACCAGGAAAGGTAATCCCTGTCTCTAAGGCATCTGGACAATTTGCAGGAACAGGTTTGGTGATATTTGGAAATGTGAATGAACTGAAACACAAGCTACTTGATTGCAGTAGTTCTGAGCCAAAATTTAATATAGAGACTACACATAAAACTTCGTTACTAAGAAGTTTTCTAAGAATTTTATGAAACAACTGACAAGATATCAAAAAACGATAGTACAGATAGGAACTATTTCCTTCATGTTATTACATCTGTTTCTGGAAGCTATTCATCCTGGTATTTCTGAAGTGTCTTTGAGATATACTACTGTTCCAAGATAATTACGGACCTGAATCATCCACTCTCAGTAATTTTGGAGTGAATTAGAAATAACAGCAACAAAATAAATGTGAGTAGATATGTGTATGATAAAGAATCAAACCCAACATTTTACATTGGCTTGAATCAAACATAAATAGAGGCTAAAATACTTAGGTGTTGCTTTGAAAAACATTTGCACTGATATTTAATCACCGAATGTAAATTACATATAGATAGTCTATATATTAATTACCTACATTGCTTTACATGTTTATAGACATGTCTCATTGCTGTGATTTGTGCTGTGCATCTCCTAATCTGAAGGCTCTCTGTTAGAATTTGCGAAGTTAATGCATAGCTCTCTGAGATGTATGTTTTATTTCACAGTATTTTTTAAGCATACAGCTACTGGAGGCCAGCTCAAATACAGAATTAAAAAGGTGCACATTAACCATTATTCTACACATGGTGAGATTACATTTTGAAGTTAGCACTGTCTCTGATACCTTTGCTCAAGGAACTTCACAGCATTCAGCGCTGCCTCCCCTGGTGCTGAGGCTGCAGGTGCCACTGAAGGGAACACTCTCTGTATTGAGAAGTGGGGGCTGGAGAAACCATGTTCTGCTGTTGTCTGTGCTGGTGTTTATGTCACGGGCAACACAATGCATGAATAAATAGAAGAAATGCTAAATAAAGGAACAATTCCAACCCTTCTGATATGGGACCATATGAGAGTGAGAGGCAGATGAGAATGATGGACCTGTCTCTAAGGGCATGTTTATATCAAGGAAAGGTGAAAACAGCTTTGACCTGACCCGAGCTGGTGAGTCTCAATGGTTAGCAAGAAGAGGAGTTTGCCAGATATTAGGAAAACAAGTGTGAAGGCACAGCTAATTTGAGTGTAGAGGCATATTTGATGAAAGCAGTCCTGCTTCCTGTACTGGCATTGGCTTGAGCTGATCATCTTGGCAGGTGCACACCAATGTCAAAACTTCTCCTTTCATCATTTTCAGATTCTCAGAGTGGGAACTTGATAAATGCTATCAGAGCATGATTAACCAGGGTAGTTACCATGGAAATGTGATAAGCTTTTAAAAAAATTCCTCCAACATCTGTTTTGCAAAGTGGAAAAGAGGACAGATTTGGCTCCAGAAGTGTCATGCCTCAAGAGAAGAGGCTCTGCTCTGAAGTCCAGGTTTTCCAGGGAGCTCTTCTATCCCACACCACCTCATTTCTAGCTGTGGTTAATCCAACAGCCAGACCAAAATCAGTACCTCTTGATGAGGGTGGCTCTGAGCTGGAGCTAGTTACTGCAAAGCTTCTGTGCCATGCTGCACTGGGTAAACATGCCCTAGGACATGCCCTAGGTCTGGCTCACCTGGCATCAGGAGTTCAATGTGTTAAACCTGACCTTATACCTCTGGGTGCTACCTCATTGTCAGGGCATTGTATTCAACTGCTGTGCTCTTGGCTTCAGGCATGTAGGAACAGCTTTGCATCTTGTTTCTTCAAGTTCTGTTATCATGTGAAGATTAAACATCTGAGCAAATAATCACAAAGCCAAAAGTGGCCATTTTCTCAATAACACATCTGTCAGGATGAAATCCTGATCCTTTGTGCTTTGTGTTGGCTTTGATTCCCTAGGGAACTGGCATGCTAATTTTTGCTCAGAGGTTATAATATTGAAAGTCTTGGTTTTGTTTAACAATCAGTCTTAAACTCTTCGGCTAATATTTTTCCTGGAGTTTTCAACATGATCATCTAATTATGTTTTGTAAGTGAAGGACACACTTACGTCCTAAAAAAAGAAGATGTAAGAGTGTTAGTTTGTCAATCAAATAGTAATTTCACATGAAACGATTAATCTAAAACAACTCACAACAGCTACAAGGGTAGGAAGGATTATTTACTTGTTAAAAGGCAGCTATGCTCAGTTAGGGAAAAATAGATAAGGGCTGGATCAAATTTTAATTATTTTGTTTGATTTTTTTTTTTCCTTGCCACAATGAGAGAAAAAAAATCATTCAAAGACCAACATTCAACAATCAAGCTACTCGGAAATGAAGCAGAACACAAGGGCTATTGATTTTGACTTCATCTTATCCAGTGGTTCAGAATTTTTTTCAGAATATTTTTTCAGAATATTTGTAGCCCCTCAAGTGATTTCTAAGTTGACTAGTGCAATCCTTCTAAATAACTGCTGGGCAACACAGTACAACACTGTACCAATTACCATCTCAGTAACTATTCGAATATTTAGAAGCAATTGTCTGAACTGTGCCCAATGGTATACACAAAAGACATACAGTAACACCAACCTACCTATTCCCTCTTTCGCTGGTTCCTGATATCCCTCTTTCTCATTTTCCCTGCCTTCATAAGTAATTGAAGTAAAACTAGAGTCAACATTCCATTTCTCCTTGCACATAAGCACTGAGATCTTCTGATGATACTGCTTGATCCATGTATTTTCTTTGGTCAGTCCTTATCACCAAATATATATAAATTAATCTGGTGCTTCTGTCTTCTTTAGGACAGAAATTCTTATCCTCAGGAATAACAAAGAAACTTGAATTCCTTACCTTTTATTTTTTTTTAATTAGATTTACTTTCTGTATTTTTAATAATTTTCTACATAATCTTACTTGCCTTCCTTTGACTGGAGTTTCTATTTCTGTTAACGGTGGGTTGGCAATGAGACATGTTTTCTCTAGGCTGCCTTTTTACTTGCTGCAAAGCTGCATGGGGACCCAGCTACAGACCAGTGTCCCATAGGTGAGAAAAGAGTGACAACTTTATCCTACAAGCCAATCACAAAAAATTTTCAAAGGACTTGATAATTTCTGTTGCTAATTAAACCTTTCTTTCTGTATGTCCAGAGACAAATTTTTGAAGCCTGCCAGCTGCAGATGCACATAATCTGAAAAAAAGCTGGAATATCCTACTTGTCTTTCTGCAGTCTCCTTTTCAGAGCCTCAATCCACAAACACTCCTGCCTAGAGAGGATAGAGCCACATCTTCAACACCTAAGCCGGCAGACTCATTGGCACAACACAAATTAAGTTTTTATTCCTGATATCAATCTATTCTTTCATGGACAAACTCAAACACAGTTGTTAAAGGAGTATGTTAGAGAGAAAATAATTTTAACTTTCCATTCAAGCTCTGGTAAAATTAAATCACTTCATTGTAGGAAAAATGCTATTTATCGTTTAATTATTATGAGTTAAATGCCATGCTGTAATCTTCAATTCAGGAAAAAAAAAATCAACAGTTCATTTAATTTTGTTTATATACAATAAAAAGCATAGTAATAGTAAATTGTTCAGATAGTTTCAAGCTTGTGAGAAACCTTTGAACTCTGTAAAACTACAGATTTTTCTAGAGTAAAGATCCAGGAGATTTTTGTTCAGATTACTTGACATAACCTGGATTACTTGTTAAGTTTTTATGCATTTTTAAGTAAGATATATTTAGAAATTGAATAAATCCCATATTTATTCACTGCTGTCTCTAGTAAACAAGGAAATTAAAGCTTATGTCACATCATTCCAAGTCTGTTCTGTCACATCAGGTGTCCCAAAGCTATCAATAGTCTATTTTTCACAAAAAAGTCAGACCTCAGAGAAATTTACTTACCATGAATTTGTCTACCTTATAATGGAATTCATTAATTCAGTAATTACTAGATAGAATATAAAAAAAAATCCCATCTGAAGGACACTCTGGATATATTAAAAACATCTCAAATCAGTCCTCACTGTTAAGACTCTTTTCTTCACTTTTTATAGACTGATCAAGCTTAAACCACAATTTTCAACAAGAAATTCTTGCTAAACAATTGATCAGTTCTAATGTTATGAGAAAAACCTATTTCCATGTCATACATAAGTGACTTTTCAAATATATATCACAGGAAACAAAAAATTACTGTCTCTGCCACCAAAAGAACAATGCACACTTGGTTGGGACCAGGTTTTTTTGCTGTTTCCTGGGCCTCAGTCCTCAAGTGGTTGTCACCAACTCAGGAACGATAGGTACAGCACGTAAAAAGCCTGCACCCAGTCAGCAGCTCCATATTTCAGGATGTCTGTTTCCACACAATTGGAAGAGATGGGAATACTCGATGGAAAACTTTTCTTCAGTGGAATACCATTAGGTTAGATAGAAAGCTAATTTCCACAAGTATCCGGCTTACATTTAATCAAAAAGTATTTTAGATATAGTATTTTAAAAACAAACAAACATCAAACAAACAATAAAAACATATAATTTTTGTGAGATACTGTGCTTTGTGTAAGTATCTTTGAATAGGTGAACCATACATTATGGAATTGGAAAATTTGTATGTGGGTATTGACTAAATAATTGCTAATGGATCATTATTAGTTAGCACTTTTAAGAAATACTACAGGCAACCTTTTTAATCCAGAAATGCAAATGCTTCATCATGTTTATATTGGCTGGCTGAAAGAAGGCTTGAAAACAAGTAAAATAATTGTCTCCACTAAAACTATTCTAACGCAAGTGAATTTGACATTGAAAAGGGAGTTTTCAGTGTAGTATGTGGAATTATTTTCCCTTGTGCTTTACATTTTTTATAAATATAGAACCTTTTCATAAATATAGAACCTATTGAGATTTACCCAGCTGAAGAGTAGTTCCACTTTCCTCCTTTTTCATCTTTTTAGGTGAATGTCTATATCAAGATCCACATCTTGAACTCGTATGATTTTATACCTTCCTTCATATCAGCAGTGTTAATTTCAGTTTTCCTCAATGAAGATGAAAGATGAGGTTTTGAGATACCTGGCAGCTTTTCACCCTTGTGACAGATGCCTTTGCTTCCTTCATTGCCTTGAAATGAAAGGGCAGCTTTGAAAAAGCTTGCTGAATACTCTTTTGCCAAGAAAACAAAGTTACCGGCATTAAATTTGCTATGTCCTTTTCATACCAGCTTGCTTTATAGAGATTTAGAGGGGGATTAGTATCATTACTAGACCTTATTTTTTGCAGGGCTTTACTCATTACTGGTCAGGGGTCATGCATATTAAATCCAGGTCAAAATGACCTGTGCACAGAAGGACAAACATCACATGAGAAGCTTCAGCTAAACACTCCGATCAAGTATTAATGTCACAGGTAAATATATGTATGATTGTATTAATTCCATGGAGAAACTTTGATATAAAGTCGCAGAACAGACCCAATAAGACTAAAGAATGGTGAGACTTAAAAATAATTCTTATATCTTGACTCACTACAGTTAATGACAATGAGAGCACAAACTCCCTATGCCTTTACACTTTAGGAAAGAAAGGAGTAGTTTCCATTAAAACAATAGTGTGCAAATACAAGTAACAGAGGAATAAAAAAAATGACGATCATTACCCTTTGGGCAACCTTGGAAAACCATAGTTCCAAGGTGAGATCAGGGCACCACAGATCTCATGGCTTCTTGTGCTTGTTTTATAAGTGCAGAACTAAAAGACTAGATAAAGTAAAAATGAGACTGCCAGCATTAAAATGCTATGCAAGATGGGACACGGGGAAATGAAGGTCAACAGGATTGTCTACTAATAAGACATGAACTTGCATTACTTAATGATACCCTTGTAATCTGTCAGAAGTAGAAAGCTTAAGGAGTTAGCGAGTAAAGAGAGTCAAATGGAAATTAATCTGGAGTTCTAGCAATATTTTTAAAGAGAAATTAAGAAAAGATTCAGAATTAAGCCATCTCAGAGTCTAAAATCCACAGGCAAGCAGGTATCTTTAATAAGGTGCATCCAGGACATATTTATGTTCTTATTTCCAAAGGAACACCTTATTTTATTAACCTATTGGATAGAGTATTCCTGTTTTTCTCCTTCTCATTTTTATTTATGTATTTAGAGGCTACTTAAATGTTCTGGACAAAACCTGAATGTTTAGACCTGGTTTAAGTATGAATACAGTAGTATGAATTATTTTTTTTAAACATGATGGCAGGGTATCAGAGTCTACAAATAGACATTTAGCTAAAGCTTTTATCAAGATCTCCATGTAGCTAAAGAAGAAAATATGATGCTATAAATATTTTTGAAATATTTTTATTTATATTAATTGAAAACTATATTGATATATATACAAATTTCAGTGCATTATGTTTCTATCAATCAATAAAGCCTTAGGTTTGGGGTTTTTTTCCTCTATTGAAATGAAGCCACGCCAGTTAACATGAGAGAACTCTAGAAACTGAAACATGCCATTAAGCATGGGAAAATGGCTATAATACATAATCTCTATGGTTTGATACAAATGCATTGATCTTGTGGGGGTTTTATTTTGGTTGTTTGGGTTTTTTTTACTTCATTTGATTTAGTGAGAAATACCCATCTTCTTCTCAGCTCAGGTCTTTTACATGTTACTTCTTCAAGGTTGGTCAATACAAATTCCTGATTGAGAGAGCCATGTAACAAGTCAGTGGCTTCAGAGAAACGGCAAGACTGGTTTCTGAGTTGAAATATCACATGACAATAAAGCAGTGGTTCCAGATAAACGCTACCAACGCATACATAATGATTCAGATATATCCTACCAACTTAATTCGGACTTTTTAAGTGAAGACCATTAATTGTAAAAACTATAGACAAAATTCACAGAGGCTGTGGAGTTGGTAAATACAGTCAGTCCGATAGCTGTTATTTTCAGAAATCTTTCCCTTCACAGGCTGAAGCACTTTGAATTGTAATCTGTGTGGCAGAATCCCTTTTGCAGCTCATGTCTGGAGATTAACATTTCTTTCCGGGCCAAGTCATTACTCTTTATCCTCACAACATTTTGTGCATTTAGTCTCACCATGTTTTATTCAAATGTGGCAAGTTCTCAACCTACAACGAGAAAATATTTCCCTTCCTGCTGGCCCTTTCATGATATTAACCCCTCCATATACACAGGTAACCATACCACAACAAACAAAACAAACAAACAAACAAAAGACCCATGAAAATTTGCAATTTTAAGTTTGGACTGTTTTTAAATTAAGTTTATAAAGCATCAACCAGAACCTTGGTGCTCTTGGGCTATTTTACAGGAGCACAAAGGAAATCAGCATCCCTGTGAAGATATTTTTGCATTGTCACAGAGTGTAGAAACTGTACCTTAACATAAACAAGGGATAGAGTTGTCGTTTCTGTGCAAGTCAACAAAGGTCAGATTATTTTTTCAAGTTTGAACTGGAGAATGCTCGACAAGTACAATCAGGTCCATCTTTTGTGCTTCAATAAACTGAAAGGAATTCAGAGCAAAGTGGGGCAGAAACTGCTTAATGGTTTGGAAGGGATAACACATAAGAAAAGCTTAGAAAGATTAAATATGTACAGCTTGACTAACCAACAATTAAGTGGAGGGAGAGGGAGAAGATACATCTGTCAAAAGCAATGAGAAGGTAAACACCAAGGGGCAAGAGTAATTATTCAAAAATACAAATGGGATATATCTAGAAATAATGAGATCAAATTGAGAAAAGAACAATGCAATCTGAATTTGAAGAATGACTTACTGTAAGTGAGAAAGGGTATTTCCACTTTTTTCTCCTGAGAACATTCCACAATGTGATAGATCTTCCTCAAAACAATTAAAATGAAATGGGTAAAACACAAGGGACTATATTTCATGCTACGATTCTGTATTGGCAGGGCTTTACTTTCTGTCCTAAGAGACCTTTTCTAATTGCAATGACTTTTTTTTCCCCCAAAATATTAATAAACAAAAAAAAAAAAGATAAATAAAATGAAAAGTTATGAAATGAGAGGTGCTTGGGAATAGGGAGATAATGTACAGGAAACACTGAGAAAAAAAACGAATAAGCTTTGCATCAATAAAATAATGATAGGCCACATAAAATTTTCGAAGGCTTTCTAGTCACTTTCAACGTATAGCAAATCTCATGTTTGCAGTCATTCAGTTATGTGACCTTGTACAGTCCCTTGAAGATCCAGATTTTTTTATGTAGTCAGATATAGAAGCACATTACAGAACAAATATTTTAAAACTTAAAATAAAATATTAAAATGTATTGCTTTTAAGTTGGAGCACATGGATTAGAGGAGGAAGGAAAATTGCAAAACATTTACAGACATGCTGGTAGAAATGAATTCAATTATTATGTTAAAACACAATATGTCTACAAGTAAAAAAGGAGGAAAGAGAATTTCTAAATTCTTTTTCATGTGGAATTAACAGTAATATGAAAGGAAATTTCAAATTTATATAACCAAAATAAAAAGAGACTGACTAATTCCTTCATAAAAAAGGAATGCATTCTGATAGGCTAAGTGACATTATCTAGTATTTTAAATAGTAATTATCAATTAATTAAAATTCAGTATTACAACTTCTGCTTGCAGTGAGTTTTCTTTAATTGTCATTTTTATTTTCACCCTCAAATAAGGACATTGCTGACTGAATTTTTCTTTTTAAATTGCTAAAATAATCACAAGTAAATAAGCAAAACTGATGTGATGCAATATTTCTATGCAACTGAAGAGATGCATGCAAAAGGAAATACAAACAATTAAGATTATATCATTTATATATTAGAAGACTAGCTATTAATTCTTAATTTTAAGTAACAAATTGGGGGTAAATATATATATAAAATAAGTATTTGGCTGATGCAGATCACTATTCTCTCAACAGTCACTCCACATTTTTCCTGTCATTACACCACATAACTGAGTCAGAAAACTACATTTAACTTAATACTATTAATTATTTTGCATCTACTTAATCTGACTGATCTCTCTCAATGTGAAAGCTCCTGTCTTCAGAGATGGTCACAGGTTGTGGTCCTTCCTATTCCTTATGTGGCTAAAAACCATTAACCTTTTCTGTTCATCAAATTATTTATAGCTCTAATGGACCAATATACTTGTCTATGAAATCAAAGAGGTGAGAATTAAGTGTTTAAATGAAATAGCAATACTGAGTTAATTCAGAAACTTGTCATGATAAGTGAACATACATATGAGTAATCTTTTACAGAGCAATGTAAGTTTATGTAATGATCTAGAAGAGGGAAATTTGTCTAAAAAGTAGTCATTTCTTTGAAATAGTTGTCTTTTAAAAGCACAGGCTAGTACAATATGATGCACGGAAGTGCAAGAACAATCTCATTACTACATTCTATAAAATAACACTATGATAGTAAAATCTCAAAATGCTGTTCTGCCTAGAAGATCACTATAAAAATGGCAGAAAGGATTTTAATGCAGGCTTCCCTTCACTGATACTTAATTTACAGATATGAAATCAGAGCCTATATCAGTACCCACTGAAATCCTATTAATTCAATGAAAGTAAAGCTATACCAACTGCGTTTCTGAAAAAGCCCTCTCACACTGTACATCAGTAGTGTGAGTATCAAAAACCAAAATTTGACTGCAAAAATCAAATTGTAATTATTTCCATCATGTATTATTAGAGAGAGAAGATTTAGTTAGGTTCTCTCTTCACTATTGCTCCAACATAATCCTTAAAACATGTGAGTCAAACCAAAATGCTACTCTGGGGCACTGTTTTTTGTTGACAGGAGAAGTAGAAGGAGATGATCAGGGAAATTATAGTTCTTAAATAATTATTTCTAGGTAGTTATACTGCCTTGGCTGATCTTTATAGTGACTGTTTTACTAGTAGGGCATAATCAAAATAATTTTATCAATTTGTAATCCCATATTGAGTTTTCTGTCATTTGCCTTAATTATATCTTGCTTCTTTGCTTAAATATCTAGTTATCCTTCTACCATAACATCTTTTTCTCCCATGGCAGTCATCATCGTGGCTAGGCTTCATGAACGAAGATTTAGGAAGGGCACTACCCACGCTTGCTTTAAGTGTGCTGGTGGCTAAAAAGGCCGATACAGGATAGGCAAGTCTGGTCACAAAAGGCACAGCAGAAAGTCTCCTTAGGTGATATTGGCGAGGAACAGTTCTTACTGCATGTCTTGGGTTCAGCTGGCAAAATGCCAACTGTCCAAGACAGAGTGAAAAGCGAAGAAGAGGGAGAAGGGAAAAAAAATCTCCAAACTAGGTTTATGCTGAAACCAACTATATGTATTTATACAGAAAAGAGAAAATTAAGAGAAAACTACAATATAACACACACACAAGTTATATATAACAAGAAATAACTTCTCACTCCCCAGTTAATATAAAGTCTTACTCTAGATTCATGAGCACTCTCAAAGACACTCTGCAAGAAAGAGTAACAACAAAATGTTTCTACTTCCCTGAATTCAAACAAAATGCAAGCAGCGACAGCAGCAGGTGCAAGGCCTACTCCAAGACAGCAGCTGCACCACGCTCAGCTTGTATCTCGGCTATGGTGGAACTGAACAAACACCTCCCACTGCTGCACACATATCTTAAGTTTGCATCATCTGGTATGAAATACTTCCTTGGTTACCCAGTCAGGTGACAGCTGTCTCTCAATCCACATAGATTCTCTGAGCCTGCTAATTTGAGGCCTAGCTAAAACCACTACACTGCGTTGTTTTTTATCCTCGAGACTGATCCTGCATGCATTCTCAAAGGAAGCAGAAGTGTCGTGGATGGTGTGTCTCCATGAATCCCAATTGTTTCAGGGAGTCCCTTGTCTCCTTGTATCTCCTCTTCAGGGCTCCTCTCTTGTGGTAGCCAGTGGCGAGTTCACCATAGAGCACAATCTTCGGGAGGTGGTGATCCTCCATCCTGAAGACGTGCCCTGCCCAGCACAGCTGCGTTCTCATCAGCATATTCTTGAGACTGGTGACCCCTGCCTGTTCAAGAACAGACACATTAGTCACATGATCAGTCCAGTGGATGTTTAGGATTGTACTGAGGCTGCGCTGATGGAAGTCTTTGAGGAGCCACAGATGGTGGCAGTAGATAACCCATGNACAGGATATTAGGCGCTGCAGTGCTTCTGTGTGAGCAA
>VWZD01003702.1:0-16729 GCA_013396695.1 Sakesphorus luctuosus
ATATACATATATATATAAGTTTTAAAAGAATATTTGAATAGAAAAAGTTCTTTTTTCTTCCTTTTTTGCCCCCCTGAGCTCCCCCCTCCCAGTGCCAACCCTGACCCCTGAGGCTGATCCATGTTGGGAAGGGCTGGGATGAGGCTTGGGGTGATTCCCTGATTTTGGAATCCCAGATCCATTTGGGGCAGAAAGAACCTCCAAAAAAAACATGGATAAAAACCCTCCAGCCCTTCCTGGGGAGGGTCTCACAGTCTCAGGGATAAAGGCACAAAAAAACCATAAATTCACCTTTTTTTCCCCCTTTTTGATGCTCTTGGAGCCTCATTTTTTTCAACAGTTTAAAGATTTGAGGTGCTTTGTGGGATTCCCACTAAAACCTGGGAGAATCCAAGGAAAAAGGAGCTCAGGGAGAGGATCAACAGCTGGAAGTGCAGAATTATAAAGTAACAACCCCCCAAAAACACCCCCAAAAATTTGGGAAACACAGACATGGATTTCTGGCTGTTTCCCCTTTTTCCCTGATCCCAGAAAAAAAAATATTTAAGGAGAAATCTTGGAGTCTCCCAACCACTTCATTCACCTTTTTAAGGAAAAGTGATCCTTAAAAAACTCCTTAAAACCAGACCAGGCTTGGGATAAATCCAGGGATGAGTCCAAGTGGTTCCCAGCAGAGAAAACATTCCCACATTTCCCATGGAAAAGGGTTGGAATTGGATCATCCTGAAGGTCCTTTCCAACCCAAAACCTTTCCATGATTTTCCAGGGAAGTGTTTTGGGGGAGTTTGGACCACAAAAGGGATGCCAAGAAAAGCCTTTCCAGCCCTTCCAGCTGGTGGGACACTTAATTAATTAATTAATTAATTAATTAATTAATTAATTAAACAAACCCCTCAAAGTGCTGGATTTGAAGGACCACGACGAGGATTTTCACACTCACAAAGCCCAAAACGAGGAGAAAATTCAGGTTTTGTCCTAAAACCTCTCCCAGTTTTCCTGCTTAAAATATTCAGGATGTTTCCTTTATCCCTGAATTCCTCCCAGAGTGATGCAGGGATGGGAAATTCCAACTCCTGTTCCCAAAAACTGCTTAAAATATTCTGGATATTTCCTTTATCCCTGAATTCCTCCCAGAGTGATGCAGGGATGGGAAATTCCAACTCCTGTTCCCAAAAACTGCTCCCAACTTCCTTGGGCTGTTTTCCTTTTTAAAGCTTAATTATTCCTTAAAGGATAGGAGGGATTTGGAGTTTTTTAGGGAGTCAAAGCCATGGGAAGCAGCTCTGGAGATTTTCCTGGGAAATTCAGGAGGAAACTCTTTGATCCCCAAAGGAACCGACTCCCTCCCTTCCCAATCCCAGTTTTTACCCCACAAACGGAAAGATTCTTCATGGTTTAAAAAATAAAAACAAACAAAAAAAAAGGTGGAAAAAGAAGTGGGTGAGGTTTTTATGTTAAAAAAAAAAGAGGAAACCCAGATGGGACAACACAAAGGAGGAGGAGGAGGAGGAGGAAAAGTTTCCACGGAGCTCCGGAAGCGCCTCCGGAGGTGCCTCCACGTTCCCTGGTTGCAGCAGGTGAGGGATCCGGGTGCTCCTGGGGCAGGAGCAGGATTGGGAGGTGGCACCAGAGTGCCAGGCTCAGTCCAGGAAGCGCTGGCAGGCTTTTTTCCAGCGGCAGGCCGTGCACCACTGCTCGCGGTGCTCGATGCCGTAAACCTTGCGGCACTTCTTGGCTTCGCCGCGGACCTTCCTGGCAAAGGGGAGAAGGAAAAAGGCAGAAAGAAAAAGGGAGAACGTTTATCCTCTTCTTCTGGGGCTCTGGTTGAAGATGCAAGGGGGTTTGGTTGGGTTTGAGGTGCTCACCTGGTGCCCACGGGCACCCTGGGCGGGGAGGCGACGATCAGGTGGGATTTGAGCAGCGGCGCGGGCGGGTTGGGGTCGCTGAGACTGAGCGAGCGGCTCCTCACCTGGGGCAGGGAAATCATGGCATGGATGGGGTTGGAAAAGAGCTCTGAGATCATCAAGTCCAACCCTTGGGCCAACTCCAGTCCCTTTACCAGATCATGGCACTCAGTGCCACGGCCAAGCTCAGCTGAAAAACCTNACAGTGCTGAGGTCACCTCTGAGCCTCCTCTTCTCCAGCACAAACACCCCCAGCTCCCTCAGCCTCTCCCCACAGCACTTGTGCTCCACTCCCTTCTCCAGCCTCCTTGCTCTTCTCTGGACCCGCTCCAGGGGGGCACAGGCAGGGCAGGAGGGACCCTCAGCCCCCATGCCAGCCCTGCTGCCCCCCAGCAGCCCTGGGGAACCCCTGGGGACTCACCGGGGACAGCGGCGATGGCAGAGCGGAGGTGGCGGCGGCCCAGCTGATGCTGGTGAAGATGTGGGGGGACACCGGGATTTGGATGGAGGGCAACGCCTGGGGGGGAGAAAAGGGGTCAGCACAGGCCCTGGGGGGCTCCCATTCCCAAGGATATTCCCTGGACAATATCCAGAGGGGTCAGAATGGGCCCCGGTGGGCTCCCATTCCCATGGATATTCCCTGGGCAATATCCAGAGGGGTCAGCACAGGCCCCGGGGGGCTCCCATTCCCAAGGATATTCCCTGGGCAATATCCAGAGGGGTCAGATTGAGCCCTGGGGGGCTCCTATTCCCATGGATATTCCCTGGGCAATATCCAGAGGGGTCAGAATGGGCCCCGGGGGGCTCCTATTCCCATGGATATTCCCTGGGCAATATCCAGAGGGGCAATAAAAGCCCTGGGCGGCTCCCATTCCCATGGATATTCCCTGGGCAATATCCAGAGGGGTCAGATTGAGCCCTGAGGGGCTCCCATTCCCATGGATATTCCAGACATTCCAGGAAGTGCCCCCAGACACTCCAGGAAGTGACACCAGAGACCCCAGGAGGTGCCCTGTCCCCAGAGGTTCCCCCAGAGATTCCAAGACATGCCCCCATTGACTCCAGGAGGTGCCCCCAGAGACTCCTCCAGGAGGTGCCCGCAGAGACCACAGGAGGTGCTCCAAGAGATTCCAGGTGACCCCAAGAGACTCCAAGAGGTGACCCCAAGATATTCCAGGAGTTGACCTCAGAGAGTCCAGGAGGTGCCCCCAGTAACTCCAGGAGATGCCCTGTCCCTACAGGTGCCCCCAGAGACTCCAGAAGGTGCCCCCAGAGACTCCAATGGGTGCCCCCAGACATTCCAGGAGGTGCCTCCAGAGACCCTAGGGGTGAACTCAGAGACTCCTCCAGGAGGTGCCCCCAGAGATTCCAGGGGTGACCCCAGACACTCCAGGAGGTGCCCTGTCCCTACAGGTGCCCCCAGAGACTCCAGAAGGTGCCCTGTCCCCACAGGTTCCCCCAGAGACTCCAGGAGGTGCCCTCAGACATTCCAGGAGGTGCCCCCAGACGCTCCAGGACGTGATCCCAGAGACTCCAGGAGGTGCCCTGTCCCCAGAGGTGCCCCCAGAGACCCCAGGAGGTGGTGCCCTGACCCCAGAGGTGCCCCTGGCTCACCTGGTAGGCGTGATCTGCCTGGATGTGCCAGAAGGAGCCGGGGGCCGACTGGCTCAGGGCAGTGCCGGGCAGTGCCGGCTCCAGCACCGGCTGCTCCACCAGGAGCGTCTCCAGCTGTGCCAGTGGCTGCTGGATGATGATGGGGGCGGAGGTGGCCATGGGGCTGGGGGTGGTGGCCCCCTCTGGAGATGGTTCTTCCTTCACCTGCACTTCGGTGTAGTAGAAATCCTCCTCCCGCTTCCGCTGCTCCGAGTCGGTGCCATCCCTGCCCGGGAGGGAAAAGGGGATTGCAGGGAAAAGGTGGCCTTGTCTCCCACATCCTTTGGGGGAGAAGGATCTCACCCTCTCAGCTCCAAGCCCAGCTGGGGAGCATCCAATCAGAGAATCCCAGAATGGATTGGGTTGGAAAAGCCCTCTGAGATCATCAAGTCCAACCCTTGGGCCAACTCCACTCCCTTTACCAGATCATGGCACTCAGTGCCACGGCCAAGCTCAGTGCAAAAACCTCCAGGGATGGGGAATCCACCCCCTCTCTGGGCAGCCCATTCCAATCCCTCAGCACTCTCTCTGCAAAGGAGTTTTTTCTGCTCTCCAACTTCAATTTCCCCTGGCAGAGCTTGAGCCCCCCGTGCCCCCTTGTCCTATTGCTGAGTGCCTGGGAGAAGAGACCAACCCCCANCCCATTCCCATGGATATTCCCTGGGCAATATCCAGAGGGGTCAGATTGAGCCCTGAGGGGCTCCCATTCCCATGGATATTCCAGACATTCCAGGAAGTGCCCCCAGACACTCCAGGAAGTGACACCAGAGACCCCAGGAGGTGCCCTGTCCCCAGAGGTTCCCCCAGAGATTCCAAGACATGCCCCCATTGACTCCAGGAGGTGCCCCCAGAGACTCCTCCAGGAGGTGCCCGCAGAGACCACAGGAGGTGCTCCAAGAGATTCCAGGTGACCCCAAGAGACTCCAAGAGGTGACCCCAAGATATTCCAGGAGTTGACCTCAGAGAGTCCAGGAGGTGCCCCCAGTAACTCCAGGAGATGCCCTGTCCCTACAGGTGCCCCCAGAGACTCCAGAAGGTGCCCCCAGAGACTCCAATGGGTGCCCCCAGACATTCCAGGAGGTGCCTCCAGAGACCCTAGGGGTGAACTCAGAGACTCCTCCAGGAGGTGCCCCCAGAGATTCCAGGGGTGACCCCAGACACTCCAGGAGGTGCCCTGTCCCTACAGGTGCCCCCAGAGACTCCAGAAGGTGCCCCCAGAGACTCCAATGGGTGCCCCCAGACATTCCAGGAGGTGCCTCCAGAGACCCTAGGGGTGAACTCAGAGACTCCTCCAGGAGGTGCCCCCAGAGATTCCAGGGGTGACCCCAGACACTCCAGGAGGTGCCCTGTCCCTACAGGTGCCCCCAGAGACTCCAGAAGGTGCCCCCAGAGACTCCAATGGGTGCCCCCAGACATTCCAGGAGGTGCCTCCAGAGACCCTAGGGGTGAACTCAGAGACTCCTCCAGGAGGTGCCCCCAGAGATTCCAGGGGTGACCCCAGACACTCCAGGAGGTGCCCTGTATGGGTGCCCCCAGACATTCCAGGAGGTGCCTCCAGAGACCCTAGGGGTGAACTCAGAGACTCCTCCAGGAGGTGCCCCCAGAGACTCCAGAAGGTGCCCTGTCCCCACAGGTTCCCCCAGAGACTCCAGGAGGTGCCCTCAGACATTCCAGGAGGTGCCCCCAGACGCTCCAGGACGTGATCCCAGAGACTCCAGGAGGTGCCCTGTCCCCAGAGGTGCCCCCAGAGACCCCAGGAGGTGGTGCCCTGACCCCAGAGGTGCCCCTGGCTCACCTGGTAGGCGTGATCTGCCTGGATGTGCCAGAAGGAGCCGGGGGCCGACTGGCTCAGGGCAGTGCCGGGCAGTGCCGGCTCCAGCACCGGCTGCTCCACCAGGAGCGTCTCCAGCTGTGCCAGTGGCTGCTGGATGATGATGGGGGCGGAGGTGGCCATGGGGCTGGGGGTGGTGGCCCCCTCTGGAGATGGTTCTTCCTTCACCTGCACTTCGGTGTAGTAGAAATCCTCCTCCCGCTTCCGCTGCTCCGAGTCGGTGCCATCCCTGCCCGGGAGGGAAAAGGGGATTGCAGGGAAAAGGTGGCCTTGTCTCCCACATCCTTTGGGGGAGAAGGATCTCACCCTCTCAGCTCCAAGCCCAGCTGGGGAGCATCCAATCAGAGAATCCCAGAATGGATTGGGTTGGAAAAGCCCTCTGAGATCATCAAGTCCAACCCTTGGGCCAACTCCAGTCCCTTTACCAGATCATGGCACTCAGTGCCACGGCCAAGCTCAGTGCAAAAACCTCCAGGGATGGGGTATCCACCCCCTCTCTGGGCAGCCCATTCCAATCCCTCAGCACTCTCTCTGCAAAGGAGTTTTTTCTGCTCTCCAACTTCAATTTCCCCTGGCAGAGCTTGAGCCCCCCGTGCCCCCTTGTCCTATTGCTGAGTGCCTGGGAGAAGAGACCAACCCCCACCTGGCCACAACTTCCCTTCAGGCACTTCCAGACAGTGCTGAGGTCACCTCTGAGCCTCCTCTGTGCTTCTAGGGAAGATCCACCCCTCTCCCAGCACCTGTGGAAATGCTGGAATATCACCTCGGAGCCACCAGAAAGCCCCAGCAGGGAGCAGCTCCCAAACTGCTTTGCTGTTTTGATTGAGTCCATCATCAGCAAATTTGCTGATGACACCAAGCTGGGAGGGAGCGTCAACCTGCTGGAGGGCAGGAGGGCTCTGCAGAGGGATCTGGGCAGGCTGGAGGGATCTGGAGAGGGATCTGGGCAGGCTGGAGGGCAGGAGGGCTCTGCAGAGGGATCTGGATAGACTGGAGGGATGGGCTGATTGCAATGGGATGGAGTTCACCAAGGCCAAGTGCAGGTCCTGCCCTTTGGCCACCCCAAGCCCTGCAGCGCTCCAGGCTGGGCACAGAGTGGCTGGAGAGCAGCCAGGCAGAAAGGGACCTGGGGGGACTGAGGGACAGGAAGCTCAAGAGGAGCCAAGAGTGTGCCCAGGTGGCCAAGAAGGCCAATGGGATCCTGGCCTGGATCCAAAGTAGCGTGGCCAGCAGGCCCAGGGCAGTGAGCCTTCCCCTGGCCTCTGCCTTGGGGAGGCCACACCTTGAGTGTTGTGTTGAGTTGTGGGCCCCTGAGTTGAGGCAAGAGATTGAGGGGCTGGAGCGGGGCCAGAGAAGAGCAACGAGGCTGGAGAAGGGAGTGGATGTGGCACTGAGTGTCCTCTTAAACACCTCCAGGGACAGAGAATCCACCAGGGCTTGATCCAACCCCACTGGGATCACCAGCCCAGGGCACAGAGTGGGGTTGGATCAAGGGTTGGACTTGATGATCTCAGAGGTCTCTTCCAACCCAAGTGAGAAGAGCAACGAGGCTGGAGAAGGGAGTGGAGCACAAGTGCTGTGGGGAGAGGCTGAGGGAGCTGGGGGTGTTTGTGCTGGAGAAGAGGAGGCTGAGAGGTGACCTCAGCACTGTCTGGAACTGCCTGAAGGGAAGTTGTGGCCAGGTGGGGGTTGGTCTCTTCTCCCAGGCACTCAGCAATAGGACAAGGGGGCACGGGGGGCTCAAGCTCTGCCAGGGGAAATTGAAGTTGGAGAGCAGAAGAAAATTCTTTGCAGAGAGAGTGCTGAGGGATTGGAATGGGCTGCCCAGAGAGGGGGTGGATTCCCCATCCCTGGAGGTTTTTGCACTGAGCTTGGCCGTGGCACTGAGTGCCATGATCTGGTAAAGGGACTGGAGTTGGCCCAAGGGTTGGACTTGATGATCTCGGAGGGCTTTTCCAACCCAATCCATTCTGTGATTTTATGATTTTTTCCCAGTGCCTTTATCCAACACTGGATGGCACTGCAGCACCATTCCCTGTAGCCTTGGCATTTCCCAGAGCCATCAGGTTTGCACGGCAGGAGGAGGAGGAGGAGAACTCACAGCAGCTGGGATGGAGATCTCCACCCCCTCAGCACCTCGTATTTTTGGGGGGAATTCCCAGGAGATCAGGAAACTGCCACCAGGATGCCACCCCAGCCCCGATGCCAATCCTGAAACAGCAGATCCTGCAGCTCTGGAGCTGCCAGGCTTTGCCAAAGCCCAGCTGGGCTGGGTCTGTCCAGGGCTCAGGGGTAACCTGAGCTGCTCCAAAGCCTGACTGGGGCTCCAGGGCCTCCAGAATTCCCTAAAGGAGGGGACACAGCCGTGGCTTCAGTGCCATGAACTGCCCAGCTTGGCACACAGAAGGCAGGATTTCCAGCACTGAGATTATTCCCAGTGGGCATCCTGGGCTGGATCAGGAACAGTGTGGCAGCAGGAGCAGGGCAGTGACCCTTCCACTGGGGAGGCCACACCTTGAGTGTTGTGATCAGTTCTGGGCCCCTGAGTTTGGGAAGGACATTGAGGGGCTGGAGCGGGGCCAGAGAAGAGCAACGAGGCTGGAGAAGGGAGTGGAGCACAAGTGCTGTGGGGAGAGGCTGAGGGAGCTGGGGGTGTTTGTGCTGGAGAAGAGGAGGCTCAGAGGTAACCTCAGCACTGTCTGGAACTGCCTGAAGGGAAGTTGTGGCCAGGTGGGGGTTGGTCTCTTCTCCCAGGCACTCAGCAATAGGACAAGGGGGCACGGGGGGCTCAAGCTCTGCCAGGGGAAATTGAAGTTGGAGAGCAGAAGAAAATTCTTTGCAGAGAGAGTGCTCAGGGATTGGAATGGGCTGCCCAGAGAGGGGGTGGATTCCCCATCCCTGGAGGTTTTTGCACTGAGCTTGGCCATGGCACTGAGTGCCATGATCTGGTAAAGGGACTGGAGTTGGCCCAAGGGTTGGACTTGATGATCTCAGAGGTCTCTTCCAACCCAGCTGATTCTGTGATTCCATGAATTAGGAGTCCCACAGTAGGGAGGACACGTGGCCCTGGTGTCTGGGCAGGGCCTGGGGTGCCACCCCTGCCTTACCCGAGGTGTTGGGTCCTGACGTGCCGCTTGATGCCGACGATGGAGCGCAGCACCTTCCCACAGCTGGGCCACAGGCACTTGTACATCACCTTCACCGAGTTCTGCAGGACAGACAGCCCTGTCACCCCCTGCCCTGTCCACGGCAGTGCCCCCTCTGGGCGCCGCTGGCTCTGCCCACGGGCACTGGGACATTCCCACCCACCTTCCTCTTGCGGGGTGCAGGTTCCTCCGGCAGGAAGGGGTCGGAGTCGGTCTCGAAGCCGTCGTCTGCCCGGGGGGAGCTCAAGGCCTCGCTGGAGTACTTGGGGCTGCCAGCTGGGTGCGGGGGTGAGGACGTGGAGATGTCACTGGCCCCGCTCCAGTGCCCGCTGGTGGTGCTGCTGCCGCTGTCGGACACGTCCCCGCTCTCCTTCCAGGGGTCACTCACTGCCCGGGATGCTGCGGGGAGGGGACACACATGGAACCCTTCCCAGGCACACACCGGGGTGGACAACCCACAACAATCCCCCTCTGTCCCAGTTGAGCGGGTGGGACCAGTTTATCCCTGGGTGGGTGTGACCAAAGCTGGGCATTCTCCACCCTCCACTCATTGCCCACCAACTGCCAACAATGGCCCATTGGCAGCAGCTGCCCAGGGCACACCCGACCCCTCAGCCTGGCAGCTGGCTGGGAAAGAAGCCTGGCAGAGAAGAGCTGGGACAACTCCCCTCCAGGGACTCCTTGCCACCTCCACACCCACCTCAGGCCTCAGCTCTGCTCAGGGGCCACCAACCAGTCCAAAATCCCCCCTGGCTCACACACTCACATCCCCCACTCTGCAACTCCCTGCCCTGGGGGACCCACTGGGGGCTCCCACCCAAACCTCAGGGGATGCAATCTCAGCCTTTGGGCACCTCTGCCACCACTCCTGGCATCCAGAGGAGGAGCACAACCTGGACAGGAGGAGCCCACCACTCTCCACCAGACTGGCCCATCATCTGCACCAACAGCTTTGTCCCTTCCTTTTCCTTTGCACTCGGGGGAACCCCGTGGGGCTCAGCACAGGGGCCACCAAACCCCCCTGTGTTTGTGCCCCAGGGGGCTGGGTTCCACTGCTGGGCTTTGGGGGTTCAACCCAATTTCTCTTTGTGCCATTGCATTGATTGGAATATTGGTATTAAATTGTAACTCTGACTTATCATCTCTCTTGTTCGTTTCTCCTGCTGGTTCACCTTTAAACCAGCACACCCTCTAATTAATTATCCCCCTAAAAAGCCAAGCCTTTGCACCTTTGCTCAGAGCCTGCCCCCAGTTCTTAGTGGTGGTTCATCCCTGTTATCCCCTCCCTGGAGCTCACACATTTCCCACGGCTCCAGAGGGTTATTTTTATCCCACCCGCTCCATTTGACTCCTCGGGAATGAAAGGGCCTCTGAAAACAGGAGTGCCTGGGCTGGGACTCCTGGGGGGCTCCCCATTCCCTGGGAGGGCAGCAGAGATTGGGGGCACCCCCAGGGCTGGCCCAGCACCTGCTGGGAGGGACATGGAGGGGCTGGAGCGTGTCCAAGGCAGGGAACGGAGCTGGGAAGGGGCTGGAGCTCCAGGAGCAGCTGAGGGAGCTGGGGGGGCTCAGCCTGGAGAAAAGGAGGCTCAGGGGGGACCTTCTGGCTCTGCAATCCCTGCCAGGAGTGGGGAGCTGGGGGAGGATGTGGGTCTTTTTTCCCAAGGAACAAGCACCAGGAGCAGAGGAAAAAACCCCAAGTGTTACCACGGGACGTTTATGTTGGATATTGGGAACATTTTCTTCATGGAAAGGGCTGCCCAGCCCTGGCAGGGGTTGAGTTCCCATTCCTGGAGGGATTGGAATCCCTGTGGATGTGGCACTTGGGGACACGGGCAGGGTGGCCTGGGCAGGGCTGGGGGTGGTGGCACTGGATGATCCCAGAGGGCTTTTCCAACCTGAGCCATCCCTGAGGATTCTGTGCCATCCTGGGGCAGAGGTTGCCCAATTCCCAGGGAACAGGGATAGGAGGGAGGGAACGTCCAGGAATGGTTTAGTTGGATCTTGGGAATGATTCCTGTATGGAAAGGGCTGTGAGACCTGGCAGGGGTGGAGTCTCCATTCCTGGAGGGATTGGAATCCCTGTGGATGTGGCACTTGGGGACACGGGCAGGGTGGCCTGGGCAGGGCTGGGGGAATGTTTGGACTCCGTGCTGTGCCAGGGCTTTTCCATCCTGTACGATCCCACAATCCCGGTGCTGCTCCCAAGGGACAAACACAGCCAGCAATTCCCGAGGCCCAGAGGGCACAGCACCTTTTCCCACACCCCACATTCCCACTGTTTTCCATGGATAGGGGGTGCATTTGGGAGGGCACACTCACCGGGCAGGCCGCTCTCGCCGGCGGGAGGGCTCTGCACCGCGGGGCTGCAGGACAGGCTCGTCAGCACCATGGCTGCCACCATCTCATCCATCTCCACGGCTGCATCGGCTTTCCTGCGCCACCAGAGGGGACACACGTGGAGGGAGGAGCAGAGAAACCATCTGGATGCCACCCAGGGAACCCCCCAAAAGGGCAGCACAAGCCACGGGCTCGCCCTCCATTCAAGCAGCTGGGAGTCATGGTTAAGTCACTGGGAAGGATGGGGAAAATCCCATCAAAAATCCTCTTAATCCTCAGAGAGAGTGCTCAGGGATTGGAATGGGCTGCCCAGAGAGGGGGTGGATTCCCCATCCCTGGAGGTTTTTACACTGAGCTTGGCCGTGGCACTGAGTGCCATGATCTGGTGACGGGACTGGAGTTGGCCCAAGGGTTGGACTTGATGATCTTGGAGGGCTTTTCCAACCCAACCCATTCTATGATTCTAAGCACCCTCTGGATAATCCCATGCTGGGAAGGCAGAGACATCCACAGCATCACCACCCCCTGCTGGTGGAAACCACGAGCTGCTCTCCCCTCCCAAGGGATCCCACCGGGAAGGAAAAGGCACGAACCTCTTGGGAACGTCGATGCTGCTGGACACGGATCTCTGTAGGATGTCAGGAGCGGGCAGAGCCGAGGGCTGGAGCGTGTCCTGCACCCTCCAGCAGCCCTGCAGGCCCTGCCCTGGCAGCAGCACCTTGCCCTGCCCACATTCCTGCCCGCTGTAGGTGATGAGGACCTGGAAAGGACACGAGGGGAGGGTGGGTGGTGTCACTCACCATAAATTGCTCCCCTGACCCACCAAAACATGGTGAGGCCATACCTTGAGTGTTGTGTTGAGTTCTGGGCCCCTGAGTTGAGGCAAGAGATTGAGGGGCTGGAGCGGGGCCAGAGAAGAGCAACGAGGCTGGAGAAGGGAGTGGAGCACAAGTGCTGTGGGGAGAGGCTGAGGGAGCTGGGGGTGTTTGTGCTGGAGAAGAGGAGGCTCAGAGGTGACCTCAGCACTGTCTGGAACTGCCTGAAGGGAAGTTGTGGCCAGGTGGGGGTTGGTCTCTTCTCCCAGGCACTCAGCAATAGGACAAGGGGGCACGGGGGGCTCAAGCTCTGCCAGGGGAAATTGAAGTTGGAGAGCAGAAAAAACTTCTTTGCAGAGAGAGTGCTGAGGGATTGGAATGGGCTGCCCAGAGAGGGGGTGGATTCCCCATCCCTGGAGGTTTTTAAGCTGAGACTGGACGTGGCACTGAGTGCCATGATCTGCTGATCACAGTGGAGTTGGATCAAGGGTTGGACTTGATGCTCTCAGAGGTCTCTTCCAACCCAGCTGATTCTGTGATTTGGGAAGAGGTTCATTCTTTAGAAGGTCCCTCAAGGAAGTTGTGGACAGCCCCATCCCTGCAAGTGTTCCAGGCCAGGTTGGAAGGGGCCTGGAGCAGCCTGGGATAGTGGGAGGGGTTGGGGTTGGGATGAGATGACCTTTAAGGTGCTTCCAACCCAAACCATTCTGGGATTCCCTGAGGAAAAAGGGCAGGTGTGCCCAGACCATTGTGCAGCTTTTCATCAGGGCAGCTGATCCAATTCAATACAAGACACCTGGTTCTTTATCAAAGATTCCAATTTACTCTGAAATGTGGAAATATCAAATAAGAGGATTCCAATTCCTTGAAATTCTTGCTTCTCCCAGGCACTCAGCAATAGGACAAGGGGGCACGGGGGGCTCAAGCTCTGCCAGGGGAAATTGAAGTTGGAGAGCAGAAAAAACTTCTTTGCAGAGAGAGTGCTGAGGGATTGGAATGGGCTGCCCAGAGAGGGGGCGGATTCCCCATCCCTGGAGGTTTTTGCACTGAGCTTGGCCGTGGCACTGAGTGCCATGATCTGGTAAAGGGACTGGAGTTGGCCCAAGGGTTGGACTTGATGATCTCGGCGGGCTTTTCCAACCCAATCCATTCTGTGATTCTGTGATTTTATGACTCCCAGAATTACTGAAAGGATTAAAACCTGGAGGGGGATGGGGAAAGAACAGAGATTTCCTGGGTGAAGTGACCCTGAATTCCCACTTGGCTCCTTGAAAGCACGGAAAGGAGATGTGCAACCCTCACCTCCTCCTCCCTCCCAGAGCCCCAAACTCCTCCTGATGGGCAGTTTTCCATCAGCCCAACCCTATTTCTGTTAATGGAAAGGTATCTGTGTCAAAAGACACTACATGTGTCCCTGGCTATTTATAGGGATGGGAACATCTCCTGATGGAAGTGGCACGGGTGTCACACCAGGGAGCTCACACAGGATGGACACACAAACCCCAAGGAGGAGCCTGAGAGACCATCCCAGGTGGCACCTCCAGAAGAAACACTGAGGTGGAAAAAAAAGCCCCTCAGCAGGACCAGGATTAAGGGAATCAGCACAAGGACCAAGACACAGAAGATCCCGACCCTGCTTTCTGAAAACAAGGATTAAGGTTTGTGTGGATCAAGGTTGGTTTGAACCACACAGAGCATGAGGAGCCAACATCTCCCCCAGCACAAGGTCTGGGTGTCACAGGGAGGTGACAACACCCTGTCACTATTTTAATGCCATTCCCAGCAGCAAAAGCAAAGTGGGAAAATCCTCCTTGAGCAAAACAACCCTCACTGTCCTGTGGTTAAGAAACACTTGGCAGGAGGAGCCAGGAACCAACCAGGGCCTGATTTCCACTCCTCTCCATGAGCAACCAAAATCTGGGATCTCTGTCTCCTCAGACTCCTCAGGCATTAACAGGAGCCATTCCCTGCCCCAGGCAATGTCCTGGCCATGGCACAGCCCTCCTAAGGACACATGGCATGGTGGGGCCCAGTAGGATTGGATGTCCCTTCTGGACAAGCCATCCCACCTCAGTGTTCCCTACGAGCTTCTTCACCCCAAACATCCACCCCAAACATCCCACCCTGCAGACTGAGCTGGGCTGGGGGGCTCCTTGCAACTTCCCTTTGGATCTAAACATGGATTGTGGGGAGACAGGATAAGTTCATGGAAGAGAAGCCCACTGGGAGTCACCTAATGTACCAAACCCATATCCCTGAACCTCAGAGAGCTGGGGGACACGGGAGGAGAGCAACGAGGCTGGAGAAGGGAGTGGAGCACAAGTGCTGTGGGGAGAGGCTGAGGGAGCTGGGGGTGTTTGTGCTGGAGAAGAGGAGGCTCAGAGGTGACCTCAGCACTGTCTGGAACTGCCTGAAGGGAAGTTGTGGCCAGGTGGGGGTTGGTCTCTTCTCCCAGGCACTCAGCAATAGGACAAGGGGGCACGGGGGGCTCAAGCTCTGCCAGGGCAAATTGAAGTTGGAGAGCAGAAAAAACTTCTTTGCAGAGAGAGTGCTGAGGGATTGGAATGGGCTGCCCAGAGAGGGGGTGGATTCCCCATCCCTGGAGGTTTTTAAGCTGAGACTGGACGTGGCACTGAGTGCCATGATCTGCTGATCACAGTGGAGTTGGATCAAGGGTTGGACTTGATGCTCTCAGAGGTCTCTTCCAACCCAGCTGATTCTGTGATTCTATAAAGGAAACACCAGGTCTTACCCTCTCCTCTGGAGAAGCCCCTTTTGGATAGGATTGGGGATGTCTCCAGAGGAGATGGATCTCTGCTTGAGCTGGCACAGCCCAAGCCCTTCAGACAAAGCCAGGGCCAGGAGCACCAACACCAACACCCCTCTTGGAAACTCCACATTCCCACCACACAACCTGATGGGAGAGCCCCAGGAGCTTCCCAGCACACCCCCCTCCCCACCCCAGGACTTACCTGCTGTCCGCTGTGAATCTCCTGGAGGCCTGGGCTGGCCAACCTGGGCACCTGGCTGTTCTCCTCTGCTGGCAGGGCCAGGTCGGGCTGCAATCCCGGGATCTGGGCGGCCGCCACCAGCATTCCATCGGCGGGGACGCGCGTGCCGAGCAGGGAGCGCTTCCCGAGCCGCCTGGACAGCACACTCGCCATGGCCCTGGGGGACAGGGGGACAGGAGGGTCACCTGGGGGGGCAAAGAGCACGGTGTGTCCCTGTCCCAGTTGAGCAGGTGGGACCAGTTTATCCCTGGGTGGGTGTGACCAAAGCTGGGCATTCTCCACCCTCCACTCATTGCCCACCAACTGCCAACAATGGCCCATTGGCAGCAGCTGCCCAGGGCACACCCGACCCCTCAGCCTGGCAGCTGCCTGGGAAAGAAGCCTGGCAGAGAAGAGCTGGGACAACTCCCCTCCAGGGACTCCTTGCTACCTCCACACCCACCTCAGGCCTCACCTCTGCTCAGGGGCCACCAACCAGTCCAAAATCCCCCCTGGCTCACACACTCACATCCCCCACTCTGCAACTCCCTGCCCTGGGGGACCCACTGGGGGCTCCCACCCAAACCTCAGGGGATGCAAGCTTGGCCTTTGGGCACCTCTGCCACCACTCCTGGCATCCAGAGGAGGAGCAGACCCTGGACAGGAGGAGCCCACCACTCTCCACCAGACTGTCCCATCATCTGCACCAACAGCTTTGGCCCTTCCTTTCCCTTTGCACTCGGGGGAACCCCGTGGGGCTCAGCACAGGGGCCACCAAACCCCCCTGTGTTTGTGCCCCAGGGGGCTGGGTTCCACTGCTGGGCTTTGGGGGTTACACCCAATCTCTCTTTGTGCCATTGCATTTATTATAAAACTGTTATTTAATTGTAACTCTGACTTAGAATCTCTCTCGTGGTGGGTTCGTTTCTCCTGCCGGTTCACCTTTAAACCAGCACACCAACAACACCCCCCTGGGAGCTGGGAAGGCAGCTCAGCATCACCAGGCACCGACATTCCCAAGGGATACAGGGAGGAGGGTGTGACTGAGCCCCCACCAACCCTCAGCTCATCTTTAGGTCGTTCCTAAACTCTTCTGTAATAAAAACAAAGGGATGATCCATCCCAGAGGGAACCTGGGGATGGAATCAGGGCAGTGCTCGGAGCACACAGGTCCCTCCTGAGCTGCCACCACGGTTATTCCCACCCATCCCACTCCAACCCCAACCTCCAGACTTGGCTGTGTGCCCAGCACAGTCCTGCAATTCCCTGCCCATGCCCTGGCAGGGGAGGAAAACTCTCCATCAGCAAAACCAGTGCCCCTTCCCAGCTGGCACCTCGATGCTCTCCCCTTTTTTTGGGAGAGGTTTCTCCCAGCAAAACAGGAGCATCTTCCTGCCCTGCTTTGCTGGAAAAGAGAGACTTTGGAGCATTTTCATGCCAAATTGTTTCTCTGGGTATTTTTAACCTAGTTTTGCCCCCAGGCACCAGGACAGGGATGTATCCAGCCATTCCTGTTAAAACCAACGGCCCTCCTCGCACTGTCAGAGACTGACAGTGTTTTAATGGCAGATGCCACCTTATTTTGGGGTTTTTCTGGGATTCTCTCAGAGGGGAAAAGTGTCCTGAAGGCAGGAAGGGGAGCTCAGAGATCCTCTGGAGCTGTCCCAGCAAAGGTCACTCCAAACCACATCCCTCTTCAAAGGACTCCCAGGATTTACGGGCGGTTTTATGAATAACTTTGCCCTGCCCAGGAATCCCGGGTAGAAAATTAACAGCCATCCAGGAGCCACAAAGGATGGAGGAGGAAGAGAAGGACAGGGTGTGAAACGGGCAAGAGGTGTGCCAGGGAAAGCACCTTGTGCCAGGGCTGCCCACAGGGATTGCACCTTCCCTCTGGAGCGGGATCAAAGCGGCCGCTCTGCTGCTTCCCTCTCACCTCGCCCTGCCTGGGAACACACTGGATTTTGGGGCACATTGGGATGATCCTGAGCCCATTCTTGATTTTTTTTCCATGGTGCAACATGTCCTGTGATGAAGAAGAGGCTCAGAGG
>VWZD01003703.1:0-25312 GCA_013396695.1 Sakesphorus luctuosus
ACCATATTGGTGAGTGTGATCTCTTTCTGGCCTGCTGCTGCAACAAGGGCTTTTTAGAAGCCCCTCTCATCCCAGAGCCTTTAGGCTTGGTATGGCATGGCAGGAAAGGGTCCCCATCAGTTCTGAGTCTTACTTAAGCACTTCTCTTATTTTGTTTTCAAAAAAATGCAGGGAATTTCCACTATCTGGGTGCTTGACATCAGGGTATTATTTATGTACAGAAATTATATTTTGTAGGAGAGAAAGCTATTTAATATCAATCTAATACAATCAGTTGCCAGTGCTTTGCTTTGGGGTTTTTTGCATGGAAATGAGGAAAAATTATTTCCATTATTGAGAACTGTTCTGACAACTTGCTGAACTAAATAGAACTGGGATCTATGTTACATGGACTAAATGTTTTAAATGGAGATATTTCATTTGCTGACTTGTGATACTGCCAATGTGTTGGCTTTTCTAACTGGGATTTCTGTGCTATGTTATACAATAGTGAACCCTGATACTGTGATTTTTCCAAACAATCCATCGGTATCAAACCATGTTCCCATTGATTCTGAATTGTCTCTGTGATAAAATAGAGAAGTGACAAAAGTATTTTCTTCATGGAAGAATATACTTGACACAATTTTTCACTTCTTGAAAAATTGCTCTGGTCCTTGTTCTCTCTAAGCTGTCTATAATTAATATTCCATAATGTCTAGGATATGAAAATACCTTTGCTAACAGCTGGATAGTGTGTGCCTAAATGTCTGCCATCTGGTCCTGCAGTCTTGGCTAATACAGGGGGCTGAACTTACCATAAAGGCAATATTCAATAGAAATACAAAATAGAAGGGTGGATGAGTAGAAGAGCAAAGGGAAAAATTAAAGAATATATGTAGCAAGAAGATGCAATTTTACAATTAACTATTCAACTCAAACATTTTGTCAGTGTGTTGGAGACACAGGCAGTATCTCAAACAAGCAACTATTTTAATATGCTAATAGATTCAAATGTTAATCAATACTCTATCTTTAGCCCTTTGCCCTCTCCACCCTAGTCCCTGAGAATGTGCCAGAACCCCTACCCTTACATCCCACCTCTGCTTTTATCTGACTATCATGTTCCTGTTGCCTGGATACAACTGGAACCCATGAAAGAATATTCCTGAGCTGCTGTCGGGGTGGCTGTTGTATTACAGTGATTCATAAATGGATTAGCTGTGAAAATGGCTCAGCCTTTCCTGCTAGCACCCTGTGAAGACATGCAGAACTCTCCTGGGCTGCTCTCAGCAACAGCACTGGCTCTGCCCTTCCTTTACAGGAGAAAACCTGATCCTTTCCTGCTAATATTGCAATCCAAACAGAAAGAACCAGCCAACTTCCAACAGTGGTAAACTCCAAGTGGATTTTTGTGGGTTGCCTGTCCTTTGGCTTACATTCCCTCGAAGTATCTGACGACCATCATCCCAGACCTGGATTTTCTTCCAAATTCTCTTTAACAGGAGGCAATGAGGACCAACAAAGTGCTGAGGTGCAAAGAAACTGTTGCAACAGAAAACCATGGCCCAGGATTTATTCTCTTGCCTTGCAAGACAAATACTGTGTTGAAGCCAACGCTGAGGGGCCAACATTTATCCCAGGTCCTGGGTGGCTTCAGAGCCCATATCAGCACAGCTTTTCCATTTAATCCCCTGGGAATGCTCAGCAAGAAAGGACATCCAAAACTCTGTGGGATCAAAATTGTCTGTAAGAATATTTATTTTCTGAAATTCCCCTAATTTTTGAGAACTGCAACCATTTACTGTCACTTTGAGAGTGGAATGTCCAGAAGACTTACAGAGAAGGGTGTTTCTAAGGTTCTTCTAGCTCAGAGAAGTGGCAGTTTTTATTGCTACCAAGGAGTATGTCCATTCTTTTTATTTCTTTCTAGTGTTTGGCACTGTCTACCATAGAAAAAAATGTTATTTGCCAAAATTAAGAAGGACTAGTCATCACAAGTGGCGAAAAGTGTGTGTTTTCCATTTTTATTTTCACATCCATTCAGGATCTTGGGTTCTAATGGTATTTTAGTCATCTCAGCATTAAGAAGCACACCTCTAAGTAGCAAAATACAGTTTTACCTAGTTTGCAGCGTTGAAGGGAAGGGAAAAGGGGTCTCTGCTGCCCCCCTTGTCCAAGGGAGGCAGAGACAGGAGACAGAGACAAGGAGTTCCAGGCAGCTGCAAGGCAGGAGAGCATGAGAGAGTGGTGTTTATTCAAAAAAACCCACAAGGTAATATCAAATCTCTGGGGGCAGTCCCCAGGTCTGGGCTGGACTGGGTGAAAGCAGAGGGAGAGGCAGGGTCAAAGGTCCATTAACCAATGAATCTGGGACAGGGGCAGGGCCGGCTGGAGCCCTGGCACTGCCCCCTCCTGAGCCACGAGGCACAGGAGACTCACACAGGGTTTCTCACCTTGGAGTCGTAGGGGCAGAGAGGGGAGGGGGGCACCTGGAAGCCCTCCGACCCCCAGGGCTCCTGAGTCCAAGACAGGACCATCCAGCCTAATAGCTGGGGCATCAAGAGAACAAAGGCGTCCAGGGAACACAAAGAGGACTGGCCGGGTGTGGTGAAATAGAACTAGGCACAGACAAGGTAACAGAATCAGGGGATTGAAAACTGCATTAACAAAGAAGCTCGGGGGATACAATGGACAGGGTGTGGTGATCATCAAACAGCACAGACAGGGTAATAATGGCCAATCTTCGCAAACGAAGATTTGGGAAGGGCTCACCCCACGTGTGCCCACNGTAGTTTCTGAGGTTATTAAGGTGTTTGTCCAGCGCTGTTTTTAGAATTCATTTCACCATCTTCCTACAACCTAGTTCTTGTATTTAATCTTTGTGAGTGTTAACAAAATCTGAACTTTTTACTGCACTTGGTTTTCACATAAAGAAGTTAGGTTAATATGTTGGTCTATTTGTTTCTCTGTAACAACAGTTTTAAAAGAGATACAAATAGTAAAAAGTTCATGTTATATGTTCTGATGCTTTAAAAGCTGCCATTGAATCGTGTAAAAAGTTTCAGTCTATAAAAAGCAGTGCTGTTTAAAATACTTTAGACAATGGAAGCCTTTCTTATAGAAATTTATTACACCCCAGTCTGCTAAAAAATCATGTTTTGCCTTACAGTGTTTCCTTCTCATTCTCAAAGCCAAGAAGCCGACACAGTCCTTGGCTGTCTTTGTATGATTATGCAGAAAGAGTATTTAAATGTGAGGAACTTTAATTGTGTAAAAGCTTTCCTGAGGGATTTAAAAAAAAATGTGCACATCATATTATAATGAGCAAAATAAATATATTTTTAGCAGTTACATGAAATATCACTGTGCTGAGGACAGGGCAATTTAATCAATAACAATCAATGAGTGATGGGGGGAGGGGAAGGGGCAGCCTTTGTTTATTTTACTTATGGCTTATGATGCTTATTTTGTTTATGTTTATTCTACTTATGCTCATTTTGTTTATGCCTATTTTGTTTATGCTTATTTACCTAGGACTAATGATAGTACTTATTTTCTTATTTTACTTATGCTTTTATACTTATCATGGAATTTGCTTAGTAATATGAAGTTCACTGTGTAACGTAGCAAAACTCACGCACTGTCCTTGAAGGTGAGATACCAAGGGGCCCAGACCAATTAAAACAGCCAGGATACTCCATGATAAATCAGAAAACATGTCAAAAGAACAAGAGAAGTCCAATTAGACCAAATACAGTTGCCAACAAGACTAGTTTGAACCAGTTTTGAGCAAAAGGTAAAAAGTTGACAGGAGGAAGACAACTTACTTCATCTTCAAAGACCCTCAAAGACCACTACTCTGAATTACCAAGAGGAACAGGGCAAGTCCAAGAAGGAGTGGCATGAGGCGGAGAAAGTTTTGAGACTCATTATAACAACTCTGCCTTCTCTAAGAAAATAATGTTTATGCATGAAGGAAAAATAAATGTGTATAACTTACTTGCATATAAACCCATTGTTAGCTCAACCAGGGGCGCATGTTTTGGAGGAGCTTCCCCCATGCGTCCTGGGCTCAGAATAAACGTACCTCTCTATAACCTCACTGGATTATAGGGTTTTTATTCCACAAAACATGAGGGGTTTTTCCTCGGAGATGCTGGTATCAGAATTTTTAAATCTCCTCTAGGTCAAGTAGCTTTTCAGACTCTCAGAAAGGCTGTGTTATCTTCCTAGTACTGCTTGAGGTTCCCTGACTACAACAGGGATGCTGTGGCAGGTAGGTGGCCACATCTGTTTCAGGCTGATTCTCCAACACTTGTACCCCAAGGTAATATGCCAGATGTTCTGTTCAAACAGGTGAGACAAGCTTGTTAACAGTTCAAAAAATATTTGGAACAGCAAAAAGATAAAAAAAAAAATATCTCTTGAATCTCACTTCTCCTGGAAAAGTCTCACAATCTCATATATATCCCACAGGAGTGTTTTCTTTTGCCTTTTCTAGAACTTAAAACAAACATGTCTCTTAGCTGGACTTGCAGTGAAGGCAATGACTGTGATATTTGAGGTCACAGCTGTTACAAATGAGCTCACAAATCTGACAAAAATGTGATACTTTTTTAGGTTTGGGGATGAAGATATGATTGTAACTGGAAGCAATTTAGAAACCGATTCTGCAAAGAACAGGAGGTGAAGAGGATGTCACCTTTAAGCACCTCTCAGCTCTCATCCCAATCCTGCTAAACCCCTCTCCACTGATATTGAAACATGAATATCATGCATGTGCTTCAAGCGTAATTCAGCAAAAGTCTTACTGAAATGTTGCTGAATGTGCATTTGTGAACTGCATTAGGCATTGTAAGACTGAAGTGTTATCTGTGATTCTGTCTATGTGAGTTGGGGAAAAAATGCATTGATTTTTTAGTGAGACTGGGGGTTAATCCAAGATATTAAAAGGAGTGAATTTCAATATTCACTTTTACCTTTTGCATATGACAATTTTCAATTTAGGTCTCTATAATCACAAATGGTTGATCCACAGTTGTGTAGTAAACTGAACAATCTGAACAACTTTATTGAGCTAGCAAGTAACATTTATTTAAAAAATTTTAAAAATTTTATCACATCTATTCTAAAAATATAAATAGAGTATATGGCATGCTAAGGTATTATTAAAAGATGGAGAGAAACTATTGAGGAGGGGCAGACTGACAGGACAGGAGGGAATGGCTTCCCACTGAAAGAGGGGAAATTTAGATGAGATATTGGGAAGAAATTGTTCCCTGTGAGGGTGATGAGGCCCTGGCACAGGTTGGGCAGAGAAGCTGTGGCTGCCCCATCCCTGGGAGTGTCCAAAGCCAGGTTGGACAGGGCTTGGAGCAACCTGGGCTGGTGGGAGGTGTCCCTGCCTGTGGGAGGTGTCCCTGTCCATGGCAGGGGGTGGACTGGGATGGGCTTTAAGGTCCCTTCCAACTCAAGCCATTCTGTGATTCTCTTCTATGATTCTAAGATATTACAATTAAACATTTGATTATAGATTGCAATTTAATAAGCACTGACACGATTTCCCATAATAACTTCCAGACAGTAGTGTTGTGCCTCAAATCCATGGATTTAGCAGATAGCTCTGGAGGAACAAGGAGCCACACTTGATTTCTTAATATTCCATGATTATGGCCTAGGAAACTATTTCTGACTAAACTATTCATTAAGTTGTTTGAGTTTTGTCATTCACAAAGAACAACCAGAGCACTACATTATGTTCTTGCCTCTCACAAAGATGTGTGTATGTCCCCAAAAAGCTCAGCATTCCCATTTTAGCCATGGGTGATGGACACATGAAATAAGGACACACTTCCAGCCCTCCTGCTCCTTATTTTCTTTCTTATAGAACTATTTTTGCAGACCTTCAAATTTACAAATGAAGAAACATATGAGAACAGAAGCAAAAGCACTAAAATAAATTTTAAAAGTGCCTTAATCATAACTCTGGCCTAAATTGGAAAGAAACACCCTAATTACAAAGAAACACTCCTTTTGTTAGGTATAGGTTAGTACTGAGTCATATTATCAATCATAGCTGTTCATGGAAAAATGGGAAATGCTGAAATAATATTCATTTCAGAAGAAAAAATGCTACCAGCCAGATCTGACTGTCCAAGGAGGAATCAGAAATCATTCTCCATTTCTGGTTGCTCCTTTCTTACCAATTTCCTGCAGAACTGGCAAGGAAACCACAAGTGTAACATGAAGGTGACCTTGTTTTGTTCAAGAATTTGTTTTATTCTAGGTGGAGATGAGCCGAATTCCTTATCAACCAGCATTTTGCTTTTTGTATCTGCTGATGCTGAGTTCAGTAACTGCATAAAATTATGGGCTCTGTTGGTTACTCTTCAAAATGACTGGTTTTATTGCCTTCATGGATTATAATTTATGGATTAAAATAATTGTACATACAGACTTGAATCTCAAGTATCTCTCAGTATACTTGACCAACACAATTCCAGTTAAAAGCTGAATAAGTTTCTTTGAAAACTGTATTACTGAGCTGTAAGTATGAACATTTCAGCAGTTTCCAATTATTTTTTCTGCATTGTGATGACAATATTATCAGTTATGGGCCCTAAACAAGTACAGGTAAGTCCATTTGGGGGGCAATATTTCCCTGAGGTTTATGGGGCCTGGGACTGGTGTTGCTGAGTTTTCTTCCTCCATTCCAAATAGATCATTTGCTTCTTTATAATTTGTACAACACAGGAAGCCTCTTCCAGGACCAAACTTTTTTCAGGAAAATCCATTTTCCATTGCAATCTACTGACACTGGGAAAGGTACAGGAACTGGTGGATACAGCTGTTTTCTCAGCCCTCAAGACCTGAAGAGAGCCAAGGCTTCCTCTTGCCATGCAAGAGACCACTCAGCCTTGCTTCTAGGATTGTGGATCCTTGTTCAGCCTTTCCATAGCTCCTTCAGCTCCAGAAGACATTAAAGAGTTCAGTTCTTTCTTCTTCTGAAGCAATTCTCTTTCATGAATAATAAAAGCAGCTCTAGAAAAGAAGAATTAATATGAGGCAAATTGCAGGGGGTTGGGGGGAGATGCTGCTGTAAGAATTATGACATGATTAAAAATATAAATCATAGGAATGCTTAGCAAAAGTGTGCCATGGTGCCATACTTCTAAAGCATTTTAAAGTGAATAATTTCAAAATCTAGTCATTATGAAGTGATTTCACAGCAGAACCTGAAGGGAAAAGGTTTCTTTCCAAAAGGTAATTAAATAGATCATCTTTTACCACTGAAAAATATACCCACATTTCATTGCTGAAGGTTTGCTTTCCTTTTTTTTTTTCTTTTTTAAAACAATGTCCTATTGTTTCTCTCCAGAGATATAATTAATTAGCTCAAAGATCATCCAACCAACTTTAACAGTGATGTTCCAGTAGTAGTGTCTCATTTGTTGCTCTCAGCATCTGTTATTTGATGAGTTGCTGCAGATTGGAACAGCCCTGAGATAATTCCAAGTGGGACAGTGCATTGAATAGTGTTTGCTAAAGACAATGAATTCCAGGCTTAGGGATACCCAGCTCAGCAAGGACATGGAGCTGCTGGAGAGTCCAGAGGAGGCACCAGGATGGTCAGGGAATGGAGCAGCTCTGCTGGGAGGAAAGGCCGGAAGAGCTGGGTTTGTTCAGACCTGGAGAGGAGAAGCTTTGGGGTGACCGAATTATAGGCAAGCCCTGTCCAACCTGGCCTTGGACACTCCCAGGGATGGGGCAGCCACAGCTTCTCTGGGCACCCTGTGCCAGGGGCCTGCCCATCCTCACAAGGGAAGGGTTTCTATCAGAGCTAGAATTACATGTGCAATTTGTTAGACTCTAGTCTAGCAGCTTTTTGCCATCATAGGCCTGAAGGCCAATGATGGTGTCTTTCGTATTTCTGTTTCTTTTTGTGAATGAGGTTGTTTCAGTCATTGCGGCTCATTTTTTACTGAAGAACTTACATGTATTAGAGGATTCTTAGAAGGGTTTTGTGGTTTGAACCATCCATTTTCTTACAACAGATACATTTTGAGTTATTCCAATGTTCCCTCTGCCGGCAATGTTAATGCTTGTGGAAAGTGGTAGGAGCAGATGCTTGAAAATCACTGTGCAAAGTTCTATGCACATTTACACATTGCTGTGTGTGCACACATTTTGCCTGCTGCTACAAACAGAAGTGAAGGTATAATTGCCTTTGCTTAGTTTGGCTGTCCTCCAAAAATGATGCAAAAAGTCACTTCTAAAAACTGTCCTTAACTGAACCAAAAAAAGCTATCCTGGAGCTGTCCTGGATCTGTCCTGTGTGTCTGGGCACGCATTGTTATTTTGCTGTGTGCTGTGGGAGGTGTGCACAGGAGGCCATATGAAGAGCTCTGTTCCATATGTGGAATTACTTTTTTGAAAGGGAAAAACACGTATGACCATAATTCATCTTCACAGTTTTTGGAAGGGAAGTGAAAAGAGCATACACAGTCAAGATGAGAGGCATATGATCTCAGGCAGTCTGAGAAAGGACATGGGGAATTGCTGATTAGAGAAGCTTGTTTGTCTGTGTAGGGATCAAAGGGGCAAAATACAGTCCATAACACTCACCATTTTTTAATTATAAACTCCAATTAAGTGATGCAAAATAATCTTCAGCATTCCATCTGGCAGCTACGAGGAGAGAGAGAGAGTAGCAGCTAACAACATTAATCAAGGCTTGAAGTAGACAGGTTCAAGTACTGCAGGCTTTGTTTCAAAAAATGAGTTGGGGACAGGGTTAGTCTTTGAATAACATTCCAAAAAGGCTGCATGCAGCCCAAGAGAAAGGAGCAACATCAACCTGCTCCTCTTACCTCAACCCTTTAACTGCTGGACTTTTTTCAACTGCAGCCAAATGAATCGCCTGCTGTTATTAGTTTTGCTGCTCATATCAAACATGGGGTTAATGCCAAAGAGTGGGAATGACCCTTTGGGACAGCAATGCAATAAAGCCTACTTAGAAAAACAGCTGTGAATTTGGTCCTCAGGTCACAATGGTTTCATAATCTTCTGCATTTGTTTTGTTTGTTTGTTTGTTTTTTAAATTATTTTAAGAAGTGATACTAGAAATCACCATCCCATTTTTCTGTGTAATATAAGGGTGGCCGTCAGGCTCTGCTCCAGGGAACAGGGACAGGAGGAGAGGGAACAGCCTCAGGCTGGTCCAAGGCAGGGGCAGGTAGCACAGCAGCAGCAGGAATTTCTCCCTGGAAAGGGTGGTCAGGCACTGGAAGGGGCTGCCCATGGAGGTTTGGAGTCCCAGCCCTGGAGGTGCCCAAGGCAGGACTGGCCATGGCACTCAGTGCTCTGGGCTGGGGGACAAGATGGACATCGGGCACAGGGTGGGCTCCATGGGCTGGGAGGGCTTTTCCAACATTATGGTTCTGTGATTCTGTGATATAGGAGACTATACAATATGTGTAAGTTTATTTTTTCTTCTTGGAACATTTATAGGGAATTATTTATATTGGCAGTGACAAAACTCTAAACGTTCCATACATGTTCATATACAGGTACACCACATTCATGTGTGTACATAGTCAATCTGCATATCAAGCATGGTAATTGGCATCATTAACATTTAATGCATAAGCAAATCCTCTACATCGCCATACAAGAAGGGCTCTGTGACCTTAGTTTGTGGTTAATCTTCACCACTACAATATAAACTCCCTTACTATTCCAACCCAGCATCGTAAAATGATAGTGTGATAATTTTTAATTCATGATAATTTTACTAAAGTCTGGGGTTGGGAGCAGAAAACCAAGGTTATTGAAGTATTTTCTGTTTCAGAAGACGTTTTTCTAAAGGTTGCAGGTGGAGCTAGGAAAGATGTGATAACACCTTCCTTGAAAACTATAACTTCGATGTATCAGAAATTTTCTGTATCTTTGTCGATTTTAGTAAATTATTGCAGTAAAGAGCTCTGAAAAAAAATGCTTAAATGTAAGATAGTAAAAAAAAAAGCCTTTGTTCTTAATAGGTCAACATTTGAAGTAGTTTGAAGATTAAGTGAAAAAAATTCTAAAATATTCAGATGCCCCAAACATCTAGCTGAGATAAATGTTCAATAGAATTCTATTTTGTTTTCCAGCTTGGCATTGAACTGATGGAAAAAGCATCAAGTATTTGCACAATTAATTATTTTAGATAGTTTTTAAGTTATACTGAAAGTTAAGGGAGTTTTCCCAGCAGAATCATTGATACTTGGAAAAGGTGAAACCACAAGTCATGGAAGAAAACAAGCATTAAAAGGTAGAATGCATTACTTTTATATCTGTGTTTACATACACCCGATGCTTTTGTGTGGTGTAGTTCTATGTTTTAAACCACAGTAACTGGGACAAGTTTGAATCCTCAGAATGGGACTTCATGGTTTCTACAGGAATAAACATAATTCTATGAAATGCTGAGAGGAAAAACAAACCAGTAAATGGTATTCCAATGGATAAACATTATTTTCACTACAGAGGTAATAACTTCAATTTATATCACATTAAAGCTTTTGAAATTTTGGAAGATACAAGTTTATATCAGAATTCAGAATGAGCCATTTCCCAGATCCAAAGGGACTTGCTGGGGTTTTCTATGTGACTCTTGTTCTTCAGTAATTCTTTAAGTAAAATCAGATTATTTGCATCAGAATTACTTATAGATTGAAAGATTTGTGGTCTAGACTGAGCACCAAGCTTGATCTAAGTGGTTTAGAGGATTAAAATTCTCAGACCCTTGATTTTCAGAGAGAAATATGAAAGTGCCAAATGCCTGCCTAGTGAACATCTGAACTAAGCATTTAAAAATTAAGGCATCAAAAAGTTCCCCTGAGAAACTTAGTTTTAATATTTTGCTTCCCAATGTTTTCCTGACCTCACTGCAGAGTTTTTAAGGGCATGTGTTACCTCTGCTTTATTACAAAAAACCAAAAGCACAGTCCAAAAGTTGCAGGCACACTTTTATCAAAGTGTTACCTGTCTCATTTCTGGATGTTTTGGTGTCACTAAATGAGGTCAATAGTAAAAATACAGTTTCAATATTCTCTTTTGATTTGTTGGTAAGGTGAGATTGAATAGTAGATATTTGATGCCTTTTTCTCTAATGGACAGTAACAGATATTTAAAAGTAGAATCTATCTAAACTATTTAAGAGAAGATACACAAGATATGTGTTGCTTCAACCTGGTAACAGGTTCCTGCAGAAGACACAGGATTGAGGTGAGAAATAATCTTGAGGGTGTTGCGTCATTTTGGCTTCTAAAAGAGTAACTGGATTCATTTAAGCTTCATCAATGCGATGGTAGAATTCAAAATACTGTTGTATATTCCATGTTTCTACAGTTGTGAATTCAGAAGAAAAAGAAACTCATACTGAAATTTGACGAAGAGAAGTTGGAAATAACTGATTGTCTCTTTCCACTGAAGAGCAGAGGGAAGGCGATCATTTGGATTTATGAACTTGATCCAAAATATCTGTTGATACTAAAGATTAGGGTCAATAGAGCATTACCCCAAAGATTTGGATTTTTGAGAATTTTATGGGTGAAAAATGAAATAATATTCAGTCTCTGAGGAAATTTACAGGCAGTTAAGAGGATGACTTGATGCCAGAAAAATGAGAGAGTTCAGCTGAGGGTGAAATGTCTCTCTCTCGTTCTCCTGACTTTTGGCAAGTGAAATCTTTCAGTATTTAAAACCTGAAATAGGCAGGAACAATAGCTCCAGAATTATTGTCTTTAGCTCAAAGTATGTTATATTTCTAAGCTACATATAGCTTTTTTAATCATTTTAGTTTTGGGTAATTTGGGGTCATTCTGATGACGTGATATAAAATCAGGATTTTCCTTTTTTGGATAATACTAAATGATCAGAATGGATGTATATTTACCAAGATGTTTCTCTTCACTGTTTCTGTTTTGTATTGACCATGGCCAGGACATGGCGGTAAATCATTGATGTCTGCTCTGCTGCTTCTCCATTTCCATCTACCAAAGTTCACACAGAAACACCCCAACAGTTGCCTGTGGCCCATTAGGGTGCTACACCCATTTGTGATATGCCCTTCTGCTTCTGAAAAGTATCAACTATAATAGGGAAAAAATCAATGTGGTTCCTTTTCTCTTCTCCCTAAGGAAACCAGGAAATACCTAAAATGCTGATAAGTAAAAGTTTGTCCCCAAATTATTTTAAACATTTTTGTGCCCACAGCTTCTGTAAAAATTGACAGCAACTCACTAATTGACTTTTCTGCTTGTAGGCCAGACTTTGTGAGTTTACTATTCAAAGGGAACAATTATCCATTAGAAGATATGCTCGTCTGCTCAGGATTAGATGCAAATGGGACCAGTGTGCTCTGAGTGAAGAAACTCTTGCTGCCTTGTCTTAGCAGCAGAATTCTTAGTTTGATGCTTACATGGGGCTTTTCATTAAATTCATTACTCTGCAATAAGAGACAGATAATCCTTAATGAGAAGGCTTTTTCTTAGGATCAGTTAGTCCTAAGAAATGGAAGATATTGAGCTTCCATTAAAAGAAATACCCATTTTGAGTTACTATTACCTCCCGAGAAAACTGATTTGGTTTCCTTTTCCAAGCAAAACTTCACTGATGCTTGTTCTTTACTCCAAACATACACAAGATGTTAGTTTAGTTGCTTCATCATGTATGGACTCAAACTTTTCACTTTGCCAGAATATTCACCACACTGGAATAATGAATGCGCATATGTTCTAGTTCAGTAAGCTGGAACTAGTTTATCACTGTGTGGGTGTGGCCAAAGCTGTGTATTCTAAATTCTCTGTGCCATTTCCCATGAGCTGTTAACAATGGGCCATTTACAGCAGCTGCCCAGGGCACACCTGACCCCTCAGGCTGGGAGCTGGGTGTGAAAGAAGCCTGTGAGACAGGAGCTGGGATAACTCCCCTCCAGGGAGTCGTTGGCACCTCCACACCCACCTGAGGTGTCATGTCTGCTCATGGGCTGTAAATGATTCCAAAATACCCCATAACTCACAGAGTCAGATCACCCATTGTGTAATTTCCCACCCTGGGGGAGGCACTGGATGCTCCCACCTGGACCTGAGGGGAGAGATTCTTGGGAGTTTGGGGACTTCTGGGACCACTTGTCAGATCCAGAGGAGGAGCAGAACCTCAACAGGAGGAGACCACCGCTCTCGACCAGACTGTGACCGTCATCTGCACCAACAGGTTTTTCACCTTCTTTACTTTGCACTCTGGGAAACCACGTGGGGCTCAGCACAGGGGCCAACAAACCCCACTGTGTTTGTTTCCCCAGGGGGCTGTGTTATACTTCTGGGTTTTGTGGGTTAAAACCATTTTCTCTTTGTGCTATTGCATTTATTATAATATTGTTATTAAATTGTAACTCTGACTTACAATCTTTCTTGTGGTGGGTTTGTCTCTCCTGCCGGTTTACCTTTAAACCAACCAGCATAAAAAAGGACCAAAAGGAGACTCCTTTAGACACTTATGCAACTGCATAAATAGGGAGCTCCGAGCAACATGGGCTAGGGGAATGGAATGAGATGATCTTTTAGGTCTCTTCCAACTCAAACAATTCTGTGATTCTATGATTTTATGTGTTAAACTTCACTGAACTGGAAATATTTCAGTACATTTCCCATAACTATATTTTTACCCCATAGCTTTTTATTTTACTCTCCTGAATAAGGAGGGCTGATGTTCTATGTATTGCAAACTTGTTAATAGTTTTTACTGTAACCAAGATAAATACCCTAAATATAATAAAAAATTCTATTAATATGTAAGTATGGGTCAGAACAGAAAAAGGGTTCTGGTAAGGGAGTGAGGGTAGTTCTGTGCAGGATCAAATGCAAACACAGCCACGAAGTTCTTTGGAGACTCAGATGGTTGCTTGTATTTTCTCCTTGCAGTGAGTAAGTGCTAATGCTGCATTTGCCTGATGAAACAATGACCAAAGCAATCAATTCCTGTCAGGAAAATTCAGCTTAGGGTTTATCATGGAAACCCATGAAAAATGTTATAGGTGTATGACTGAGCATAAGGTTCACAAAATTATTCTGAAAATTATTGGATATGATACAGTTTGCACTGCAAGGAATGGAAATATCCTAAGGATTTAAGTAAGATAGAATTTACTCATTCCAGAACCAGGAATATCTTTTGATAGTTGTCACTCTATACAAACTGGAGTTAAACACAATTTAGGATTAAAAAATACATGAAGAAACACTGGGACACGGCTGTGTAAATTTCCTATAGCTCTGGTGGAGTTTAGATATTTTTTAATATTGAACTCTTGAGTTCAGGACTGGAGAAACAAATACTGATTTAGCAGTTTCAAAGGAGTTCAATCCCAGAACTCAGTCACAGCTTCGTTTCTACTTTACCTCCACAGGTCTGGTACTGACAGATAGTGGAAAAGTCAGTCCTTCATTTTAATGTGCTTAAGATGAAGCTTCGGATGGAGTAGGAATCCCTACTGTCCCAGTTCAGCAGGTGGGACCAGTTTATCACTGTGTGGGTGTGGCCAAAGCTGCGTATTCTACACCCTCTACTAATTTCCCAAGAACTGTTAACAATGGCCCATTTGCAGCAGCTGCCCAGGGAACACCTGACCCCTCAGGGTGAGCTGGGTGTGAAAGAAGCCTGTGAGAGGAGCTGGGAGAACTCCCCTCCAGGGAGTCCCTGGCACCTCCACACCCAGCCTGAGGTGTCATGTCTGCTCATGAGCCGTAAACGATTCCAAAATCCCCCCTGACTCACAGAGTCAGATCACCCATTGTGTCATTCCCCACCCTGGGGGAGGTACTGGCTGCTCCCACCTGCACCTAAGGGGATATAATCTTGGGGGTTTGGGGACTTGGGGAACCATTTGTCAGATCCAGAGGAGGAGACCACCACTCTCAACCAGACTGTGACATCATCTGCACCAACAGGTTTCTCACTTCTTTTTACTTTGAACTCAGGGGGAACCACGTGGGGCTCAGCACAGGGGCCAACAAACTCCATTGTGTTTGTGTCCTAGGGGGCTGTGTTATACTTCTGGGATTTGTGGGGCAAAACTAATTTCTCTTTGTATCATTGCATTTTTTTGTAATCTTTTTTATAAAATTGTAACTCTGACTTATAATATCTTTTGTGTTTGGTTCATTTCTCCTGCTAGTTTACTTTCAAACCAGCACATCTACTCAGAATGAATTGGAAGTTATCTGCTAAGGTAGGTTAATGAAAAAAAAACACAATTTGTCAAGCTTATGTCTTTCAAAATATACAGGATATGACAAATTTCTGCCAAACCACTGCAGATTTCCAAAGCAACTTGATTAAGGCACACCTATAAATTGTTGGAACTATATATTGTTGGAGCAACTAAATATTGTTGGAAATGGATGATCTTGAAGGTCCCTTCCAACATAAAACAATCTATGATTACAAAACCAAGTGTGCAAATCTATGACTAGCTGTATCTCTAAGGGCCTGTTGACTTCAACTCACTCTATAAACTCACCCTCAGCACTTTTTAACTCTTCCTGATAGTGTTTTGTGGTTCTGTTTGAGGAACATCCATATTATTTACTTCTCTGTAGCCTACATGGAAACTAAGAACTAATGGAAATGAAGATGCAACTTCCTCAACATTTGCTAGTTTAAAATATTTTCAATAGTAGTTTCAATTAATTGGTTTGATGTTTTTCCATGAAATTAACTGTGCCATTGGGAGGGGGGGAAGTAGCAGCAAGCAGCTTTAGGAAGCAGAGCCCTCAGCTGATAGGAAGGATTGACCAGAGCTCCTTGGCCGTCCCTGTGCAAAGCCAAGCTGGCAATTTTTGACCCATTGCAAAAAGTGAACTAAACTAACCCTACAAGTTTAACTTGAGTGAGAGTAGAGGTGCTGACAAAGGCACTTGGATTTGAGGGGATTCTAAAAGCTTTTCTCAGCTTCCCCATCTCCCTGCCAAGGTTCAGGATGCACTATTTGAGCCATTTGAAGACAGAGCTGCAAAGATACCCTTAACCACCTCCAACTGCATTTTAAACTCCCAGGTTAGAGCCCATGCTCTCGTTTGAGAGGTGGTAATGAGCAGGTTAAGTGCTAGACTGTATTTCAGTAAATGATGCTGCATTTCTCCCCCAGTGCTGTTCTGTGCATGGGTGACTCCTGCAGTTCCACCCCGAGGAGTCCAGGCAAGTCTCACTGCTGATGTGCAAAAACGTTGGTGTGAGACTGAGGGCAGATGGAACTATCAATGTTCTCAACACACACAAGCAGAAACCATGAGATAATTAAAGCACATCTAGTTATTATCCAAAAGTTTTGCCCAATTGTCTGTTCATTTTAGAAAATCATCTTGTAAGTGAAGTAAAGAAATGTGAAAGATGCCACTAACTGCCAATAAAAGAGACCCTTTGCATAGAAAGGTAATCTTTCAGCATTGAATCAAGTAGTTTATTAAGTCAGGCCTATCATCTTAATTTCTTGGGTGTCACATGTTTGTATTTATTACTGCTTTTCTCATCCTTCTACTAAATTTGCCACCTTGAATGGTCGTATTGTAGTCATCTATACTGAATTAATTAATATTCTCACCAAGAAGCAGGAGCTTTGCCTGCTAAGGAGACAGAACAGTTCTTGGCAAACAGCTACTCGATGGCTACATTCTGTCCTCAAAATCCCATTATCTTAAAATTACTCTTTAAATATAAATGAAGGCAGAAATACTTTACACTTTTGTATTTGCCTGAAAGAAAATCATGTAGTGCAGCTTCCTAAAAAGCTGATGTATTCATTTCATATAAATATTTCAAATACAGAGCAATAAAACCTCCATTTAAAATTAGAAATAAATTGAAATTTTCACTTCAGTTACATAAAATGCCTTGGCAACTTCTGAAATTTAGCAGAAATTCTTATGGATTTGGAAAGAAAGAGATTTAAATGTAAATTGGTTCTAGGTAACTCTTTCAAGGAATGATACAGCTGACAAAATCATGTGCTTCTTGCTGTATATTTCCAAAAGCACCCAGTCAAGAACTGAGGACAGTGTAAGAAGTTTCATCTTAAATGTTCAAAGTTGAGAAAAAATTAAAATCCACAGGTTTGGTTATAAATGGTGAAGACTCTTGATGCAAAGGTAGCAGCTGTCTGAATGTGGCAGTAAATGCACTTCTGCTCTCAGCCTGAACATACTGACTGGGATTAGATAATGGCCAGAGTTCCACCCCAATTTCTCCACAGGGCTAAACATGAGAACATCTGGATGAGTAGATAGCCAAGGGTGGGTTCCATGTGGCTAGGCCCCAGCCCAGCACAGTCCCTGTATCTCACTGTGGGGCTGAAGGCACTGCCCTGGGTCACCCACCTGTGCACACCGCTCTGGCTCAGCCTTGCCTGGCTGGAACTCACCCTGTGACCAAGTGGCACAGAGCAAATCACAGCCTGGGCTTGTGTCTTGGGTTGAGCTGGCAAAATGCCAGCTGCCCAATACAGGGTAGCAAAGCCTCCCTCACCTCCACTGAGAAAAGGGAGGAAAAAACCTGGAAACTCAAAGATTTAAACTTAAACTAATTATATATATATTTATAAAGAAAAGAGAAAATTAGTACAACATAACGCACACTTACACAAATTAGATATAACAACAGGTTTCTACTTCTCACTGAAAACAGATCCCATCCCTCTAGATCCATAAAGCACTCCAAAAGACACCCAGCAAGGAATAGAAAGAAAGAATAACAATAAAATGTTTACTTCCCCAAATTAAAACATATGCGATGTAGTGGTGGCAGCAGCAAGGCCCAGCACAGCAGGACAGCGGCAGCGTGTCCTGTTTCTACTGCAACCATGATGGGAACTGACAAACACCTCCTTCTCTGCTGTATTTATATCTCAGGTTTGCATCATCTGGTATGAAATATGTCTTTGCTTGCTTAAGTCAGGTGATGTTTGTCCCGTCTAATCTACGTAGACTCTCTGGGCCTGCTGAAATTGAGGCCTAGCTAAAACTAAAGCCAAAACTACCACAGCATGTTTTCTGGCATTTGGGTCCATCTGTGGTTTGAATCAGTGTTCTGACTTTGCACTGGAGCAGAAGAGTGAAGAGAAGAGGAGCTGTGTGGGCATCTGAAGCACAGAGCAGTGGGAAGCATCAGGAGGTGAGTTATTTTTTCCAATGGTAATAAAAACCTCTTGCAGGAAAATACCTAATGTAAATGAGCCAATAAAAATATATGCCTAATTTCATAGAACATCACAGTAATGTTGATAGTAATTTCTTTTTCTGTGCCATAATTACTTTTTGAAATTAAATATTTCTACATGATGATTAGGTTTGATCAGAAGCAACTCTTGCTATTTCAGCCTTTTGAAGTGGAAATACTACCTCTAATTTTTGCTGTTTAATGAGACTAGAAGCACTTGATCTAAGTTTAATTTTTGGCAGGCTATGGACAACCTCTCCTTTATCCTTCAAAACAATTCAGTGAAGTATCTCAAGTACCTCATAATAGAAAACCTGTTTCTGCTTCTGTGTTCATTTGTGTTTAAAGTGTGTCTGAAAGTGAAGGGAAAATGCAGAATCTGTCATTCCTAGTGCTCAAGTTGAGTGCCTGATACTAAAACTCATGCATCACCATTTCTCTTATCTTTAAACAGTTATTTACCAATTTGGACAATCAAATGGTAAGATGATATTTTTGTTGGCTTTGGGGTCTCTTTACTACAATCTCTTGTTCTTATCCTTTAATGACTGTTATAAGGAATTATCTTAACAGGCCAATGAGAAGAAAGAGAAACATGGAGAGTGATTGGAGAAACTAAAATGAGTTCTCTGGAACTAAATGACAGTCATTTACAAGAAGCAATTACATATATCTGTAAAATAGCTTCACTGGGAGCAGTGCTTGCACACAACAGAAGAAAATTTGACAGTTCAGATATGGGTTCAAATGGAATAATGTCCTTTTTAATATTTTTTTAACCACAAAATAAAAACACTTGTGTAGGGCTACTATTTTGCCCTACAGCATTCTTGTGGTTGGTTGTTCTACTATTTAGAACTTATAAATGGTTTTTTGTTGTCTGACAGACAAGTGAAGTAAGGGTAGACTTGCCTACATCATTAAGAAACACTTGGAGAAAAGGTACAATATTCCAGCTGCCACTTGTGAGTAAAGGCAGACACACTCCCTGTTCAACCTCTTCCTTCTGCCCACGAGACCCAGATCATGTGCTAGAAAAAATTTTTGATTTCATATAAATACCCCAGCAAGGGAAATATCCATCAAAAGGTCCTGTAGCAGCTGCCCATACAAAGGTCACGGTTCAGATGATTAGGTTATGACTAAGGATGTAGAGATGAAAAGAAATCACTCTGTATCCTCATCCCACATCCACACAAAGCTCTACAAGCGCCTCCCTGAGAGCGAGACATCATCACAGAAACTCATCTGAACGATGTTTGATGCAAAACTTTTGCCCACCAATCTCTGGGTTGCCTGTCAGCCTTGTCCCTGTGCACTCTGAGCAGCTTGTGGGCTTGATTATTTTTGTGAGTGAAGTCATGGCACGAATGGAAGACCTATGCTTCTACTTCTTCCAGGGTTTTTCCCCTTTTGTGAGCTAATTTGTTAAAACCTTTTCTGAACAGACAGTGAAATGAAACCCCTCCCTTCCTGCTGCTAAACTATCTCAGCTTGTTTCCAGCAAAGTAAATCAAAACAGTCAGCCACTGGACTACATTCAAAATGGTTTGATTAAAGTTAAAAGATGTAGTTTATTATAAGAGTAAATAACATGAAAACAGTTTTAAAGATACTTATTATATGACAACTGGAGTAATGGCAAGTGTAAACCATTTTGTAAGAGGGAAAAGCAAATATTCGTGTTTGTCTGCAAGGTGCTGTAAAATCTTTGAATGTAAGAGGCTTAAAAAGCACAGAGTGCTCAGTAAAGGACCACCAAATCTGACAGTTTTGGTTTACCACACGTGATATAAATCAACACAAGTGTTATCAAATCCTGGTAAGTGAGCCATGTGTTCAGCTAGTTCCAAAAATAAAGGTAACACTGTTGATTCAGAGTATCTCATTTCCTTCAACTTTCTGATGTCTTTGAGTTCTGCTATGAAGGAAAGTTTCCACAGCATGATGTTGTAATAAAATAAGCTGTCAACTGGTGCTGGATGCATGGGCAGAAAGCACACACAGCCCAGTGTTTGTTTTATGGTGCACATTTTATTCATTGCTTATATTGTGAAACAGAGGTCTCTGAAACTTAGACCTGCTTAACAGGTACCTGGAAGAATGCTGAATGCACCAGAGAGTTACAAAATACATTCAGAAAGTGGTGTTAAATAACTCCAGGCAGTTTGTTTATACAGGTTTGCTCCTTGGCTTTACCACCTTCTGCTTTGGGCCCCCAAAGTCACTGCCAGGGGAGGGTAGCGAGGGTACAGATACCCTGGTACCCTGGCAGGTGTGGAGAAAGGAGAGTGCTTCTGGAACCCTCACACTTCCATTCAATTTAGGGGAGGGTTGATCTCTGGCCCCTGTCCTGGCAGCTGTGGTGAGGAGAGTGTCCAGCAAAACAGCACTTGGAGGAAGGTCATCCATCCCGTGGCTGCATCAGAGGCAGATGTGCAGAGGAGCCACTGGGGACTTACCCTCCTCTTCCTCCCTGGCAGAGCCTCTGAGGGACCAGAGCTGCCTTCATTCCACCAGGCAGCAGAAGGCTCTGGTGTGCACAGTGTTTTGGGGGAAACACTCCTTTCTGGGAGAAGAGAATTGAAGGAAGTAGCTCCAGTGGAAGATGCCCTTGTTCGTGCAGGAGGATAAGCCCCAACCTGACTCCACTCCCTGTCAGAGGCTTCAAATCCTCCCTGTCACCAAACCTGTGACACAGCCCACTTTGTTGTGCCTGGTCCTGGCTCAGTGACCTTAATGCTTCTGTGGGTCCCACAAAGTAGGTGAAACCCGCACATTAACAGCATCACTCCTGGGGTTAATATCAAGCTCCCTCTTAAGTGAATGACTAAATCACACTCATTAGAGGGAAAAGCAGAAGTCATTAATAAAAGTTACATGTGCTGTAAACAACAGCATTTTATTACTCAGTCACTAGATCTGACTTTGACTTTTTATATAAAGCCTCTGGTTTTGAGGAAATGAATAAAGAAGTGAGAAAATTGAAAGCTGCCTTAAGGTACTTTTTCCTAATTTGTACAGGTGTAAATAGAATTTATTGAAGAGATTCTTAAATCACAGAAAACACAGTTTCTGGGTATATCATTCTATAGATGACAACAGTGAGTTTACAAATAAGATCTAGGGAGTTAATTACAAGAAAGATAAATTATATTAGCATGATAAATTATTCAGTGCTAGAAGTATTTTAAGTAATCCAAAGTGCAAGAGAAGAACTCTGTAGCCAGTTTGGAAAATTAACATGGGATAGAAAATTATTCAATAAACAACATAGGTTGCTTTCACTTGTTGCCTGGGTATAAAAGCGAAACTTCTTATCACCTAAGGAAGGTCAGCTCTTGGTTCTTTTTTTTTGCATTTATTTTTTCATGTAAAATCATATAAAAATCATAAGAATTTTTATATTCCAACGATGTGAAGCAAATATAGGAATTTTTAATGATCTCATTCTCTATTTAATTTCTTAGAACTCTATTTCAGCTTCCATGAAGGTGCTACTATTAGATAACATTATTTGTATTATGATTGCACCAAGATTTCAAGTCATAAATCAGGATCTCATTTTAATGTCTGGGATACATCTCATATCTGGAAGACATAACCATACTTGTAACATACTTGTTCTCATACTTTAAGAAGTTGATAAGTAAAATTAAGATCTTGAATGTAGCACTCAGCTGTTCTGCAGTAATGATTGGGTTCTTTTCCTCCAAAGAACCAAACTCATGGATTCCAGCAGCTGTCCTTTAGCCCCAGCTTTTTTCTTACAGCAGCAATAATTCAGTTTGTACTCTGTGCCTCCTCTGTTGTGGTTTGTGCTCCATGAGGAGTTGTGTGTTCGACTTTCCTGGCCAGCTGATGCCATCTACTGGGGTCTGGCTAAAGAACTGCAGTGACTAATCATATTTTTCCAGGGGAGTCACTCAGTGTCAGTTGACCTTAAAGCCAGTTTAAAATAAGATTTTTTTTCTCTGACTCTCAGTTGCTGTGGCAATGAGGTCATGCAAGACAAGAGCCTCACCCATATGTCTTCATTGATTGGCTTTGTCTTCCAGAAGTGTCCATGTAGCAAACTTTCAGGTCCCTGAAAATTGCAGACAGCAGCACCAGGGTCCAAAGTTTTTGAATAAAAATTCTAGTTCCTGAGATTATTTAAGTACCTACTTAAAGAAACTTTACCTTTTACATTCAATTTGAAATGTGTGATTTGTATTTGCATTTAGTATTTCATAAACATATGTATGTTAAGCATTTGCTTAACTGGTGTTGGTCTGCCAGGTATTACTGAGGACAGGGAAAATTGGCCACAGGTTGGACTTGCCCATGAGTTTCAAGTTCAATATTTAATAATATAAATTTGTTGTGTTGAGCAGTTAGAAGAAAATGTCTGGACTCTGTTGTTTGGAAGAGAAGGATTTTCACCAAAGTGGAGAAATCGAGGTGGGCAGTTCTCTGTCTAAGGGAAGCACAGCCCTCTTGGAAACCTCAGTGCCCTGTGACTCCTCTAGGGCAGCAGGTATCAGATGGAAATTCAGAGCACAGAATGAGTCAGTGTGAAGTGATGTTATCCAGAGGTTCCCATAAAGACTGCAGCAAGGATCCTTTCCATTGGATGGGTGTGATGGGTCTTTTTTTCTTCTTTCAGTTATTCAGGCGACTTTGCTAAACTGAGCCAGTAACAACAGAAACATAAAAGCTGTTGTTAAAAAAAAATATGAAGTGGGAAAGGATGCAAATTTTCCTTTGCAACACCAAGTGATTTCTGAAACAATGGGTACAGGGATGTTTTGGTTGGAGCATGGCAGAAATGTACAGAGCAAGAACAGGGAAAAGTCTTTATCTTTGTTAATGTTATTATTTTTCTACAGTGATATCGGTTGCAAACCACAGCACTTGATCTGTTTGCACTTTGGTCTATTTTTTATTCAGAGGAGGGAGAAGAGTTGTAAAAATGTCTTTTAAATGCATTTATGTATTTCTTTTATGAGGTTCTCCATTTGCCAATGAGACATTGAATTACTACAGGTAGAGTTGATGTAACAGAGGTCCAAGAGGCAAAACTGCCTACAGTGCCACAGAAACCTTTCCTGTGGTGGCTGGTGGGCCCCAGGGCTGGCACCACCAGAGCAGGCACACTGCAGACTCAGGATGGATTCAGAGAAGAACAACCCACTTAAAGAGTTCACCTGATCTTGCTGTTGTTTAGACAAGGATCTGTTCCTTTTATAAACCTCCACACATGATTTCTTTCTGATACTTCCCTTAAATAGGCTTTGACTCAGTCTGATGAGGCAATTGGAAACTCAGAATCCCTACCCCAACCCTGTCCTCTTTGTTAGTCTGCACTGATTAAAATTACTTAGATTAGTGCAATTTGCTGAAACACTACCAGGGTGAAATTCCTGTAATGGCTGCAACAAGAGACTCTTGCATGTGCTGTATTGAAACCCTGTGATTATTGTTGGGTCTGTGAACCCATCATGTAAATAATCTGGATTGTCCTTCTGAGTTCTACACCATGAAATAGCCATGTATTTTAAATGTCTTTAAGGAAAAGAAGGAACAATCATTGTGTGATTAGTAATTCTTTTTTTATTATGATTTTTGTCCTAAACCTTCTGACCAGCAATTAATTTCTCTTCTCCGTTACTGTTTCCATCATTCAGGATTGCATTGAAAGCACAGATGCCTCCTGTATTATTCCAGAAGTATCATTTACAGAATTATATTTCTGTCACACTTCAGCTCTTGTACTGGAGCTTATTTCAAAGTAGAGTTTCTTGATGTTTGAAGCTTTCTGGTGACATTTTTTAAAACTTAATTGAATGGTTAAGGTTTCTGGCTGCCTGCTTTGTGCTGAAAGAAAAAAAAAGAGCAAGTTTTGGGTGTTTTTTTCCTACTAAACTTAGTATAGCTCTAATTGCTCTAATTCTTTTGTCTGGCCTGAGAAGGCAGTGTGCTTGCAAATAGTTCATTTAAAAATATGCTTGAATATGCTATTTCAATAATATTTTTAAGGATATTTAATATGTAATCTTTATCCTTAGACCTCTCCAGATTTATCAAGCTATTAGCAGTGAATATGTCTTCCATCTATGTATAAGAATAATAATAATGGCCAATCTTCACAAACGAAGATCTGGGAAGGGCTCACCCCATGTGTGCCCTCCGAGCCTGCGCAGTGGATTTTTTAGGTGAGGCTCAGCGTGCGCAGAACTGGCCCCACTGTTTCGGTCCTAAGGTTCATTTGCCACAGCCGAGCAAGCTTGGACAGTGACAGAGAAGTCCTTGGGACTATCTACAGCACCCGGTACTAACCAGGGCTGACCCTGCTTGGCATCTGAGATCTGACGGGATCGGATGGCAGGGAGGCATTGAACTGCCGGGGACGGTCCGTACACTGAGACTCGAACTCGCTACCTTGGGAGTTGGAGACTGGAGTGCTCTCCAGTACACCACGAGACCGCCTCCATCTGTGTAATTTAGGACAATACATCCCTTCCATTAATTGAAAAGAAGCTGGGATTGGACTGTAAATATTTCCATAAAACTGAATTTCCTTTTCTATGTCTTAGACAAGCAAGTCATTAAGGTATACTGAGGTATACAAGAAGGAAAAATATAGAGTAAATAATGCATTCATTAATATAAAAATATTTTTATATAGTTATAAAATAACTTTTGGACAAATAAAAATAATTACGGTAAATAAGCTGTCCATGCACAGAATCATAGAATCATAGAATTGAGTGGGTTGGAAAAGACCTCCGAGATCATCAAGTCCAACACTTGGTCCAACTCCAGTCCATTTACCAGATCATGGCACTCAGTGCCAGGTCCAATCTGCATTTAAAAATCTCCAGGGATGGTGAATCCACTCCCTCTCTGGGCAGCCCATTCCAATGCCTGAGCACTCTCTCTGGAAAAAGTTTTTTTCTGATCTCCAACTTAAATTTCCCCTGGCAGAGCTTGAGCCCCCCGTGCCCCCTTGTCCTATTGCTGAGTGCCTGGGAGAAGAGACCAACCCCCACCTGGCCAGAACTTCCCTTCAGGTAGTTCTAAACAGTGCTGAAGT
>VWZD01003703.1:25530-49381 GCA_013396695.1 Sakesphorus luctuosus
AGATCCTTCTGCAGAGCCCTCCTGCCTTCCAGCAGGTGGACACTCCCTCCCAACTTGGTGTCCTCAGCAAATTTGCTGATGATGGACTCAATCTCCTCATCTAAATCATCAATAAAGATGTTAAACAGGACTGGACCCAACACAGACCCCTGGGGAACACCACAGCTATGGAAGGATTTCCTTCCTCTTTTTAGTTCACTTGCAGATGCATCATAGGGATTTCTAGGCTTGAGTATTTGGTTTTCATCTGTTTTGCCTACTAATATAGATCTGACTGTGGCTTTTTATTTTCCTCATTTATAATTAAAACCCACTTTGGCTTATATATAAAATGCAAGTAACGTGAACATTAGAGTGGCTGGATGGAGATTCCTCTTGCAAGGATTACAAAAGGTAATTTAAGTCCTTTGTCGTTGTGACTCTGTGAGCTGGATTTGTTCAGCCTGTAGTTATTCCTATTTGTCAGTAAATAAGTTTAACTACTTCATAGGAGCTCCAAGAATTTTTTTGTAAAAGAGAAGATTGAAGGACATCATTAATTGCATAGTATCATATTTGTTCTACTTGAGATAAAAAGTAAAATACTGTAGATAAAGCAGGAATATTTAGCCCTAATGATGGTACAGTAGGTGAGTTGGGTTTGCAGGAAATTACAGTGAAAAAAAAAATAATTTCTTCTACTTCAAGTAAAGGATGTTTGGTGGCAACAGAATGTAAGCACAAAGCAGCCACTAAGAATTTCATACATTAAAGGAGCGAGACAGTTTTCAGTTGTGTTTTATTTCTTTAGGCAGCAGGGGAAGATCTACTGCTGTTTAGCTATAAAAGAAGCAGCAGCTTTGCTTCTGACCAATTGTCTGAGTTTAAAAAAAAACATAGAAAAATGGAGAGGAAACTATGTTTGGATTGATAGACATAATATATTTCAACATAAGGTTATCAAAAGGATAAGAATGAACTTACCACTTGGGGTTATGCTCAAATGACAGATATCTGAGTTGGTGACATACCAGGCTGCAAACAATGTGCAGCTTTGGAGAATAAGGAATGAGAAAAGACAAATAGTGAAGGGAAAATCATAAATTGTATAAGGGGAATAAAACAGATGAGGAATTTACATTAATTAAGGACAGGTTAAATCACTTCACAATGTTTTACTCCCTACTTGCTCACAGTAACTTATTTCTTACCTACTTGACTGTACTTCTGATCTTACTGTTAATGGTCTAACATATCATAACAATTTTTAAATAACTACTTTCCCTTTTTTTTGTTAATGAAAAGCTGGCCTTTTTTTTTTTATCCCTGAAGGTAAACTAAACTAAAGCTCTGTCTATTAGAACCAAATAATCAAACCACTCTAGATGAAATGACCTCTTCTGAACTGTGTGGTTAGGGGGAATTGCTAAAATGTGGCATGTATTAAGCCTTTCTTCATTTAACTCCCCTGCTCCTTCCTGTGGTTTTGTTGTTCTTATTTCATGTTTGGATTGCAGCAGTACTAGGGGCTCAAAGCAGAGACAGAGGCCTGCTGGGATAAATGCTTTGGGAATAAACCCCTGTGATGGCATGGATCCTGCCCCAAATAGCGTTCCTGAGAGGCCAGGGGTGCAGGAGAGGCAGTGCTGCTCCCACTGCAGGGCTGATCCCTCTGCAGGGCTGTGCCAGGGATGGTGAGCTCGGACTGAGTTCACACTTGGGCATCACTCACGGCAGACGGGGAGTACCTATAGAAAATATCCAGCAGGATTTGTCCTTGCATTCTGTTCTTGCATTTCCTCCTATGGCAAATAAATTCCAGGCTGCCCACGTGCAGAGCCTTGTTCTGGCTGGAGCAGTCAGTGAACTAAACCTCTCATCATTCTCCACTTTTCCTACCTGCTTTCCTCTTCAGAACAGAAGTGGATGTGTACGATGGCCCAACTCACACCTGCATGTCTGAGTGCAGACAGCCAATGGATGCAGATGGTTTGGGGGCACAACTGCACATAAACAGTTTACTTACTTTCTGCTTAGTCAGTGCTGAGGGATGTCAGAGACCCCCAAAAATTCATTTATCTGGTGGTAGTAAAAGTGTTCCATTTCACAGAGTAAATCTGGACCAATATTCAAATATCTGAAGTGAAATTCCACAGATGTGTCCCTGAATATGTTTGCTCCACAATCTTGCTGTCTTTTGTCCATATTCCAGACTTTAATACTTTCCAAATTGTTAATAAAATAACATTTAATTATATATATGATAGAATCACAGAATCACTGAACCATTAATGTTGGGAAAGCCCTCCCAGCCCATGGAGCCCACTCTGTGCCCAATGCCCACCTTGTCCCCAGCCCTGAGTGCCATGGCCAGTCCTGCCTTTGGCACCTCCAGGGCTGGGCACTCCAAACTTCCCTGGGCAGCCCCTTCCAAGGCCTGACCACCCTTTCCAGGGAGAAATTCCTGCTGCTGTGCCACCTGCCCCTGCCTTGTCACAACAAGTAGTAGTAGTAATAATAATAATAATAATAATAGTAGTAGTAGTAGTAGTAATCAATAATATCAGTAATAGTAGTATAATAGTAACAATAATGGCTCTTACCTTGATGAAGCTTTTACTTGTTCTGCAAAAATACCAAACAAAGAATTCCTGCGTTGTTACAGCTGTGGGACAGCTGAAGCAGAACAAGCACATGCAGCCCTAGGTCAGGCTTAGCCACAGCACGCAAGCCCAGCCCATAACACAGCCTATTGTCTTCCCATTTGTCCTGATCTCCCAGGGTTGTACTGCATAGACTTCCAAATGTGCAGAAATGATCTGAGGCTTAGAGGAAGGAGGGAAACATAAGAGCAGAGGTGGTGGATTTCAAACAGAACAACTGTTTTGCATAAGTAGTCAGTGAACTCAGGCAGTGACCTTCTTTGGTAAGAGATTGCAGTTTAACAAGACAAAACCAAGCAATTTCAGGATATACCTAAAACTGCCTCATTTTAAATTTAAAGATTCATGTGGTCAAATAAGCACTTAAAGGAATGAGGGGAATTTTTACAAGGGATTTTTTACAAGTGGCAAGACAAGGGGGAATGGCTTCCCACTGCCAGAGGGAAGGGTTAGATGGGATATTGGGAAGCAATCCTTCCCTGTGAGGGAGGTGAGGCCCTGGCACAGGGTGTCCAGACAAGCTGTGGCTGCCCCATCCCTGGAAGTGTCCAAGGTCAGGTTGGATGGAGCTTGGAGCAACCCGGGCTGGTGGAAGGTGTCCCTGCCCATGGCAAGGGGGAACTGGATGACCTTCCTGGCCCCTTCCACACTGAAAAATTCTATGAGTGTATGATATAGTTTAGAAAAGTCTCATGCTAAAGGGCACATTTCTGCACGACTTCGTTTAATAACTGCAGTCTCCAGCCTAATTCAGCCTTTCAGATAATTGCCGTATGAGCACTTTTATTTTTTATAGTCATACAGTGGGTTATTTTATTCTTGCTATAGTAAAAACATAATTTTTGCTGTTGATTCTTTAAATGGTGATCACTTAATTGGAAACAGATGTTAATGTAGGAGGAATAACATTTTAATTAACACATTTGAGCTGGAAAATTTCAGATACCTGAAGAACTGAAGCAGGAGTAAAACAGAGTAGTCTTTGTTGTCCAGTATTTAAATTAGTGATCACTTCATCATATGATAACTAAACAAAACTTAGTGAGACCGTTGGAAGGTTTGTATTATTCAATTGGTACCTAAACTGTCTAACACCAAACAAGAAAGAGGCAAAATACATTAATTTAAATGTAATTATTTTTTCTTTAAAAAACTCCATAGGAAATTATTGGTTTGAATTGTTTTCACCTTCTATGAACTTTTATAAGCCTTCTTTCTGTCTGATTTTTTAATATTGCCTTTTCAATCCAAACAGAAACAAAGAGAATCTTTTGGTTTAATGTCAGCAGAATATTAACTTCAAGAATCTTACATTACGATATGATGCATTTTCCAAGTGATAGCTGAGTGTTAGTACAAATCCTAAAACCCCAGGGTATTTTTATGAAAGCCTGGACTTAAATGCAAAAAAAGCAACCTATGAAACTTTTGGTCATTACCAGAGAGCTGATATGGGCAAGGCTCTGATTTATTTTGGTTGAAATAGTATCATGTGATTGACAAGCTTTGATTAAAGCAACAACACTCAAATGGAATGTCTCTCATCTCCTGGCTCTGCAGGTGAGCCCTCAAGAGAAATGTAAAATCTCCTGGAAAATCTGGAGAAATCCATTACCTGTGACTACTCTCCTAGTACGTATTAAAGAGTGTTTCTAGTTATGGTTTTCTCAATCATCAGCATCTCAAATGCACTGGGATGGGCTCAGCTGATCTGTAGCTCCGTGGGAGAGTTTGGGGAGGAACAGCCCCAGGCACCAGCACAGGCTGGGGGGGCTCTGCTGGGAATCAGCTCTGAGAGAAGGGCCTGGGGGTCCTGGAGGACAATGAGCTGTCCTTGCCCAGCCAAGTGTCCTGGGGTAAGGAGGGCAAAAGGGTCCTGGGGGGCAGCAGGGAGAGCACTGGCAGCAGGTCAGGAGGGGATGCTGCCCCTGTGCCCAGCCCTGGCAGCACATCTGGGCTGTGCCCAGCTCTGGCTCCTCACACAGCAGGGCCATGGAGCTCCTGCAGCGGGGCCAGCACAGGCTGTGCAGATGCTGAAGGGCCTGGAGCAGCTCTGGGAACAGCAAAGGCTGAGCGAGCTTGGGGCTGGGCAGCCTCCAGAGCAGAGCCTGGCAGGGACCTCCCCATGGCTGGCTGTGCCTGCAGGGAGGGGGCAGAGCACGGACCAGGCTCTGCTTGAGGGCCCAGCAATGGCACAAGAGGAATGGGAAGGAACTGATGGCCAGCAAGTGCCACGTGGACAGGAGGAAGAACTTCTTTGCTGGGCAGTGATTGAGCACTGAACAGGCTGCCCAGAGAGGGGGTGGAGTCTCCTCCCCGGGGATATTCCAGACCCCTCTGGTCACAATGCTGTGCCATGTGCTGAGGGATGGCCCTGCTGGGGCAGGAGGTGGGACCAGATGAGCCACTGTGGTCCCTTCTAGCTTGATCCATCCTGTGTGTTCACACAGCTCAGTTTATGGCGTAGAGAGAAGAGCCAGGGAAAAGTTACACCTGATTTATGCCAGGATTTCATGTCTAAAAAGCACAGCCTGCTCTAGATAAAGATAGAAAAATGCACAAATCTCATTGTGTGCAATTTCTCCTAGACACAGGTATGAAAAAGGAAAAAACCTGTCTCTCCACATGGTAGACTAAGTGGATTTATTTCCCAAATATCCTGACATTGAAGTGTCTTGGTTTGAGCTGGCAAAATACATATATTTATACAGAAAAGAGAAAATTAAGAGAAAATTACAATATAACACACACTTACACAAGCTAGGAATAACACAAAAAAATAACTTCTCCACTCCCCAGTGAAAACAGATTGTATTACTCTGGATCTATAAGCACCCCAAAAGACACCCAGCAAGAAACAGAAAGATTAATGATGCCAAAGAGGTTTTTGATTTCTGATTTTTCACATTTTGTAGATTTTAGAAACACAGTAGAGGTACCACTGTGGATTTTAGTGGGTTAATATTTAGCAGCTTATAGTATAAGGTCCTTCTATCTCTACCCCTGCTCCAGAACAGGCCGCTAAGATCTGCCAGCTATTTAGTCTCTTTCTCAAGGTACCAGATTGGAGAATATCAGAGGGAACATAAACATAAAGCGGAGTGACCCAAAGCCCTGGAGAGCATCCAAAAGACCTTTATGTGCTGAAGAAGAGGAGGTGGATGAAGACAGAGGGTCCCGATGACCCTCGCCTCAATTCAACAGGGGGTGGGAACTGGGAGGGGACAGAGGTGGAACTGGACATGTGGACTGTAGTGATTGGATAGATTATATTATAAAAGCCATGGAAATCAAAGCTTGCACTAGCGGGCAGCTGTGTATTCCTGGATAATGAGCGGGATTGCTCATTAAAGTAACTACCCCTTATCTTATCTCCTACAAAAACTTGGCTTGGAGTCTTTTTTACAGACTTTTACGGCAACAGTAACAACAATATATTTCCACTTCCCTGAACTCAAACAAAAGGCAAGTAGCAGGAGCAGCAGGAGCAAGGCCTAGCACAACAAAACAACTCTAGCTCGTCTTGCTTGTACTTCGGCCATGGTGGAACTGACCTAACACCTCCCACTGCTGCACTCATATCTTAGGTTTGCATCATCTGGTATGAAATATTTCCTTGGTTACCCAGTCAGGTGAGAGCTGTCTCCCAAGCCACAGAGATTCTCTGAGCCTGCTAATTTGAGGCCTAGCTAAAACCACTACATGAAGCCTCTGCTCTGACCTGGGGAGGGCTGAGCATCAGTGAAATGAGGGGCTTGGGGAAGGATCTGAAGCTGGGAATGGACTCTGGAAGTTACTGCTCTGTTCCCTGAAGACGTATATATGTATGTATATATGTACGTATGGCCAGACTTTGCGAACGAAGACTTGGGAAGGGCTCTCCCCACGTGGGTGTGCCCTTTGAGCCTGTGCAGTGGATGTTTTAAGTGAGGCACAGCGTGTGCAGAACTGGCCCCACCCTTTGCACCTCAGGTCCATCTGCCACGGCCGAGCAAGCTTAAACAGTGACAGGGAAGTCCTCAGGACTGTCATGGCACCTGGTACTAACCGGGGCTGACCCTGCTGAGCAGCCGAGATCTGATGGGGTCAGATGGCAGGGAGGGATAGAACTGCCAGCGGACAGTCCCTACTGAGACTCGAACTCAGGACCTTGGCATTCAGAGTCCAGAGCGCTCTCCTTTACACCACAGGACCTCCCTGTCTTCCCTGGAGACACTGAGGCAAAAAATTGGACAACTCACAGCTCTGTCCCTGAAAACTGCTCAGGGTGTTTTGCACACAGAGCTGGGTTTAGGGGTTAAGCCCAGAATGATACATTTTGAGACATATAACATGTTGCCCATTTGCTGTTTCTGGGCTTTGAAGTGTCTCCAGAGTCTTTCAGTGCTAGTAAAATCTCGTTCTCAGAAAAGTCAGAAATAAAAATATCTGCACCGCACTCATAGTGTTTAGTTTTCTGACAGGTGTCATATGAGGAGAGTTGTAGTTACTCTGACCTCCAAAAAAAAAAAAAATCCAACCTAGAGAACCAGTGGGAAACCTCAACACAATTTCAGACTAAACCTTTCAGCCTTGACTATGACATGTAAGATGAGCCCCCGCAGCTGTGGTGTCCCTCCTGCTGCCCAGTAACCACCACTGGCCTTGCTCAGCCCTGGAGATGTCCAAGAGCATCAGAGGCACAACATCAGCCTGAAAAGAGGCACCTGAACTGCTCTTACAGCTCTTCAGAGGAAATTCATATTCTGATCTTTCACAGATTTTTTATGTCCTTTTTAAAAAAAATTCTCCAGTTTTTTTTTTTTTGAGCAGTAAGAGAGGTTACAAAATGAGGATTGCTGGTTGTATCAATCTGCAGTAGGGATAAGCATTTTGGATCAGCTCTAGCCCTCATCCTGCTATTCTTTTAGAGAACTTTGATTTCTGGAACAAAGTAGATTGTTTACGGGAAAATATCAAGTATGTAACTGCAGAATAATTAATCTTATTTCAATTATATTTATATTTTCTGTCAAGTCTTCTCTGAGTTTATATCCAGGTGATGTGTGAAGTCAACTAACATGGCATAAAGTGCATTCATGTCTCTGCAATGATTGCTGGGACACTTTTTCTAAAAGTTATTTATATATATTTTTAAATAATTGCCAAGCCCCAAAAGACCGTTGGCCTTAATTTCACAAGAATAGATGAAAGTAATTATTTTCATTAATATCCTTTTTTTATCTGAACATCTACTGGAACTATTTTAATAGCTTTTGGAATCTGTATCATAGGTTTGAAATACAACATATTTTTGATCATTTCTGTAGACTATACAAAATTGCTTTTAAAATATTTGTTACAATTCCAGTGTAATTAGGAATCAGAAAGTGCTGATTTTATATTTGTGGGCAAAATAACTGTTTTATATAAAATAAAAGTATAAAAAAGACAAAAATATTATTCTTTTTGTTAAGAGGGCATTTCAGAGGGATCTAGTAGATCATAAATGAAATTTTCATACCCTTTTAGAGAAGGATTAAGAAAAAGAAAAAAATGTCATTCATTTTCCATCAAGGTGAGAAAAAGCCATTTTTTCAACAAATTCCAAACAATTACACATCTGAAGAATAGAAAATATGTTTTGATCTTTGAAATCAAAGAGATACGTCTCAGCAAAGCAGCAGGTGAGTCTGTAAAGGCAGAAACTTTATTTCATCTGCCTATTTCCCGTCTCAGCTGCACTGAGCTCTATGCTCACATGGACTCAGAGTAAGATGGGAAGGAATATTTCAACTCTGTGTCCTGTGTGGGGCACAGCACTTCAAGAAGGACATGTAGTTGTGGCCCATTTGCAGAAAGCTGACAAGACAACTTCAAAAGGAATCAGAGCAGCTTTAAAATAAAAATATAAATGAATTAAGGTTGTTTAGCCTAAGGGAAAGGGCACTAAGCACAGGACAGTTTTAGTTTTATTGTTCAACAACTTTTATTTTAAAAGAGCAGGTGTTTGTTGGTTACTTCATCATGTCCATCATGGAAAGGGGAAGAATAATGGCATTAACGAGCATGGCTTGGGTTGGACATGGCAAGGAAAAATACTCTACTGGCTGAAAGAAAGAGCTGGAGGGGATTATGTAGCCTCCTAATTTAGGAACAGTTTAGAGCAAAGTTGACAACTATTTACTGGGAAAGATCTAATTGTTGTCTGTTGGGAGAATAGGAGAGGATCAATATCTATCTTGAGGTCCTGTCCAGCCTCCATATTTTTTTTTCCTAATTCCATGAATTTTGATCTTGTTTGCAGGACCACATGTCTCTTTTTAATGCAGAACTCAAAATGCACTTTAGAGAAAGGAGGGATGAAATAAGAACCTGGATGTACTTCATTTATTTGTTAGAAATTACATCCACTAATGTTACAGGACACAATTTGCAAATAACCTGTCTGACTTAAACACAGGGTCAGTTAAATTCCATACTAATATTAATACTAATACTAATTATTAGTATTATTATTATCATCACTATTTTTATTGCAGAAACCTCTTTGAAAAAGTAAGAAATTCAACTATTCTGGAGTCCTATTGAAATGAATTTCATACTCTCTTAGGCCTTGTAAGAGCAAGTGTATAATTACAAATAACTCAATTGTGCTCTTTTAAATAAACTAAACTTCAAAACTGTTTACGTGTGAGTAAAGTGTTTTTCATAAACATATTATCATTTTTGTATTACACAAATAAGGTCTCAAGAGAGATGGGAAAGGTTCACACAGAATGAGGCAATGAAGGGGCTGAAATACCACTGGAGCTGAGGTAATGCGACAATTCCTTGTTTGGGCAAGAAAACCTCTACTTGTTCATGATGTAATGAAAAAATAACATATTTTGTCATTCAAAACCCAATACAAAATCCATCTGAGAACTCTGGATAAGTCTTCCTGTGGCAAAGTAGGAATGCTTTCCTATAACATTGTTTATTTTTGCAAACATCTGCAAGGTAACAGTATCACACTTCATTTCAGGCAAAAAGAAATCAGGTTTTATTAATGTGTATTTGTTTCCTAACAGTGTGGAGGTGTCTCTGCACCATTCTCCATGGCCTGAGCTCCTCAGCTTTTCCCCATGGTGTGTGGACAGCTGTGGTGTGCAGTCTGAGACAGGAGGTGTCAGCTGAATTTCAGGGCTCTTTGCAGCCTTCTCTTATTTGACTTGCAGCTCTTGAAGGTGAACGTTTCAATTTAGTGACAATATAATGATTTGGCAAACTATTTCTGCATCTGTGAATTAAGATGTTGAGAGAACAGTCTTTGGGTACTCTGTGGAAATGACACAAGAGGCAACAGGCACATTTCTTTAGGCTACGATTCCTCATACAGCATGTCCCTCTCTTTGGGAAAAGAATTGGTTACAAACTCATTTCTCATTAAAGAGTCAATTGTTTACTCGGTTTACTTGTATGATTGTTGAGGTCAAGGGGATACGTGTTCTCAGGAGGCCTGGACTAAGTGAAAAAACAAGTAATTCGAGATTTCATATTAGATAGCACTGAGATTTCTCTGTGTTGATAGTGAAGTGCAATATCTTTCAGAATCCTCTGTCCATGAGGTAACTAATGTCCCTGGTGCTTGGTGTGGTGGGTTATGGTTCTGGTGTTGTTTTCCTGCATACTTTTTTACTGAGGACATGGATTTTTTCAGAGTTAACATTAATGCAGGTGCCCAAAAATGGAGGTAACATGGCAAATATAGTTGGAAAAATTTATCTGCTTGAAGGCTTGGGAAAGAGAGGAAGGGGCGAAAACCACAGCTGAATATCTGTACAACAAATTGCTCCATACCCTGGGATAAAGCAGTGTAGGCTCTTGCCTACTGCTGTGCCTGTGGCAAAATAAAAACTGATGGAGAAGGTCATGGACTTTCTAGTCAGTTTGGATTTATAGGACACTGGGCAATAAAATATTCAGATTACACTTATTTATTGCTTACAATGAGGTAGTGGTCAGATCATCAGAGACTCTAATATTGCTTTCTGTCCTGGAGCATTCAGATGTTCAGTTTTGTTGCTCTTATGGGCAGAGAAATCAGAGTAAATGTTGAGTTCTCTGATATTTTGGGTTTCCTGTCCTGTGAGCCTTCTTTGTTAAAGAGTTGCATTTTTTTATCACAATTTTATTGGACAAATTGTCTTATAGGTAAAAAGTGAAATGTATTATGCAAAGAGTTAATTATTCCACCCAGATTCTTATAGTAATTGTGGTTTTAAAGCTTAAATGTTTGCTTCTTTCTTTTAATTCAGAGATTTGGGAAGAGCTTTTGCCATATTAGATATTCATCTAATAATCTGGATTTATAACTATATCCAAATTTTTATGAACAATCGGAACCTGCTGTCTTTATAATGCAGTGAAGGAAATAGTTGAAGCCTCATGTTACTGAACAAGTATTGGATTTTAATTAATAACCACATGGAACAGCTGTTCAGATAAGAACACTATCTCTGCTAATGAAATAAGTAAAATAAAGTGAATTGTGTGAATAATCATAAAGACTTTCTCCTGGACTATGCAAGATAAATATTTATTAAGTGAGATCAACAGTTGCAAGCAGAAGATAAATTTTATTGATATGGAAGGGTTTTGTGATAACAAAGGGTTGTATTGATAGTTTAATGTGACAGCTGAGAGCACAGTTCTACTGGAAGGAATGGCTGAGGCAGCTGCCAGGTGGGTTCACTTTGGTTTGCCTCAATTTATCAGAGCTAAACGATGGGACTTGGCTGTTGTTAATCCTGCAGAAGGCAGACAGTGCTGGTAGACAGAACCAGAGTTCCACTCTGACTCAGCTTATTTATGTAATGGCTGATGAAGTTCCACTCACAGAACTTTTCTGTGCCCTCTCACCCCCATCAGCACAGTGGCTGAGAATGTCTGGAGGAAACCCTGTGATTACTGGGGAAAAATCTCATGCAGAATTTGCCAAGGAAGCAACAAGAAGTAAACTTCTTTAAGAGTTACATTTACAGGACTAGAGGAAGAGTTTGGATCCTGGATTATGAACTTTTTTCCCTTAAAGCTCAAGGTAAGGAGTAATGATTTTTAAATAATATGTGTAATATAAGAAAGGAGTAAACACTTTCCCTTCCAAGATGTCACCCATATGGACAGGCAGTGACAGATGTGGGAGGGAACAACTGGGACCTTTTAATTTCTCATTTTAGTTCTATCCTAAAAGGCAGAACATGATCTGAATCTCACCTGCAGAGCTGTACTACAGGATGATCCAGGGACAGGTGAGCCACACACATCATTCTCAGATAGATGAAGAACCTGAGGTGTTGCTTTAGCACTTAAATTTACCTCCATAATCACTCAGAAAAGTAAGAACATAGATAACATTGCACTATTCTTCATTTCTGTAAGGACATAATATGTATTTTAGTGGATAATTTAGACTCCAAGTGATCAAAATAAGACATTGGTGACATATTTTTCTACCAAATTGATTGATATCTTTGACCTTGATTGCAAACAGGAAGGAAGGCAGATGCCTTGTTTGATGTACAAACTTGCCACATTCCTTAACTAATTACATTGTTTCATGGTAACTACATCTCCTATTATTGAATCTGTCCTTTATGTGGAATTTCTCATCATAGTGCATCACTCCAGTAGAGTGAACCCATCTTGTTCCAAAGTATAAGCCAATTTATACTAAAATGTTCTGGTTGTCTCATTTTTTTAAAAACTGAACATGTATGTGTAAAAGCTTTGTAGTATCTTTGGGGAAGAATGGGTTGGGATGGGTCTAAAATATCTTTTTCAGTGCTCTGGTGGCTCAAATCCCATCGTGTCTGGTGAGACTTCTGTTATTTTTAGCTTTGATACTAAATTAATTCTATCTATCTATCTATCTATCTATCTATCTATCTATCTATCTATCTACTTACTGTTTGTGACATGTTAATATTGTTGAATTAGAATTAAAGTAGGCACATCACTGCAGTGCATTTGCCTGCTATTGCACAGATGTCCTGCAGAAAGGCTATGACAGTACTCAGAGCTGAGGTCTCCATTAAATGCAATTTAAACATTAGTTTTAAGTGCACTTCACATCAGTTCACTCACAGTGAGAAATACTTACTTGGTTTCCAATGCAGGAAAAGGAACAATGGACAGACTTCATTTATGGGACACATTCGTAACCTGGAGCTTAACATGGAGCTCTGGTTGCTTTTAGCTTCAGGGCTTCTTAAAGTGTATTTTCCTTATTAGTGGGAAATACAGGATTTTAGCCCAGTTTACCAGCAGACTGGAGCAATATGCATAACAAGAAACAAAACCTTTTCCTACCTCCCAAGTAACTGGGATCATCAAACAACTTTGACAGTTCTTTCACCATTTAAACTCATTTAAAATAATGATTTTGAAGACTCTGTGGCTGCCCCATCTCTGGAAGTGTCCAAAGGCCAGGTTGGACAGGGCTTGAAGCAACCTGGGCTGGTGGGAGGTGTCCCCGCCCATGGCAGGGGGTGGGACTGGATGGGCTTTAATGTCCCTTCCAATCCAGACCATTCTGGGATTCCAGGATTCTATGCCCAGAATTAGGAGATTTGATTATCGTGCTTCAGAAACTGCTTAAAAATATTCTTTTGGAACTGAGCCATGAAGGAATGAGGGTCTGCAAAGGAAAACCTTGAATAAATTGTCTCAGGTGAACAAAGGAAAAGTAACTTTAATTTTATTACTTATCAAAATATAGTGGAAATCAAGTACAGTTTGAATTGAAAAATTCTTGTTTAGGAGGGACCCTCAAAATTAAATTCCCTGGTTTCGGTCCTTGTTTTGTTTTTATGGAACAAGATTTTCTTACAAAATTTCAAAGGTTGATAGAATTGGTCTGTTGAGTATGTCAAGTAACATATGAGAAATTATCTCCAAATATACATTTGGGGGATTCAGAAGAAACTGTAGAAGAACAATGGTTAAAGATAGCAAAATCCCAATAAACAACTATTTAATATAAGATCAAGGCAAAAGAAAACAAGGATCAAACCAAAAATTATGGTAATGTTTGGTGGGTTTTTTTGTTTTTTTGTTTTTTTGTTTTTTTTAAGTAGACTTAGATATACAATTCATTCTTTTTAACTTGGAGAAACTGATAGAATCATAAAGGGAAGGACTGTTGTAATTCAGAACTTTCAGAAGAATATAGAAACATTTTGGAAAGTCAAGACCAAAATTATTTAATTCTTATATAATATCACTTATTTGTGATTGTGTTAAATATTCATAATGAGAATGAGGATGTTTGCTCTAAATTAACAAAATCTGTCATAAGACTGGCTACTTATAACTAAAACATGTTTTAAGAGATGCTGCTTTAAAAGCAAATAAAACATAAGAAGTTATTGGGATCAGGCACAAATAAAATAAGGAGTTTGAAATTACATCACTGCCCATATTTTATATATTATGACATTATATTATATATGCTGTATATATTATGATTCCTTTACCTAGAACACAATTTCTCTTGCAGGGGAACAAAGGTGGAGTTTCTCAGAAAAAGGTTACATCCAACCCTCTTCCTTCCTTATCTTGAAGTAGTTTCCAGGTTCTTCAATAAGGACTCCATGTCATTGCTAAATTTTTTTAAATTACATTTTAATTTAACCTTTTAATGCACCTGAAGTCATTAGTTTTGCCCTCCTCTCCCACAAATGCTGGCAGGAGTATAATTCTTGGCACCTGCTGTAATAAAACCAGGAGCAAAGGTATGTCCACTTGGCGTGTTGAGATGAATCAGCAAAGCTGTCCAAACTGGTATCTGGGAATTGGATTAAGGTTTTCTCCTAAAATACAGACAGAGTTGAACCTGCCTTGGGGCAGCATTCCTTCCTTTCCTGGACAGGAAAAACATGTTCATTCTGCACCACCTTTGAACTGAGACTGAAGGAAGAACATGGGCTCTGTGTGATGGAAAGGCAGGAGAATCTACACACTGTCTCTCTTCAGCCATAATGAGATCATAGGAATTCAATGGACTAAACCACAAATAAATAAAAGGCTTATAAACTACATATTAGATGTTCATCCTTACATTTCACTTTGGCTGGGTCTGGCTGGGACCTTCAGTCTAAGACTCTTTTACAGCCAATGGGCAAAAGAGAAGTTTGCAGAAATTTGCAGAATATGCTCAGAAAACCCAACTTCCCACAAGACTTCCAACATTCAATTTGGATGATGTACTACAAGATCAACTGCTTTCTAACTTCATTTTTCCATTATTTGCAGTAGAAATGTTATTAGATATGGATTTCAGTAATGTGATTACCAGTGAGTGGTAATTTTGAAGTATCTGTGTGGGAACTGCTTGAGGAATTATTGTGTTACTGAAATAAAACTGTGATGCAGATTTAAACCTTATCTTACCCTAAGCTATTCTGAACATTATCAGCACCTTTCCATCCCTTCTCAAAATAAATGGAGAAGGAAAATACTCCAAGTAATAGTATGTTTCCTGTGTGTTGTGTCCTGACAAACTAAAACAAAATAATTCAATTAGAAACAAAGGAGTCAAGATGCATTTTGAAGGACAAAAAAAGGCTATTGATCAAAGTTCAGAAACTATTATTATGTTGGTCAGGTTTTAGTTAATATTTAGAATATTATGCAAATTAGGACTTCCTGTGGGGAATATCTATCAGCTTTATATTCCTTCTACCCATTCTCTGAGGTGGTGCCTCCCCAACTGCTGCTGTTCTGAGGTACCTGAAATGATGTCTTTGGTGACTTTTCTGTGGTAGACATTGGAGTTTGTCTTTGGTTGTTGAGCTATTTTGTTTCATTTAACTGTGCCCTCTAACAGTTGCTTAACAACAATTCATTTAGGGTTCAATTGGGAAATCCACCCCCAGGCTCAGAGTGAGATCCTCTTTAAGGGCAGCAGACCCATGAAAGGGAACACTGGTGCTCTTGAGATCTTCCACTGACAGGCAGTGGAGAAGAGTTACCAGACCACTGGTCACTGCCATCACTGGCTGCTTTCTCCTCTGTTCTCTGTGCTTTGGGGTTGCCTCATTTCTTGCCCCCACTGCTGGTGTAGTTCCTGCAGTGCCACCCTCCTTCTGTCACCTGAGGCTTGCAGTGCTCTGTCTGTGGCTGGATTTGTGTCATGTCCAGGAGAACCAGTAATTTTGCTGTTTCTTCACTGATTTGTGTTTCTGGGATTATCCCCGAGTGCCTCCAGCTCCTCCTTCCCTAATCTCATAATGTAGTATACACTGCCCTGCACTAATGTACTCCAGGACTGTATCCCTGGGGGTCCTGCCTTGGTGCATCACTAGGCCTGGGATAAGGAGTCCAGGAACACGATGATGCTATTAAATTTCAATATTGATGCTTCATTTCAGTCCTCAAGTGGAACAAATGTTGTGTTTGCCTCCATTTGTCTCTGTTGCCTGATCTTCTGCTAGGACAAGAAATAATTCCTGAGGGACTGGAATGTGCTCCTCTTCTAGAGAGTTTTAGAACTTGACCTTGCAGAAAATTATCCCCTTCCTTCAAATCTTTCTCAGGTTGCTATTGCTCACTGAATTATCAGAATTTATGATAAAAATGAGCCTTTTGGAGTGAGAGGTCTGCAATTCTTGAGGTTTTAATTTTTTTTTTTTTTTTTTTTTTGCTGAGTTAGTGCCAGATTTTTCTCTTTTTCCAAATGTAGTCAAATACCAAACTGACAGTAGAAAACTTCTATAATATCTGCATCGACACAGCCACACCTCAGAAAGAGTGTTGTTCTGACATTTGGTAGATTTACTTCAAATATGGATTGAATTAAAATTTCTGCAGTTATTTCTTTCTGACTAGAAACTTGAAAACTTCTTTGATTTTTTTGCAGCTCCTTGCAAGGAAAAAACCCCCATATTTCTCTTGTTTGGGTGACAGGCTTTGGAAGACAATGGCATTGTGTTAATGTTTCAGGTTCCCTGTTAATATACATGTATTGCTTCAGAATCACACCTCCGGGGCTTGAGCCCTGCCTGGGGATAAATATTGGATGACAGTAAGAGCAGATGACTGAGTTTATAAAGATACTGCTGTACAATGTATCTACTGTGTGTTTTTTTTAAACAAATTAGTAAGCTAATGAATGAAATTTTAAAAATATATCGATTACTTGCATGTTTTGGAGTGTTGTGTGTTTTAGTTTGGGGTTTTTTTTTTGGTTGGAGTTTTTTTCTATAGCATGAAATATAGCTTTTAAATAACAAAAAATGAGGGGAGTTTTGTGATCTTGGAAATGTATTTGCTCTAACAAATAGTTTTATTAACCTTATAATTGTTTATTTTGACAGTTTCATCCTGACCTGAGCAGTAAAGAAAAGCCTTGATTTATGCTGTCCCATAATGATCTGAAAGGTTGGCTGCAGGGTTTGGGTTGTTTTGGGGGGTTATATATAGATATATGCATCAGTTCTTTCTGCAATACTGGATTCTACTTGCTTGAATCCCTCAATAAACTTTTTTTTCCTACCTAAATTGTACTAAAATGTGCTGAGGACAAAATGATTTGGACTCTATATAAAATGAGAATGGAGGTGCTACTTTTGCTGTGATTCATGAGCTGAGAACACTCAGGTGGAATCTTGGCTCTGAGATAATTTGGGTGGAGCAGAATATCCTCAGCTGGGATGGGAAGTCTTGCAGTTCAGGTGATGCTCCTGAACAATCTCCCACAATCTGACAAGTTCTGAGTCATTCCTGGGGAAAAAAAATCCCAAAGCTGTAGTCCTTGAACTAGAGGATGAGCAAGGCAGTCTAAAGATTAGAAGGTTAGTATTGCTGTGCCTCAGCTGAACTCTGTGCACTACCTGAGGAAAGAAGAACTACCTTCATGAGTGAGATCTTTTTAAATTATAATAATTAAAACTGTTTTATTAACAGGAGCCACTGAAACATCAGAGGCAAAAGCACTGAAATTACAAACAAGCAAAAATATGAAAGAATGTAATTTGATGTTTATGAGTACAGCGAGGTGAATGTTGCTGCCAGCCTGTGTGGAAGGGCATAGAGTAGCACTGAGAGCAGGGGAACAGGGTGGAAATCTGTGAAATAAAAAACCTGAATATCAAAAGGCATCTTTTTAAATAGTAACAGCTCCTGTGGTATCTTGGACATCCATTTACTACCACTGGCAGTCAAAGTCCTGAGGGTGAGCTTTTAATTTAATGCTTTACATTAAAGAACTGTTCTCGTATAGCACATTTGCCTTCAAGGCTCTGCAAATAAATAACTATTGTGCTGTGAATCACAGTGCAGTGAGTGCCACTGCCAAATGGAGACACCAGCCTGACCATTTGTTGCAGCACTGGAATGGAGAACATTTATTACAGCCATTCCAGACAGCAGAGTGATTTGAGAGCCAAAGAGGTGTCATTTATATAATGTTACAATTCTCTTAACTCTGAGAAATAAAACAAGCAAGGATCTAAACAGGCTCTACACCTGCCCTGCTGTCCCACAGTCTTGGGCATTGCTATAAACCCAGACCATCAGCTGCAGCTGAATTTTACAGCCAGATATTTCAATGCTCTATCTTGTTGCCTGCCTTCGATATCCTCAAACTTTATGCTTTTTTGAAGCACCAATATAGATAAAATTCCTTTTCTTGCACCTTCCTTCCTTGGGAAATGAGAAAAAAAACTTGGTTACTTACAGAAACACTTTACTGTATCACTGTAAAACTGTTGCAGAATGATAATACTGATACCTGCCCACAACTGCTTCATTGGGTATTGCACCACACATGTTGTTGCACCACACGTTGTTGCAGCCATGCTGATGTCTGTCCATGCTCATGCTGAGGCCAGAGAACATGTTCTAACATGTAAGCAAAGATGGACTACTGATAGTGCTCATTTTTCTGTTGTCACAGAATCTCTGCGATCTGCTCACTGAACTGGAGTCCACAGAAAGAAAGCCACAGATTAATTTTAAAGCAAGAAATAACTGAGAGAAATAAATGTTCCAAATGGAAAAGTGTATTCTGGTAAGCACTTGGGAGACCAGTCATTGCAGGAGACTGGAACAGGGCTCATGGCTGGAACAGAGATTGCACTGAGAGTAGGAAATAATTGCTCAAGGTGTTGATGTATTTTCTGCACGTAGTCGAACATCACCAGTTACAAGGAAATGGTTTGAGTCTCTTGTCTTCCAGACATTTGGCAGAAATCACCAGGGGATGTGGGGGTGTGACATCTGTTCATGGCTAAGGATGGCCTTAAGAAGTACATTTCTGCTTCCTTTCTCAGAGGCATTTAGAGTGATATCTGCTTCTTCACAAGGTATGAAGGTGGAAATCTTACCACAAACTGCCTCATGGTTTTTAACATCACCAAGTTTTCACTTTGAATTTCACTGTAGGTTTAGAAAATTACATCCTCTTCTTCGTGTGCTCTGTACAGGGGCCTGTTAAGTCTCTGAACACAAGAAACTTGCTGAGTTTCCCTGGGGTTGGTGATCTTATTACTTGGTATTCGTTGAAATAATCCTCCTGGGAACCATTCAGTATTTTTTTAGCCCATAAAACTTTCAGAGCTTCATACTATTATGAAAGGTTTAACTGAGCTATAGTTGTTAGGACAGGGTTTAATTTTGCACACCCTATCTTTACAGCCTCATGAGAGCACCTGGTTAGCTCTTCAGTGCATAAAATTTGAGTCACTGCACCATACACCTCCAAGAGCCTCCTTTTTCAAATCTGGGGGGAAAATTGCATAGCAACAGTATGTGAATTTATGTGTCATTGAACACCTCTCCCTCCTTACCTGTTACATTATCTCTTTCCAGACTCCTTTCAAAGGGTTCCAGGACCTGCTGCTTTCAGCGTACCCCTCAGAGATGGTTGTATTCCACTTTTCAGCAGTTATTGTACCACTCTTTTTCATGCAGCTTGAGCAGGATCCTTTTCATCTCGTGGATGGGTAGGGAGGAAATTATGTTTTCCCATTGCCAAGTGGGGTCTCTCATCTCTCATCCACAGCTTGCAGCACTTCTGCTTCATAAATCTTTATTGTGAGAGAGTATTTTGGTTTAATCCATCTTGCCCTTCTTCCCAGTGCCAGTCATGGGCCTGTGTGACAGCACAGGACCACAGCATAGATCCTTTCATGAATGGTTCCAGTTTCTCCAGGGATATCTTGCACAGAGCTGCCTTTATCTAGGGAAGAATCTGGGCTGTTTGGTGGGCTCTGCCTGCATTAGTTGTAGTGCCAAGGTATAAATCAGATTAAGACAATTGACTGCAGTGGGAGGTTTGATATGACAAGGAATGAAAGCTCAGGTTCAAAACAGAATAGCAGTGTCTGTTTGTTTGTGTATTAAGGACTTTATCTCAAAATGTACCTATTCTGACAAGTAATTTCAGTGTAGAATATGTTATGTATCTCTGCTACATTGGAATTCTAATACTGCCTTGGAATGTAGATTAATGACATACTCAGTATAGATTTCTGTGTATATTTATTATGCATCTCTTAATTTTCTACAGGAGCAGAAATCTCTACCATAATTCCAACTCAAGGAAGCTGACAGGACTCAGAAGAGCTAATCAGATTGCTGCAGTTGCAAAGTGTCTCTCTATTCCAAGACCAAACCCAAGGACAACAAAAAATGCTAAAGGAATAACTCCAAAGTACATCTCCTTCATACTATACACTTTGAGGGATAGCACTTGTCATTCAGTTGTGATCTCTAATTACTCAGTGATTATGCTTGTCATGCAAACACTTGAATCTTAGCAGGACTCTAAGAAATACTGCCAGTCAAGAACACAATGGATGCCATCAATTCTTAGACTGAAATCACTTTGAATTTCCAAAATAATTTTTGACAGGCTGACAACATTGGGGCTGCTCATCCTGGAGAAGAGAAGGTTGTGTGGAGACCTCAGAGCACCTTCCAGTGTCTGAAGGGCCTGCAGGGAAGGTGGAGAGGGGCTGTTCCTTAGGAACTGGGGTAACAGAACAGGGGGGAATGGGTTCACACTGACTGAGAGCAGGTTTGGATCAGATATTGGGAAAAAATTCCTGACTGTGAGGGAGGTGGTGAGACCTGGCATAGGTTGGGCAGAGAGGCTGTGACCGTCCCATCCCTGGAAGTGTCCAAGGTCAGGTTGGACAGGGCTTGGAGCAACCTGGGCTGGTGGAAGGTGTCCCTGCCCATGGCAAGGGGTGGAATGGGATGAACTTTAAGGTCCCTTCCAACCCGAGTAAATCTGTGATTCTACAGGGATTCTTTTACCTTGGCCCGTTTGGGTAGTTCTGCTGTTTTCCAGTGATAGCTCTAACTCAAATAGTCATGTTTTTGAAACTGGGGGCATGATGTATCTGGATACAAAAGTGGGCAATGCTTGTTAGTTCTTTGTCATCCTAGGAATGTAAATTTTCCCTCTCTTGAACCTCTGCTGTCATTATGTGAAAAACAACCCTCTGGAGAAGGTGGTTGAGAGCTAAAAAATTTCTTCTTCCTAAGCTTTCCTTTATAATACTGAAAACAGTGTGACTATGTAGAGGTTTCTGGGTGATCTGGGCAGAGGAAGACATGGATCAGCTGGGGCAGCTGAAGCCAAATTTGTGGTGCTGCCCTGGAACACGCCTGTACCCTTTGTAGGTGTCACCCAGTGGGTGCTGTTGTCACCAGCACCTGGAGCTCTCAGACATTGGCTCTCTGAAGCCTGTGATAAGCTGAGTTGAATTTTAGCATGTGACTGGCAGAGTTATGATTCCACACTGTCACTGTATAGCCTTGTGATCTCCAAGGCCCAAATCTGTCTGCTCTGCTGTGTTTTCTTTGACTTAGAACTCCTTTTTTTTGCTGTAGAAATTGATAGAAAATGCATGATTTTTTTATTCAGAGCACACCCCTGTGCTGAAGGGGAGAAAATGCAGGTTTTAGACTTAAATATTTGCACTGGGGTGCTGGAATTGCTATTTGTTAGTCATCAAAGAATTGAATTCTGTCCTTCATTTAGATAAAATACTGTTCTTCTGACATATTCTAAAGCTATTGATAATCTGTAAGCTAAAGACCGAAAAACTCCAGACAATCCAAAATACAGCTTCTGGCTTAAAGCAGATAAAAGGAACTACTTTTTCCACAGCATGCTGTTAAGTTGCAAAATTTATTGCCGTAAGAGACTGTGGAGCCTGAAAGTGTAAATGGGTTCTAAAAAGGGTTTAGCTAAATCTATTGGCTGCTACTAAACAGGATGGTCTACAAGCAAGTGCCAGCTCTGAGTTCCTAAAGTTGTCATCAAAGCTGAGAAATACACAGTGGAAGGATTGGTTTCTGGGTGGTGAGGAGGAAAGTGTCTTCCCTCACATGGAAGGATGTCCCACAAATGGGTCTTGTTTTACTTGGATATGTCAAGAACTGAGTGCATCTCAGTGTGTGAGAGTAGTGTGACACTGGGAGGAAAGCCCCACCCCTAAAGTGAAAGGGGGAAAAATAGTGAAATGGGAAGTGAAACCATTTCATTTTTACCAAAGCATTTTTACAACTTGAAGGGCTCCAAAGGCAGTTTGGTGATGATACTAAACTGGGAGGAGCTGCTGACTCTCTTGAAGGCAGGGAGGCCCTGGAAATCACCAACCATGTGAAGTGCCAGATTCTGCCCCTGGGATGGGGCAACCCAGGACGGACAAACAGACTGGGAATGAGAGGCTGGAAAGCAGTGCCAGGAAAGGGCCCTGGGGGTGCTGGTCAGTGGCCAGTTGGGCACAAGACAGCAGTGCCCTGGAGCCAGGAGGGACTTCCCTGTCCTGGGGGGCATCAGGCCCAGCATGGCCAGGCCAGGGAGGGGATTGTCCCGCTCTGCTCTGGGGCAGCCTCACCTGCAATGGGGGGGNAGGTACATCTCTGGCGTCCTGAGAGAAAGTACTGTATGAACTCCTGGGGAGTGATTTCTCCTTTACCAGTCAACAGCAGCTGTGGCCTTATTTATTCTTAGCTGGTAGCTGCTTCAGTCTTACAGGGTCCATATAGAGCTGAATTGCTCACTTTTCTTTTTTCTGTACCAACAGCAGAGTGTCCAAAGTGAAGATGGTGAGGGGTCTAAGGCCCCATACAGGGTGTATTCAGCTGGAGAAAAGTAGACTGAGGTCAGATCTCATCGGGGTCTGCAGCTCCTCCCGAGGGGCAGCTCCAATCTCTGCTCCCTGTGAGCAGGGACAGCACCCAGGGAATGGCTGGAGCTGTGCCAGGGCAGGGTCAGGTTGGATCTCAGCAAAAGGCTCTTCCCCCAGAGGGTGGTGGGCACTAACCAGGCTCCCCAGGGCAGTGGGCACAGTCCCAAGGCTGCCAGAGCTCCAGGAGGGTTTGGATGATCCTCTCAGGGACAGGGTGGTATTGTTGGAGTGTCTGTGCAGGACCAGGAGTTGGACTCTATGATCCTTGTGGATCCCTTCCAACTCAGCATGTTCTGTGGTTCTATGATTTTTAAGAGGAATGGCAGCAGCATGCTGGGAGAACACACTGGGACAGGAGTTATTTCCTATGTGATCTGACTTTTAGTTGAGTGCAGCTGTATCTTGAAGTAGAGGTCAAAGGATATCTACTACTCACTAAGGCACATTTTTACAAACTGCATCAATCTTTCTTGATTAACGGCCATTATATTAATTGTTCAGATAGAGGTACAGCACTGTGCTGTACCCAGGGCAGCTGGGAACAGCGGGATACGAGTATTACCTGCTGCTGGTGAAAACTATTCTCTCCATCTTGACTGCTTTGAAGGCTTCAAATTCTGCCCAAGCAGGATTTCTAGGGAGAAAAGGAGAAGTAAACCCAAACTTTTGATAGCCCTTAGAGAAAGGAGATGGATAAGTCACAAGCACTGCAGAGAGCACAAGTGGCTGTCTGCTTTTGTCCCTGCTATTCCCAAGGTAGGAAATGAGTGTTTGGAGTAAAAGAAGATAATTCTGTTTTTTATAAAAGGATAAAGTGAACCCTTAGCAATTTTTAATCAAATGGCAAACAGCAGGATCTTATTAGCTAATAAATTCACCAAGAATTTAGGGAATTTAATCCATTAATCTTAAATCTCTGCATAGACAGGAAGTCATTGAGATAATGAGTCACCTGAGGCAGTAAGATTCAGTAGAAATCAAGCAGCTAATTTTTGTCTGTGCCTGTGAATATATTTTGCTGGAATCCTATCTCTCTCT
>VWZD01003703.1:49747-84953 GCA_013396695.1 Sakesphorus luctuosus
GGTTTATAGTGAAAGACCCTTTATTACACATTGCACACGGTTTCCCGACTGTTTTCAGGTACATCTCTGGCGTCCTGAGAGAAAGTACTGTATGAACTCCTGGGGAGTGATTTCTCCTTTACCAGTCAACAGCAGCTGTGGCCTTATTTATTCTTAGCTGGTAGCTGCTTCAGTCTTACAGGGTCCATATAGAGCTGAATTGCTCACTTTTCTTTTTTCTGTACCAACAGCAGAGTGTCCAAAGTGAAGATGGTGAGGGGTCTAAGGCCCCATACAGGGTGTATTCAGCTGGAGAAAAGTAGACTGAGGTCAGATCTCATCGGGGTCTGCAGCTCCTCCCGAGGGGCAGCTCCAATCTCTGCTCCCTGTGAGCAGGGACAGCACCCAGGGAATGGCTGGAGCTGTGCCAGGGCAGGGTCAGGTTGGATCTCAGCAAAAGGCTCTTCCCCCAGAGGGTGGTGGGCACTAACCAGGCTCCCCAGGGCAGTGGGCACAGTCCCAAGGCTGCCAGAGCTCCAGGAGGGTTTGGATGATCCTCTCAGGGACAGGGTGGTATTGTTGGAGTGTCTGTGCAGGACCAGGAGTTGGACTCTATGATCCTTGTGGATCCCTTCCAACTCAGCATGTTCTGTGGTTCTATGATTTTTAAGAGGAATGGCAGCAGCATGCTGGGAGAACACACTGGGACAGGAGTTATTTCCTATGTGATCTGACTTTTAGTTGAGTGCAGCTGTATCTTGAAGTAGAGGTCAAAGGATATCTACTACTCACTAAGGCACATTTTTACAAACTGCATCAATCTTTCTTGATTAACGGCCATTATATTAATTGTTCAGATAGAGGTACAGCACTGTGCTGTACCCAGGGCAGCTGGGAACAGCGGGATACGAGTATTACCTGCTGCTGGTGAAAACTATTCTCTCCATCTTGACTGCTTTGAAGGCTTCAAATTCTGCCCAAGCAGGATTTCTAGGGAGAAAAGGAGAAGTAAACCCAAACTTTTGATAGCCCTTAGAGAAAGGAGATGGATAAGTCACAAGCACTGCAGAGAGCACAAGTGGCTGTCTGCTTTTGTCCCTGCTATTCCCAAGGTAGGAAATGAGTGTTTGGAGTAAAAGAAGATAATTCTGTTTTTTATAAAAGGATAAAGTGAACCCTTAGCAATTTTTAATCAAATGGCAAACAGCAGGATCTTATTAGCTAATAAATTCACCAAGAATTTAGGGAATTTAATCCATTAATCTTAAATCTCTGCATAGACAGGAAGTCATTGAGATAATGAGTCACCTGAGGCAGTAAGATTCAGTAGAAATCAAGCAGCTAATTTTTGTCTGTGCCTGTGAATATATTTTGCTGGAATCCTATCTCTCTCTCTAGAGAGAAGTATTATTAGCACCTTCTGCACTCCTTTTGTACCAGAATGTTTGAAGAACCACAACCATGGCTGGGTCTCTGTGCTCTTGCAGGCATTCATGTCTGGTTTTTAGATGCTGAATAATTCGTGAAGAGCATTTGATAATAGAAACATGTCAAACAAACATTCCATCTAAATTTGGCTATTTGTTTCACCATTTAAAATCTTCAGCAATTTGAAGGGTGGTTTTGTGTGCATTTATCTGCTTCCGGTAATGTTTCTCTCTCTGGAAGAAACATCTATTTCTTCTCATTTTTTGAAGTCTAGTCTTCCAATAATTGCACCAAATACAGCTTTTTTTCTTTCCTTTTTTTTTTTTTAATCAGCATATTTGTTTTTTGAATTCTCAGTTTCTCCACACTAGCTTAGAATCCAATGACTAAGAGATGATGTGCCAGAGTGTACGTGTGGTGAGCTGATGTGGTGGAATTCAGGTATACCAGCAGGGAAAAATCAATGTTTATTATGATCTTTTCTCAGTGTGAAATGGACTGAGAAAGGATGTTATGTAAAATGAACTCATGTAGAATGACCTTGAAAGAATGTAGAAGGCAATCCTGAGTATTCTGTGTGAGCCTGCAGATTTATTGTAGCACAAAGGTGCTGTGAGTTCACCTATTATACTACTAAGTAAACAGAGGATTTATAGTGGACATCTGTGTGATTAAAATCTCAATCCCCAGAGAGAAGTGAACACCTCATAATTTGCAAACAGAAAAACAGTGACTGAGCTGTAAGAGACATTCCTCATCCTTGGAATTAGTTTCCTTTTAATGTAATTTTGAATGTGGCCTCTTTCTCCATGCTGATTAAATCTTTGTTTATGGTATAGTTCTATTTTTATTTTCTGATTCTGAGTGTATGTATCTGATTCTGATTCTGGAAGCTTTGCATGCAAAAGTGACTTAGTAAGGAGTTTGCCATTGCAGAGTCTATGTGATCTTTATGAAATTGTTCTCTGTCCAACTATCACAGGACAAATGAGTATCACTCAGTTATCCTCATTCTGGTCTCAATTCCTACCTCTCCTTAACTTCTATCCTATGCCTCTGTCCAAGAAAGACAGTATTTCTGAAAGATCCAATGTGAAGATGATGTGCATCATTGTTAAATAAACACAAGGAGAACAGGGTGTTTGCAGGTGGAGAGAAACAATTTTGAAAAATATAATTTACAGTGATAGTACAGAGCGGTGTGTAGGAATTCTGGAGCATTTTCAGATGGAAAACTATAATTGACTGATACCACCTGCTGGTTTCTAAATGTCTGAACATGCTACACACAATTTTCTTCTATATTTGAAAAACCTGGAAAATCTATTCTTGCTCTTTTCATTAGTCTAAAAGCAATATGATCTAGAAGCGCTTCTGCTTCTGCGGTTCATTTCCCTCTCACTTATTTTTGGTTATCTTTTTATTGACTGGTGCCAGTTTGGGGATTTTCAGCGGTCATCACACTCTTATGTGCTTGCATGGCCTACTCTGCAAGTCTGGTCTCAATGTTATTTTTTTATGTGATAAGATCTTAATGTCCTCTACTTACCAACGAACAACTGCAAGATGGACAAATTAGTGTGACAGGTGATGCTCTGATTTCCAGCATTGTCATAGTGCTTACAGATGTAATTAACCCACAGTTGTCTCAAGCAATGCTAAGAACATCACGCAACATTTTTGTCATTTTTGTATTTTTATAACCAAAAACTACCTTAAAATTCATTTTTAATTACCACCACTTATCATTAACTTTCAGTTACCACAGTGTATTGTATGAGCTGGAACAGCTTTGAAGTAGAAAGTTATTTCTTCTCAATATAGACATATTAAAAGTATTTAATATATTTGAAAAATCTTCTATAAGCAGAAAGAACATTTTCAAGGTATACACTTAAAATTGAAACATGAAGAACATCAGTTTGCAATGGTAAATCTTGATTACATATAGATTCTACTTTTTCTCTGTCAGCTGTAATGATTTTATAGATGTGTGTTAGGGAAAGTACATCATTTTCTGAATTATGTGTGTCAGAATAGATTTCTCTCTTTTCTTGTTAAATAACATGTTGACTAACTTTCTTAGGCAATATTTTATCATTAAGGCTATGGAAAGGGGTTTTTTTTGAATATTTTTCCCTACTAGGAAAGTTTAATTTAGTTCTTTTTTTTTAAGCTGAATGCTTTACCTGCATTTGCATTGTGGAAAGTGTGAGAATGAAATTTTGTTCCTTTCCCCTGTCATAGATGAACATTTTTAGGCTGTGCTACATTGCAGTAAGAGTTAAAAATAGTAGCTTGCATTGACCTGTAGGATGCCAATCTTTTCAGATATTGGCTTCAAAGAGCCCAGGTTGAGTCATCCAGGCCACACTTTCATAGTCATCTACCTTGACATACTGCTTTCAAGTACTGCTTCAGTCAGTAGCCTGAAGTGGCAGAGATCAAAATTATTGTATGTGACTGAAAAGTTGTGCCCAAACATCCACCACAGTGCCCAGGAATAGTGGTTCACTGCAGTTCCTGGAGAGGGATTGTAAAGGGCAGGTGTGCTCAGGGAGAGGAGGTCAAAAATAATAAGGAGCAGCCCTTAAACCTTTTCAAGCCATTGCTGTCCCTTCCATGAGATGAGCTGTGGAACCATTAACTCGTAGGACTCAATGCAAGTCTCCCTCTTTTCCTCTGTGGTGATGTGTGATCATATCAGTCCCTGGCTGAATGTTTTCTCATTTTCCACTGGCTGTTCTGCTGGGCAGAATGAAGACACTTCCATTACATTCCCAGTCTTCATCACCCTTTGATTTCATTTCAAGTGATTTAGTTTTCCATGTCATAGAGATACGGGAATATGCAGCTTTTATGCAGGTAAAATTTGCATTACCCATAAGCACCTCCAGTCAAAATTCCTCATGAAGTCATTTCAATTAATTTTTCTGCTTCCTGATCTTAAGAATGGAAAAAGTTTTATATTCAGACCTTCTGTGGAAGAGTCAACAGGTAATTCTACTCCAGCACCGTTATATTTTTAAAAATTACCTGCCCTCCACTGTGAAGAACTCCCACAGTAGAGCAGCGTAGATATATAAATAACGATCTTCCAAACTTTGTATCGATGAATATTGTTTTCTGTCATAACAATTGCACCATGAAATATGAAAGTTCAATTTCCTCTTCATTTCCTTTTAATAAAACTTCTGCTCATTTCATTTTAGAGAAGAGATTGGATCTAAATTACTTTGACTTTTTCTGGCCTAACTTTGGCGAATGTTCCAAGAGAGAATCGAAACCCTTTGAAAACCTACCCAGGAGATCATTCTGGGGGGTTTGTACTCACATTCTCATGTCTCTTTCTACCCAAGTCTTTTGCATTTAGAAATGGCAGCACTGATTGCAGGACATTGCTGCAAGAGGCATCAATATTGTGGCCACGGATGTAGCTGCTGTTTGATACTTAACAAACAGCATTTTTTTTGTTAACGTAGCAGGTAAGGGCATTAACTGCAGAGATAAATATGCCAGATTATTTTTGAGAAAAGACTTTTTGTGTTGTGGTTCCTGTGCAGTAGTTCACAATTTACACGGACAGCATTTGCATGGATGGGGGCTGTACGTTTGCCATCTTACCTAACAGTGGTCTATTAATGATCAAATAATTAAACCAAAGGAAAAAATAAATGGGCTAAATCAAATGCAGATTTCACAAGCTATGTCTCCATGCAAGTTGTATCCTGTTTCTTTTTGTTTTCTTGGCTATAACATGGAATCTTTTTCCTAAAATGACACCATGGACTTCGCTCAGTTAATACATTAATAGCCTAGACATGTGGGTCACAGACTGTGTCTCTCCACTGAAGTTGGGGGTTTCTGGGCTAAAGGACAGAATGGTGGGTTGGACCTTAAAGTCCATCCCATTCCACCCCTGCCATGAGCAGGGTCACCTTCCTCCAGCCCAGGTTGCTCCAAGCCCTGTCCAACATGGCCCTGGACACTTCCAGGGATGGGGCAGCCACAGCTTCTCTGGGCACCTGTGCCAGGGCCTGCCCACCCTCATAGCCATGAATTCCTTTCCAATATCCCATCTAAACCTACTCTGTCAGTTTGAAGCCATTCCCCCGTCCTGTTAGTCCAGGCCCTCGGAAACACTCTCTCTCCATCTTTCTTTCAGGTACCCTTCCAACCAGAGTAGGAGCTCAGCCATTCCCATGGCATTGAACGTTTCATATTAACTCACTTCAGCTAACATTAAAGGGCACAGAGAATGCCATGGAATTGATGGGATTTCTGCTTAAATCCCCCTGACAGGGGTATGACATTGCAAATATTTTAGAAAATATGATATGAGGGTCAGATGCACAAATTCCACAGTTGTTTCAGAGTGCAGAACTTCATGCATATGTGTCTGCATTAGTGGTGGGATGGATGTGCTCAGGAAAGAAGATTTTTTTTTCTGCCTTTGTTGTAGGATCAAGAGTCACAAAATCACAGAATATGCTGGAGGGACCCTCCAGGATCATCGAGTCCAACCCTTAACCCTGCCCAGGCTCATCCCCAAGAGTCACACCCTGTGCCCCAGAGCATCATCCAAACACTCCTGGAGCTCTGGCAGCCTTGGGGCTGTGCCCACTGCCCTGGGGAGCCTGGTCAGTGCCCACCACCCTCTGGGGGAAGAGCCTTTTGCTGAGATCCAACCTGACCGTGCCCTGACACAACTTAAGAACAGCCTGATGTAGGCACTGGATGTCCCTGTGTCTTGGGTTAAGCTGGCAAAATGCCAACTGCCCAATACAGAGTCAAAGCCTCCCTTCCCCCCTGCTGAGAAAAAGAAAAAAAACTTGAAACAAGTTTAAACTGACTATATATATTTATATAGAAAAGAGAAAATTAAAAGAAGACTACAATACTACACTTACTTACACAAGTTAGAAATAACAAAAAATAACTCCCCTCTCCCCATCAAACACAAATCCCACTATTCTAACTACAAATCACTCTGGAGAACTCAATTCCCTAGAGACAGACCCAAGCAGAGAGAAAGACTAAGAACAGACACTTTACTTCCCTAAGATAACATGGTGGTGAGCCGGTGCTGGGCCTGCACAGCACATCCCTCCTGGGACAGCACAGCACGTCCTGCTGGGACCACAGCTTGAAGGAACTGACCAAGCCACTCCCACACTGGCTCTTACACTTCGAGATGATGTCGAAATATGGTATGGAATACTCTTGGCCAGTCGCAGTCAGCTGATAATTTCAGGCCCACTCTGAAATCCAAAGCCCAAATTTAGGCCCACACCAGCCAAACCCATAACACGCTGTTATTCTGGGAGTGATCTTTCACCAGCTGGGAGTGCATGGTATGGCTGACAATGATTCTCTGTTGATAATTGCTCTTTGGGCAAATCACAATTCTCTGATTTTTTGTGACTCATAAATCCAGGCAGAAGTGGTTTTGTCTGCACAGGAGCTCAGTATCTGCACAGCCAGCTTTTGTGTGTGCATCAAGGAGCACTGTCACTGGAGGCCACAGATCCTTTGGAATGGCTTCAGAACCAGGCTGGTATTTTGTGGATGAACCTGCCCCTCTGTGCCAGTGAGGCTGAACCTGTCAGTGATAGCAAAGCATCCTTTGTGCAGTCAATCATTTCCATTTATAGCTGTGCACTGCATAACATATTTAGAATTAATACTCCAAGGCCAGATGTGAGCACAAGACAAGCACTGCTCCCCATTCCCTCCATTACACAGATAATGAGTTTGAATTCAGAAGAAATCATGTAAGACAGTATGTTGGCTCCACAATGATGTAATTATAACTGTGTTAAACTATTCCCACAACTCTCTGGTGCACATGAAGTCAAACAGGTTTGGAACAATATTTTCTCTCGTTTCCAATGTGTAATTGAGAAATGTGCTCCTAATTTTCTTTGTTCTTTGTTGGCAAACTGTTACCAGAAAAAACCCTCATCTGACAGTCTTGGGTTGTCTGGGGGAGAAAAGAAAAGCAGGACCTCAGACCTCAATTTCCCTTATTACAATAGATCAATTTCATACTCATTTGTGTTTAATCTCCATTAGAAATTTGCATTATCCAATCAGAAATCAACAGGTCTCTCAGAGGAGATCAAGTGTCACATAGAAATTCAACAGGAAATTTATGCAATAAATCAGTAAAAGTACAACTCATATATGGAGATTCAAATCCATCTAAATTCTATTAAAAACCTCTAAATCCTATTTTGGACAGAACAAGAAGGAAACTTGGGAACTATAACATCCCTAAGAGGCCCCTCAAAGTGCATATACTAATACTTAATCATTTATACTTTTTGCATATCCAGATTAAGTACTTTAACTGAAGTGAGTATAGCTTTCATTTATACTTCTGGCAAGCAGCAGTTTATAGAGACAACATTATATCATCATAACCTTCAAATATTTAGCTGGTAAAAATGCATTCTGTACACTTAAGCAACCTTTTAGCCTATTGAATTCAAATTTGCAGTGTATTTGGTAGAAGGGCTCATGTGATTCACAGTGGATCCAGACACAGCTTCAGGAGACTCAGGCATGTGTTAATGTCCTCTTGGAAATAAGGAGAAGCAGCAGGAGGAATGAAAACGGGAAGGAAGCAGACAAATGACGGTGGAGAAAGCCAAAGCCGTCTGCAGTAAACTCAGAGCAGAGCGATGGACTCTACATTTTCTACTTTTAAATGAGAAAAAGCTGTGACTGATGGTGGATTTCTTCCTGTTCATCAGCAGCCAGAAGGGAAGACAGAGCATTAGGTCTGGTGGGTTTATAAAATCCAGAGTTTATGCAGGAGCAGGACACACTGAGGTACCTGCAGTCCTGTCCAACTCCAGTTCCACTGCCCTGAGATCACTTACTGCCCTAACTGCTGCCTTTCATCTTCCAGGATGCTTCTCATCAGGAGAAAGAATTCACACTGAAAGAAAAGACAGAAGCCTGGAGTATTTCTTTAATATAAACAAATCATGCTGGAAAAACTGGTCTGAGAAAACTAGTCTTCTGAAACATTTGAAATGCTGTGTATACTTCACATCTTTGGGTTTGGTCTGAGCTCAAGACAACTTCCACTGATGCATCTACAGCTGGTATCCAAGATAAAGCTGTTCTATAATCTCTAGATATGGTATAGAAACAAGGTAGGAGAATAAACCAGAAATCCACTCTATCAAAATGACTGGATAAAAAAGTCTTGGTTTGAAAAATTATGCAAAACCTCCAATTCTTTATATACTTTGGAAAGTGCAAGATAAAATGTGAAATCATATTAAAAGAAACAGTTTTAGTTAAAACATGTTATTTGGACTAATTTGAACTTGTTCTCTTTGAAGGAGACTACAAGCATAATTAATTTGTTGATCTCTGTTTATTTGTATCCCTGAGTTTAAAAACTGTTGAATGAGTTTCATTTTCACTTTGAAGGAAGTTGTTACAGGGGAGGCTCATTATAACTGACACTTTGCTGCTGCCCACATTTCTCTGATACGGCCTCAAAATATGAGTCACACATAATCAGAATAGGCAGGGTGTCTTTATTACTTTGGATTGTTTTAGGGAAAGCAACAGATGGTGGTATTTGAGTTGTCCAGATATAGAAAACACAGTCTTGCACTATCAGTCTGTCTCTTCATCTTGTTTATCTTTTTACAGACATAATTCAAAATAATTAATCAAGTATTTAAGTTCCTGCTTAAGGAGAAAAGTGGATCAATAATACATGCTTGAAGTTTTCCATCTGGTTGGAGGCTTCCTGAAGTCAATAATTGCACAGATGAACCCTTGCACTTTTGACAGAAAATGAGCCTCTATCTCCTGCATCTGTTCTGCACTTTGCACCAGACAAACACTTTACTTATTTAAGGAAGCAAATTTAAGATTTAGAAAGTTCTACCCTTAGGAAATGAAAACTGTCAAGTTCTCATCTATACACGTTACACTCCTTTTTTTCTCTATTATTGCTCTAATTTCCTCTTAAAATTGCTACATTTTTCAGGGGGGGAAAAAAGGCAGATATTCTTGCTCATTTGGGGGGAAGCTGCCTTTCTTGGCTGATAAAAGGGGCTCTCACAAACCAGATCTGTTACACAGTGTGGAGGTGTAGAGGCACATAGGAATGAGATCTAAATGCTACTTTGTTTTTCTGTAGATCAATTGGAGTAAAGCAGAGATTGCAAAGGAACACAAATTAGCACTCTTTTTTTGTTATTGTATCCTCTTTTTAACAGAGTTGAGAGATCAGAATAGCACAATTCAGATTTATTTACAGTCTCTTCACTTTTCTACTTGATAATAGAATAACCAGAATTAGGGGAGTGAGTTTGTATGAACCACGGTTTGAAACACTTATAATATCGCTTCCCTTTTCTTATCTCATGCTGTGAATAAAAGTCTGCCAACAGTGATAAGAGAATTCTCTTCATCAGAATCTCTTGACACAGTATTTTTAGAAAGCAAAGTCATGGAGAAGTGTCCTGGGAGTCTTGGCTTGGTGCCGATTTTATTTCATAGAAATAAATGATCTGTAATGGCATTTTAACATTAATAATACTAATCTCTCAATAAAATACTCTAACATAGAAAAAAGTGTTGATGTATACATATGCATTTGCACTGGGAGAAAGTGGGAAATGCAAAGCTCACTATGAAAGAATGCTGGAGTAATATCTTTTCAATGCTTGTTGGCTTTACAAATGCTCTAATAAATTACAAAGTAATTTAATCATACTCCATAATTGCATACTCTTGAAGGAATAATACTTGAGATACAGAGCATATCATGCTTAAAATACAATGATGTTTTGTATCCCATAGACTGATTGCACACAAGCAATAAATTAATGGTCCTGAGGCTGCCAGGCAGTAATAAATAAAGAGTGGAAGCTTAGGACCAAGTGCACATTTTATTAGAAACTGAGGAATGCAATTTGACTCCAGCACACAGAACAGTTAATGGTGACTTTCTTTCTCAGCTGGTTGAAATAAACTTGTTTTGAAATTTTATCATCACTAAAATTAACTGATTTGGGATTAACTTTTCAATTCCAGTCAATAAAAGCAGTAAAACTGAATTTCCTAATCCTGTGGGGCTTGGAGAAGCTGTGATCAGTGTGGAGTGCTGGTTTCTGTGCAGCCCCAGAGCCTGGCTTTGCTCGGGGTGAGCAGCTCAGCCTGTGCTAGTTCATACAGTGCTTTAAGCAAAGGAAAGCAATGACCAAACCTGCTGTTTGTTTGCTTGAATTACAAGGATTGCAGATGAACAATTTGTTTTTAATGTGCAACAGATGTGCTTACTCTTTAGAAAAATCACTAACAGGCTCTGCTAGGAAATACTTGATCAGCGCTGGATCCTTTTCCATAGACATTTGTTTTCCCCAGTGTCAAGATTTTGACTATGACATTGTGTAATTCCTAAGGATAATTTTCTTTGTAGTCATTGGACTGCATATGTTTGGGGGGAAAAGTTGCCAAACGTTGTATTGCTTTAAAAGATGCATTAAATTTTTTGTGTTCCGAATATGGTTATTTGTTGAGATTTTTTTATATGGACAAAAATAAGCCACAAAATAATTCCTATATATGGAGTCCAAATACAAAATAATTTTATATATAGAATTCAAAGTGTGGGGTTTTTTGTGAAAACAGTCCTCATTTTGGAGCTCACTTTCAACATGGGAGACAATAAATCACTGTATTACACAAATAAAATCCTCTTGGCAGTTGGCTGTGATTTACACATGTAAAAATACTTGATCAACATTTTCATTTGGAAAACAGCTTTTGCAGGAGACTCAGTAGATAAGAAAATTCCTAAAACAATCTGCTTGCTGTCCTCTCAAGCTCCTCTCAAGTAGACAACCATGTTGCCTGATTAACGTTGAATTTTTATGCATTTCTTTAAGGCCAAGAGACAATTGGTAGCATTTGATTTGCTTTTCAACAATCTGAGCTGGAAGAAATTAAAGTAAATGTACTTTTTCATGAGTCATTCATTTTTTTCCATCCTTTCATCTAAGAAAGCAAAGCATAATTCCATCTTTCTGAGAGTTTTCAAATTGATTCATTGGAAGGACAGGCTTTAATTAATCTGAAAAGTGTATTCCATATTTCCTTGGCTATTAAATTCTACATATTCTGAAGGATGTGGGAAAATGCCCACTTAAAACTAAAATTAGCTTGTATCACTCTTTGTTCCATCTGTGTTCTATTTAACTGCCAGAATGGGGAAAGAAGAGGTAGAAGGTTAGCAGTGGAAGTACTTACAAAAAGCAGTAATTATTAATCTTGGTGGTGTGTCTACAGGATGTTCAGCAGCTGCTGAGAAGAATCGAATGTTTGGGAGGACCTCAATCCACCTCCTGTGAGTCTCTGCATCTCTGGGTTCCTTCAGGCTGATCCAAGCCCTGTCGCTTGAGAGGTCAGGGGATCACAGTGTGGGCACCTCGGCAGTGGCATCCCAGTATTCCTTCAAATGTCATTTAAATGTGCTCCTTCCAATATCATTTAATTGTGCTGCCTCCTCAGACCTCTTTGGTGCCTGTTTTGCAGGCAACACTGGGACTCAAGTCATTCCCAGTGGGAGTACAGCTCTTGGCATGGCTTTTCCTTGGAGCCTCTTCCAAGTGGCTTTGTGACCTTGGATGTGCTGTAGAGGACAGCAAAGCACCCCCTGTCCAGCCCTGGCTCCAAGGGGGCAGGCCAGGCTGTGGCTGGGTCTCCAGAGCAACTCCTGTCCATGTCCATGCTGCACTGGGAGCAGTCTGCCCTGTACCCTGTTGCTCAGAGTGCCTTCTGCACAGAGCTTATTGTTCCTCAAAAGTCTTAATAAAATTTGTTGTATTTCTTCACAGTTACAGCTCATTAATTTCCCTAATTGCATGCAATTATATAAACTAATATAAATTTATGTTTAAGGTTTCTAAAACCAGTATTAGTTTACAAGTTTAAACTTGTAAGTTTATAATATTTTTATCTTACATAGATATACAAGTATCTGCAAGGCTCTGCTCGGGGGCCCAGCAATGGCACAAGAGGAACGGGCAGGAACTGATGGCCAGCAAGTGCCACCTGGACAGGAGGAAGAACTTCTTTGCTGGGCAGTGATTGAGCACTGAACAGGCTGCCCAGAGAGGGGGTGGAGTCTCCTCCGTGGGGATATTCCAGACCCCTCTGGACACAATCCTGTGCCATGTGCTGAGGGATGGCCCTTCTGGAGCAGGAGGTGGGACCAGATGAGCCACTGTGGTCCCTCCCAGCCTGGCCCATACTGAGAGTCTCTCAAACTAGCCATCCTTTTTCTCATACAGTTAAAAGGAAATATAAGAGAGTTAAGACCAGTCTCCTTTAACACTGTTTCCTAGTTGACCTGGAATTTGCTCCACGATACATTGAATAATATATTGTATTTTAACATTCTTGAAGTTGGATTTGAGCTGTCTTTCTTTTCCCTCTTGATGTTTTTCTTCTGCTTTGCTAATTCCTTCACATTCCCCACTATTCTTTTGCTTTTTCTGTTACTGATCAGGTTTGCTGTAATATAGTTTGTTCCAGCACAGTCCAGGATCTGGGGAACTCTGCTCTCTGCTGTGATGTTACTGCTGAGGTTTAAATAAACCTGATCTACACAAAACCTCCATCTCTCCTCTTGGACATACCATGGAAATTTGGTTGACTACAGAACACTTCAGATAGAGTTGTTTACAGGTAATTTTTGTCATACTTTCCACAACACTCCATTCTGTTTCACTTCTTTTTAGTAGTAGAAAGAAGTGGTATTACAGCTCTGCATGCTTTGCTTTTTACTTTGCATCATTGTCCTCCTAGGAGTGAAGTTTATAGGCATTTTTGTGATTTTTTTTTCTGTTTGTGTTGTTGTTGTTTTTCTATTGTTTATAGGAATAAGGAAAAGGCTTCACTTGGGAACTGGCTCTGGGGAGGCACTGGAAGGCTGCTGGTGGCACAGCTGTGGCTGGAATGTCAGTCCCAGAAACTGCAGTGGAGATTTTTTAGGAAAAGGTTTTTCTCAGCCCCCAAAATCCTGGAGGTGGATTGCTACAAGGAATCTAAATGTGTTTTTATAAAGAGAGGAGGGGCTTGAGGTGGGTCTAAGCTGTGGGGCTCGTGGGTTTCACTGACTCAGGAAAGGAGCATGGCAATCTCAAGTATTCTAAAGTTAAAGTTCCTTCTGCTTTGTTTATTCCTACACATTCCTGATACCACCATTTACCACAGGAAGTGGCTTCCTTACAACATTGACTTTCCAGATCTTGACAAATATATTCATGTTCAGAGTGTTCATTATGTACATTATACATTAATATAGCTCATACTCTTTTTGCCTTTGGGAACAGAGCAGGAAAGTATCCTGCCTTGCCTTTCTGGGCTTGGGACCACAAAAATGCTGTGAAAGCTGATTGGAGAATTGCTCCTTTTTTTTTTTTTTCAATTCATATAAATGAGTATACTTGGAGAAAACAGGTTAAAGATCAATTTAGCATTCTCAAGAAAATTAATATCTTAAGCCTCCCTGGAAATGTATTACTTTGTTTGCTCTCATTTTAGATGAATATAAGAGCATATTAAAGACATTATGCATATGCATTTTTAGTGCATGTGAAATTTATGTCTCTCCATTACAGGGCCTTCTGCTTATTTTTTTTACCTCAAGAGTCTTTGCTATAAAGGTGGAGTTAATTTCTAACACTGGTAATTTCACTGGGTTTGATCATCTATTGTATTATGTAATAAAATTTCTATGATCTCAGATGCCTATTAAATATAAAACTGTGTGACTTAGAAACCCTTTCAGGTGATGTCATTACCAAGGTACATTCCAGCTGCACTGACATCAAATATAACATATTCATTGTGGAAAATATCAAACAATAACTATGGAATGGAAAATATTTTCCTACTATTTCTGATATTTATAAAGAAATATGACCAAATATTTGAAAATCCACAGTTCTTTATCTCTTTTTCCTTAGGTGACATATGATAACACCAGGCCTACGTGGTGGTTCTTGCAGCAAATTACTGCCTGATATCTTAAATTATAGTCCAAATTACATGTCAAATGAAATTCCAACAATACCATGTCTTTTTCTATGAAAATTCCACTACTAAGCTGGAGAGCTTGACAGATTTAACCTTCTAGGAGATTTTAAACACATTTTAAAATCACTGAAACTGTGCTTTACCACACTCCAAGCATTAAGATTTGTTCCCATTTGAAGTTTAAATGTGCACCTTCATTTGGTTTAGGTGCAGGTGGAATTAAAGACTTTAATGATCATTTGTCTTCTCGGTTCCTTGCACGATTTCCCTGCATATGTAATTCCCATACATGGGAATTGCCATCAGAGTTAGTTGATGGCAAAGAAAATATACATACAAGGGAAAAAATGCAGCAGGAAAAAGGAGCTCAGAGGGAGGAGAGCAATGTGGTTTCCATCATTCTGGTATTTCAGGGTATTTTGTTTCCCAGTCCAACTGTTGAATACTCCTCATAAGTATTGCAGCTTCTGCCTTTGCCCCAGGGCACTATTTTGCAGTCTAACTGTACTTTCAGAAAGATATGTTTCTCCCTGTGAAGCTTTTTCCCTGGGAAACATTTCCTGGTCTACTAAGACCCCTTTTGAAAGCTGCCTTCAGAGAAGCTCATCAGAACACTTCCTCTACAGCCTGTGCTTGTCAAAATAATGGTTTGCTAAGAATTTCCTTAAGAATCTCTAAGTAATTACAATGACAATTTAAGAAAAAATTTATAAAATACTGGCAGAAATAAAAAATTACTGAAAAATGTAATTTTGCAATGTCTCAGTTCAAAAAAGATTCATTGCTAAAGATGTATTTCCTTTGTGTTCACAACATAAGCATAAAATTGTTTCGTAGCAGTACAAACGAATTTTGATACAGAAAACTAGATTTAGACGGTAAAAACTGCACCAATTTTGTAATACAATTAAAAATCCCTAATCTGTTGTGGCTATGGTGGTATTGACATTTTGATATAAAATCTAGAATGAATGGATTTTCCTCACTGCTTGCATTTATGAAAATTGTTTCTTTTTAAACATTGAAACTTCATACAAAATGCAAAATTTCTGTATTGACAGACCTTTTTCTCCATTAGTCTCTCAAAAGTATATTATTGTTTTGGTGGTCCTTTACATTTCATTTAACATCTTCCCATTATGGGTATGATAATTTAGTAATCAAAGCTTTTGTATGTGACCTGAATCCAATTCTTTAATTAGAGTCTGTCATCAAAAAAGTCTAATAAACAGAACGCTTATTCTATAACCAACCACCCCAGCTGAATGTTTAAACCTATTCACTGATGAGTAGAAGTTATTCAGATGGTGTCAGCAGTATAACTAGTTTTCCAGATATAAATTTGGATGTATAAAGTAAAAATATGTGGAAATACATTGTGCTTAAATTTACATTTTCATTGAGGCCAGCAGTCTCTGGCTGTCAGAGGGACTTTGTTTTTAAGAGAATTGAGCTTTTCCAGCTCTCGTGGAGGTTTGAGAGCTGGATGTAGATGGAATTGCCCACACTCTGGGATGGAAATGCAGGCTCTGGGAATCCCAGGTGTGCTTGGTTTGGTGTTTTGGGCTTCACCAGTGTTGCTGCTGGCACAGCCCAGAACTTCTCCCTGGGGAAATAGGAAGGGGAGAATGGAATGTGGTTGCTTTTTGCCCACACCATCTGTGTGTTTTTGCCCTCTCCCTATGGCATGACCGTGCCCAGCCCAGCAGCCTCCTGGGCATGGATAGCCCCTGTTTTCCTGGAGCAGGGCTGTGGTGGTGCCTGGCAGGGCTGGAGGCTCAATCCATGGCTCTGGGAATCTTTGCTGTCAAATCAACTTTCTTAGCTTCTGTTGTCAGCTCCAGGAAAAAAGAGCTGATCTACATAAAAGAATCTTGAACACATGTCTGTATGTATCTATTGAAGTAGCTTTCCTTGAAGCTCATTCCATGTATAATGTTGTACAAATTTTTTCAATAGGCATTGTTTGTGAAAAATATGTTCAGAATTATGTGCAAGTGGTACAGGCTCTGCTTGTTTCCATAAGAGAAGTCCCTCTGTGTTTCTGCCACAGGTCTCTCAGTGCCTCAGCCCAGTAACACCCCATGGACATCATGGGCTCTCTGTGCTAAATGAAGTAAAAACCCTGAGTGGAAAGGAGAAAAAGCAAAGCATGCAGGTCCCTAAAGACTGACAAGAAAAGATCCTGGAGCCAGGCATGCAGAAGCAGGAGGGCACAAACCCATCCCATAGCAGTGGATTGCAGGGTATGTATGTATGGCCAAACTTTGAGAACAAAGATTTGGGAAGGGCTCTCCCCACAGGGGTGGGCCCTTCCAGCCTGCACAGTGGATTTTTTAGGTGAGGCACAGTGTGTGCAGAACTGGCCCCACCGTTTCAGTCCTAAGGTCCATCTGCCATGGCCGAAGCGAGCTTGGACAGTAACAGGGAAGTCCTCGGGACTATCTACAGCACCCGGTACTAACCGGGGCTGACCCTGCTTGGCGTCTGAGATCTGATGGGATGGGATGGCAAGGAGGAATTGAACTGCCAGGGGACGGTCCCTACTGAGACTCAAACTCAGGTCCTTGGGATTTGGAGTCTGGAGTGCTCACCATTAAACCACAGGACCACCCTGGATTGCAGGGTAGGTCAGTTGGAATGGAGCTCCAGCCTCCTGCTTTCCAGGCTGGGGATTTGCTGCCTCTGGAATTGCTTCCCCCTGTACAGCTCTGGAAGTCAGAGCTGTGCACACATAAATTAAAAATCAGACTGTACAAGGGGGCATGAGACAGGTCTGACTATTGGGGTTTTTTAATATAAGCATATAAAAACTAAAAATATCAGGGAAAAGAATTTCAGTGAACAAAAATAGGAAGAGAAACAGTTGGACAAGCAAGATACAGAGGAAGGAAATGAACACAGGCCTGGAAAATATCTGTATGGTCAGCCCAGTTTCCAGTACTCATGGGGGAGCTGAGATTAAAATGTCTAAAACAGAAACAGAATTTTCAGTTTATGATACAGAAAACCACAGGCTGGAGCAATCAGACTGGAATGTATCCTTTGGAAGTTAAATTCAAGGCATGGCTCCAGAGCATTCCAGGGGAGCTGTAGACTTCTCCAATAGATTTTTAATAGCTCTTTTGACAAAGCATGAGGGATTGAAGGAATAGGGTTGCAACCTTTTTTAAAGTTCCTTTTTTTGAAAGATCCTTCGCAAGTCAGGAATATAGTCCAAAAATGTTTAACTCTTCTGTAGCACAGATGTTAGGGATGATAAATAAAGCACAATATCACCAAGCATCGGGACAGAGAGAGTGTATGATAATAAAATCTACCTTGAAATTCAGCCAGAAGCGATTTGGGGGTGTCAGGAAACTTCTGGAATTACAGACAGTGCCAAACCTAAGGATTCACACCAGCTGAAGGAGGTGTGTGGAAGGAGGTGTTCAGCTCTGATGTTCAGCTGCTCAGGGAGAAGGCTGAAGATTTTTATAAAAGCTGACTAAAAATATTTAGAAGTGTAATATGATACATAATTCTGTGCCTGAAACACAGGCCAAAAAGCAAATGTAGCAGCCTATACAACTGGATTTCATAACTTAGGAGAGAAGGTAAAGATCTCCAAAAGATAGAAAGGACTTTGAACATCTTCGTGTATTTACTTGAGACTACCTGTGAAAAATTTGAATTTCTAGGAGCTAGAATTCTACCTGATGAGATCTTTTGAAATGTCTCAGAGTTAAACAGGTGGGAATTAAACTGCCATTAAAGCAATTGTGAACTACATGCATCCCTATAACACCAGCTTGAGTGAATGCTGATGATGTATTTTTTAGTGATTCTTATATTAATCAATGCAGCCACTACTTGCCAGGTTTTGTCAGGAGGCAACGATGTTTATTTTTCGGTTGACATAATCAGGATTTATTTGAACTCCTGTCTCCAAAGATATGATTAATAGATGTGCACATGGATTCCTCAAAGAGATTGTTCTTAAAAATAAAGGCAGGTGATGATGGGCCAAGTATTTTAAAAATCCAGATGAATAATTTCATTTAACTGAAGGTGAAGGTGAGTAGGGCATAAGTTTGGGCTTGTATTTTTACATCTACTATGTCCTGCACTGAGTGGCTTTCTCTTTTTATCCTTTAAAGTCTCTGGTTTTGGATAAATTAAACAATAAATGGATTGCATTTTTTTTCTTGCCTTTGAATTCAGTAGAGTCACAAGTAGGATAAAATTAAGGTGCTGATATTTGTTTATCTTCATAATGCCTTTAATAGTACATGTGAAAGGTAAAACTCCTTACTATGTACTGACAGCACATTTGGGTTAATACACTCACATCTTCACTTGTAGCCAGATCTTCTGTTTTAAATGATTAAATATTAGATCTGGTATTTACACTTGGACTGTGCAAAAGTCAAGGGGAACAATTTGTCAGCTCATTCATATTTTGCTTCTGAAGGCAGTTAACTAATCAGCCCAACAGAGAAAGAAGTAAGATAAATGGAACCCATTCTCTTATGTAGAAAAGTGTACATGAAGATAAATTTTTCACATTTTGCTTCATTTCATCTGCAGTTATCACTGTCATAATTGTTTCTGAGCACTCAAGGTGCTCTTCAAGTTGCTTCTGTGATCTGAGTGGTTCAGACTTTTGGTAGCTACTGCCTTGCAGCATGGAGGCTCTCTGTAGTCTTTTCTTCTGTATTCTAATTTAGAAAAAAATCCTCCATGCTTTTATATACAGGGAATTTGCCAAATAAACAATAAAGAGCCAAGAGCTGTGTAAGACACCAGTTTCTGCTAGAAACAAGCTTGCATATAGGAAATCCTGAGCAAATTCAATCTTACTGCAATTGCTAGTAGTCCAATTAGTTTACACTAAAAATATGCAATAATCTAGGCTGAAATACCTTGTAGTAACTTCTTCATCTGCTGTGGATTCTACTGATTTAAGGAGTAGTGGGATCATCAGCCTTTTCCTCATAGAAAATCTGCAACAGGTCTGTCACCATTTTCAGTCTGTGATAGTCATCAGGGGTTTCTCATTGCAACACATGAGCTAAATTATGATATGAAACCCCCTAAAAAATCTAATTATTTTGAAATATGATCTTGATAATTTTTTCATTGCTTCATTGTTGCTGCATCATTGTGACATTGCCCAGGTGGGCAGGGAGGGCAGCGGACCCTGGTATCTGTCAAACAATGGTGTGGCAGCAGGACCAGGGCAGGGACTGTCCCCTGAGCTGGCACTGCTGGGTCCCCTCCAGTACTGTGCTCAGTTCTGGCCCCTCAGACAGGAGGGACACGGAGGGGCTAGAGCTTTGCAGGACAGGAACGGAGCTGGGAAGGGGCTGGAGCAGCAGGAGCAGCTGAGGGAGCTGGGGTGGCTCAGCTGTAGAAAAGGAGGCTCAGGTGGGACCTTCTGGCTCTGCAATCCCTGCCAGGAGGGGGGATCCAGGGGGGGCTTGGGCTCTGCTCCAGGTCACAGGGACAGGCAAAGAGGGCACAGCCTCAGGCTGGGCCAGGGCAGGGGCAGGTGGCACAACAGCAGGAATTTCTGCCTGGAAAGGGCTGCCCAGGGAGGTTTGGAGTGCCCAGCCCTGGAGGTGCCCAAGGCAGGACTGGCCGTGGCACTGAGTGCTCTGGGCTGGGGGACAAGGTTTGCATCGGGCACAGGATGGGCTCCATGGGCTGGGAGGGCTTTTGCAGCCTCAGGGATTCTGTGGTTCTGTGATCATGTTGTGTTTCTTTACTGAGAACTCTTTGAAGCCTAAAGGAAAATGCCAGGATTTCTAAAAGAATCTTTCCCTCTGTTAACACAGAATGATTTTCTGACTAAATTAATTATAATGGCATAGTTAGCCACATATGTAGAATTCTCATTCGGGTTTGTAATCTGACTCTGTGCAGTGTGACTTTATGATGGAAAAGCATCTGAACAGATAAGGAGACCCAAGGCGGCTTTACTGAAAATGCTCAAAGAGGTACACCAGTTGTCTCAGCCAGATTTCTGCGGTGGTACACTGAAAGATTCCAAAGTTCCTTTTGGCAACCTGTGCACTTTATAAAAAATGTTGTTATAAAACCCCCTCAGCTTTGTGCCAAAGGAATAGAGGGGTGGGACTGGGTTTCTTTCTTTTATGGTTTGTCAGAAATTTCATCTAGTTTTAAGGCATTACATTTTCAACTCCTCCAGCTGCTGCTGGAAATACATAGCTAAACAATAAGCTCAGAAAGGTAAATGCATGATGTTCCTAAAATACTAATGCAAACTGGGCTTAGCTCAGAATTTCCAAACCCCCATTATTTTTGAGTTTTAAGGCTCTGAAGGCCTTTTAAAAAACCCCTCGGAGTTTAACTCAATATGTTCTGCTGGCAGTAGATTTCAAGTTATTAGCCAAAAATATATGTGTCATCACATACTTTTATAGCCACAGAGTGAATTTAATTAATCATTTATTATAAAAATAAGATTTTTTCTTAAATAGAAAATTTAATTCAATTACCTGGAGTTTCATTCCTTCTTTCATATAATAATTTTGAGTAACTTTAAAGCTTGATTTTTTTTTTTCCCCATGAGAAATCCAACTTGGATTCTGCCATCTTGTCCTTTCTACTACTGTAATTACAATATTCAGTCAAGTTAGCAAAGTATTCTTCTGGAAAATTTGTCAAGATAAGGAAAGAAGTTTCCATAGAAAATATTCTGTAATTTGAAGTCCTTGCTCCTGGACATTCCCCTGCTCCAGTACATCGGTGGAATTATCTCCACTGATGTCTAATGGAAGGTCAGAATTGACAAATTACTCCTGAATTCCTTTTTCTTCCTAGATTTTTCAATATTTTGCTCAGCATTTTTTGCTTGTTCATATTAAAGGAAAAAAAAAAGTCAGCTTTTCCTCTCCATATCTGATTTTGTGGGAGTGTTGCTCTTTTCCCATGCCTTGATGGCAAACAGAAATCAATGCTTTTCTAACATTAATTCTGAAATTAATACCCACTTCTGCTGCAGATTTTTAGAAGATTAAAAATAATACATATGCAATAGCAATCAGAAGAATCTTCATATCTGATTTGACCCTAAGATATAAAAACTGATCTTCTATCTTTTGGATATTAAATATTCATAGAGAATATATGGCATGCTTTCAAAAGCAACTTGCTTTTTGGACTGACGAAACACATCCCAGTGTTCCTAATATACATCCCAGTGTTCCTCATACACTTGGGTTCATTTTCCTTTAGTATGCAGCTCTTACTGATCCCCAAATTTCAGCAGCTGATCTAATGAGTTGTCATTTATTGCACAAGTTAAAACAAAATAGTGTGTGAATGCAGAGAGATTGTGCAAACTTTTCAATATCCCACTGCTCTTTCCTTGCAGAGCACTATTACATTAATTACAGTTTCTAAGTATGTCCCACTTCTAGGAAAATGGAAAAAAAAAAAGAGAGAAATTTAAATTGGGGAATTTACTCTTATTGAAGTTGAGGAATGCAGGCAAATATGATCTGCTTTTCAATTCCTAAAAAATACGGTCCTTTTCAAATAACATTTCTCTTTTGTGTCCTTTAGCCTTCCCCAAGTGGCTTACAGTATTTATCAACTTTAATCAATGTGACTGACAGGAAACCTGATAATAGAGAATAGCTGTCTCCACTGGTGGGGCAAAATCCTTTGAAATGTCAGTAGTGAATACACTGTATTTACATTTCTTTGGGACTCTTGCTTTTAAAAGATTTTCATCTTTTACACCGGGGGGATGAAAGCAAAGATTATTTAGCTATACATCAGGAATTGTATCGAATGACACTGTGACAAACTATTCCTGCTTCCAGATGGGCAAGATGCTGATAAGACCGTCTCTCATTGTTGGTGCCGCTCCAGTGGTGGAGCAAGCTCAGACCTACCATTTGTCCTCTAATATTGCATGCTGTTCATCATGCAGTTAGTGCGAGTCCTAGAGCTTTCTTTTCAAAATCCACTTTGGCTTTGGCTACTTTATTAATTCTGTGCAGAGATTTATATTGTATGAAATATAAACAAATAAAATTAGTAAACAGTTACATCTGGACTGTCATGAGACATGTTGCTCTGTCCATATCCAAGGCAAAACCTCTAAGAAAGGCTCCATCCTCTGGCTGTGCTGGATCAGAGGGTATGGTCAGACACGCTCAAGAGCAAAAACATGTTACAGCCATGCTGGTCCCTTTGCTTTGAGTCTGTGAGGCCTGAGAGTTTGGAGAACTTTGGCTTAGTAGTGTCTGAAGTGATCAGTGAATTCCTTGTGGCTCTGGTCAGTGGTTCTTCTCCTTCATGTCCTCTGTTCTGAGTGTGGGGCTGCTAAAACTTGGGCTTGTGTTAATTGCAGCAGTTCCAGTCTCTTCTGCACATCCTTTTCTCTGAGCATCGCCCTGAGGCAGAGCTTCTGATGCTCTGCCTCTGAGTGCACCTGATTTTGTGTTGGACATCACGTGGTGCAACTGCTGAGATTGGGATAGCTGAGCTCTGAATCACAAGACCTTCTTTTTTCATCCTATTGCAGATTTGAGGAGAGTACCAAGTGAACTTTCAAAATAATCACAGGATCCCAGGATGGGCCAGGCTGGGAGAGACCACAGTGGCTCATCTGGTCCCACCTCCTGCTCCAGAAGGGCCATCCCTCAGCACATGGCACAGGATTGTGTCCAAAGGGGTCTGGAATATCCCCAGGGAGGAGACTCCACCCCCTCTCTGGGCAGCCTGTTCAGTGCTCAATCACTGCCCAGCAAAGAAGTTCTTCCTCCGGTCCAGGTGGCACTTGCTGGGCATCAGTTCCTGCCCGTTCCTCTTGTGCCATTGCTGGGCCCCTGAGCAGAGCCTGGTCCGTGCTCTGCCCCCTCCCTGATACTTATGTGACTATCTATATAAGATATTATTTATAAGATATCTATAAAAGATGCTAATAAGACTCTGCTTTCTGGTATTTTATACCTTTGCACCTTTTTTTTTAAATGTTTCCTTTTCATTAAACCTCCTTTTTGATATTAAGAAATGTTGGATTGTCAGCTGTAACTGTGCAAACTTCAGAAGGCTTTAGAAGCAGAAAAGTCTTTATAAGAAGAACTGGAACAATGAGGAATAGCTGCAAGCATCTTGTTCCTCCCTCAGAGAAGTTTTGCTGATCCCTGTAGGTCCCTTTTGATAAGTCCATTATCCAACAGAGCTACTGACATCCTTATGGAAACATTTCTGACAGCATTTCAGAAACTCAGAATATAGGCAGTTTTGGTTTTGACCGCTGTAAAGGGGTTTGGTAAAGGAAATATTTTAAATTATTTTGGAAAACAATCTGTAAAATGCTTCTGAAAATCTCAGGGAAGATTATATTGTAATGTTAAAAATGTCTTTAAAAGAGATGAGAAATTACCACAATATTTCCCCAGAAGAAATTCATATTCTCTGGCTTTTCTCTGAGTTTCAAACATTGTAACTTAGTTTTAATGAATTAAAAACACAGTAACTTCATCAGGAGAGTAATCAAGCTGTACAGATCCTATCATGGCAAACACATTTTTATTAACAACTAGAAACACCTACAATGTACCAGCAGTGGTGTTTTCCCTCACTTTTCCTTTGTGCAATCTATCAGTTTTAGATGGATGTGCTGTGCCCAGAAGCCAAGTCACTAAGGCTGGTATGTCCCTCTGCTGCCATTGCCATCAGTGCCCAGAGAGAGCAGCACAGGAGACATGAAGCATCTTTCAGTTGCTGCTGGGAATGTCCCCCAGGCAGCACAGGGCATCTGGGGCTGGCTGAGGGGCACTGAGGGCCTGCAGGGAGTCACCCTGAGCTCACCCAGTCAATGACAGCTCCCATGAGGGCTGAGGCTGTGGGGGAAACCAAGGCAGGGAATGTGCTTCCACCACAAGCAGTTCTCTGGCTTTGTTGTGGCAAAAGCCTTTGGGCATTTTAAACATTGGAATTCCGTCTCTTACTTCCTTATGTACCATAATTCCTTCCTTTTCTTTAAGATACCCTGTACCCAGCCAGCCCCCAGCACTTGAGTGACAAGCCTCTGAGAAGGAACAAGGGACAATACCCAAACCCCCTCCCGAAGTTTTAGGCCTGTTTGCTCTATCTTTATCACTAAGCATGTTCTATTCTCCTTACCAGGATGTGGCCATCACTGAGTTCGTTGTGCCGTAGCCTAGAGCCGATCAATCAGGTAGTGGTAGACATATGAATAGAGCAAAATGGTAGCTAGCCAAAATTTTTTCTGCCAGTTTTTACTGGGTCATCTATGAAAAGAAGCAAGCTGGGCCAAAGCGAGGAAGACCTACTGAGACCCTTCTTTTGGGGATGAAGAACAGAAGGACCCCTCCCTAAAACTGATGCCGGAAGAAATTGATACCGCCCCAACTCTGCCCAGACCCCGCCTGTAATCAATATGTAATGAGATGTTGTAATCTTTTGCATAACCAATGAAAGATGTTGTAATCTCTTATGTTCAAACGTATAAATTAGCCTGCTTTGACACCTGTTGGGTAAGCAAGCTTTTGCGACGTTTTCACTGCCTTACTTCCTGCGCAGAAATAAATAACCTGCTGCTAACGGAATACAAAAGCTTTCTCTTAGCAGTTCTTTTGTGGCATTTTTGCTTGTCAGTCTCCCATGTTCAGGATCTGCTCTGCCTCCCAAAATGTACATGGATGCTTCTGGAGAGACACTGAGAGATGATTTTTCAGGGAAAAGGAAAATATGGATATGCAGCATGTCAGGGAAGGACTGTGACCCCCTGAGCTGCTCTGCAGAAAGGAATCTGGGGGAGTTTGCAGTGGAGGGGAGTTGCTGCCCTGGTTGTGCAAACCAGCACCAAGAAGATTCAGCAACTTCAGAGTTGCTGCACAAGCTCAGCTCTTTGTCATTTAATCGTCATCAGTGCTTCTGTATTCTCCATATCTTCCAACATGTTAAAATTAAAAAGACAAATAAACCAAATCCTCAGCACATGAAGAACTACTCCTGGAGACTACTGAAAGCATTTTGAAGTAGTGCATCACGTATGTTTGGGTTATTGTATTTTGACATATGCCACTCACCTCTGAAAGCTCTCACCATCTAAAAGTACCGAGAATCCACAAGAAGTACCTGGATGACCTTCCCACAAGAAAAGGCAGAAAGGGGGAATTGCTGTAATTAAAAAAAATTGGAACAAGGATGTAGGCTCTTGGGAATTCCTCCATGAATGTGCACCCTGTGCTGATGCTGAATAGCATGTGCTGATAGCCTAGGGATTAGACACGTAAATGCAGTAAATGGGGAGCACTTCCAAGTGCTGCAGTGAGTTCTCTGACTGTAGTTTCATGTTCTTTCTCACTGAGCAGTCAGAACTGCCCATGTTTGCAGCCCTGATTGTTTCTGATTTTAATCCTGCACCCTGTACAAGGCAACCCTGTATGGAGTAGCTTTCAATTAGCCTTTTTTTAATTGTAGCAGAGGGTTGGCTATCTGGATTTATTTACAAGTAATGGACCTACTGAGGGCCGTATGGTAGGAGCCAAAGGAGGCAGCCTTGCTCCTGCACAGGAGTTTGGGGTTGTTCCAGTTGCCACTCCATGCAGGAAGGAGTGATGACTTGCTATGCATTGACACCAACATTTCATGCTTCACTTTTGTGAAAGCAAGAAAAAATGCAAGTCACACTCCTTGGTGTGGACATTGTCCTTCTGCAGGTGACAGTGAGGGACACTGGAGGGACATGGGGCTGTTAAAGTGAGTCCAGAAGAGGCCATGACATTGCTGAGGGGACTGGAGCAGCTCCCCTGTGGAGGCAGATGGAGAGAGGTGGGGTTGCTCAGCCTGGAGAAGAGCAGATTGTGTAGACACCTTACAGCATGTCCAGTGTGTGAAGCTGAAGAGGTACTGGAGAGTTCATCAAGAACTGCAGTGACAGTACAGGGAGTAGTTTAGGTTAGATACTGGGAAAGTTGCCCAAAGAAGCTGTGGCTGCCCCATTCCTGGGAGTGTCCAAGACCAGGTTGCACAGGGTTTGGATCAGCATGGGCTATGGAACGTGTCCTGCCCATGGCAGGGCTGGAACAGGATGAGGTCCCTCCCAGTGCACACCATTCTGTGATCCCATGATTCCATGGTACAGCCAGGGCTCTCTGTGTGGAAGCCAAGTGTCATGCTGCTGCTCTCCAGGAGTATCAAATCAGGAGCCACTTGTCCTCCCTTAAGAACAAGCTTTGGTAGCAAAAATAAACCTCATTAGAGCTCTCCTTCTGCCTTGCTTATCTGACATGCAGGCACACAGAAAAGCTCATAAATCAGCCAGGAAGTATTGACTGATTTGGAAGTTTCTGTGCCAAAGAGCTGAGTGGCCCCATATATGATTCACTCTTAAAAACAGCCTGTGCTGTCCGGAGGGTTCACATTATGAGCAGTACAAGGTGCCCTTGCAGGGAGTCTGACAAACCAAAAAAAGCAAAAGTGATGCTAACTGGTGACTGGGACTGTCCACACTCTCAGCACTGAATAGAAGAAATAAGGCTTCAAAATTCTCTTTGGACACTGCACCCCTGGGCCTCTTACAGGTATTTTCTCACACACACACTTCTTGCATGCAGCGCCAACTCCCATGTTAGAAAGCAGAACTCAGAACACTGGTATAGACAAAAACACATTCTGAACTGAAAACAAAATTAGTTTAAAACAAGTATTTTGATGTAATGTGAGAGATACACTGGAAATATATTTATATAACATAATTTGGATATTTGGAAATGCCAGAGAGTTTCCCAGAGTGCTCTGAAACGTCACAGCGAGTCGAGTGGCAACATCTTTCCCCTGGGTCACTGCCTCTCACCCAGGGTGGAATGTTTCAGTTCAGAAGGAGCAAGCCAGAGGGTACTGATGGCCAAAAAAATGAGAATACATGGAAACATCAGGGACCAAAACAATGTGAACAAATGCATCTGAAGGCTGATGACTACAGAGATTGTGGCTCTGCATGACACATTACTCATGTCTGCAGAGCCTTGGAAGTGCTTGGTGAAAAACAATCCTCAGAACTGTAAATTCCTCACCCAGGAGAGTGGCAAGGCAAGGAGAGTGACTTGTTCAGACCCAAAAGAGCCTTGTGTCAGAGCTAAGTTAGGGTGATGCACTCTGTGACTACTGCCTGTCTTTCTTCTGAAGAATATGGCAATGCATATTCAGCTGATGAAAAAGAGGGAAATGTGGGGCTTATTTTAAAGTAGATTTTAGAAGTGTTTGATCTACAAATAAGGCTAGCATTCTCTTACAGAAAGGCATATGGATTTCCAAGGAATTACTTTGGGTTGAAGGAGCAAATATTGCAAATTAAAAAACAGTTCAGGAAGGAGTTAAAAGGAAAGTCAGAAAGTGCAGCATTAGGGCCATTTTTGTTTGCTTTATAAATTACTGACCTAAATTTGCCAATGACATAGAAATGGGAAAGGAGGATAAAGTAAATACAGAGGAACAGAGCAAATAAATTCAAAATGATCTGGATAGATTCAGCTTAGAGGGTGGATAAGTAGCTTATTCAGCTCAGTTGTACAGAAGTGTGAAGTAATAAGATTAAGAACTAAAAATAATCAAAGAGGATAGAGCCAAAAAGAAAATACAACCAATAACACAATCCCAGAAGAAAAGTAGACTAAGTACTTTTCCCTTGTTTATGGGAGAGAAGATAAAAGTTGCTGTGGGCAGAGACTTTGCCCCAGACTGGTTTTGACTGGTGCAGTGTTTGTGTTGTCATTTCAGTTCAAGTGTGTGGTGCATATTTTGTCCCCCAGACCACATCTGGGTGCCTAAAACACAGTGATCACTGTAAACAAACAGAAATTTCTGAGTTATCTGCTCACAAAAATTGTGGTAATTTTCCATTTTGCCTTAGGGAACTTATAAAAAAAGTTTTATTAAACCCAAAACTTGAGGAAGGGAGTGCCTAATCATTTTTTTTTGATACAAACTTTATTTTGCCCTCATACTGTTAGAAAACTAGACCTGTACAAACAAAAGTAGATTCTATTAAAGAATTACACAAAGCCTTGGGTATTTTTCTCACAAATGATCCTCTACCAAATAATTAAAGACACCACTAGCAGCCACCTTCTGCTCCAAATCAGGTCACTACTTTTTCTATAAGCTGTCCTTTTATTGTGTTGGAGAAATTATATTGGGTATCCTCTGTCTAAAGAAGCAAAAAAACTCCATAATTGCATTCGTTCAGAGTAATGATAACAAGATTTAAAACACAGCTGCAACAGAGGAAAACTTAGTGTAAAAAGACTATTCTATGTCTTCAGCTGTCAACTAAAAGTATATTGAATTTTGTAGAGCAAATTCAAATAAAAGTATTGAGATTAAAAGTGATAAAGCAGCAACAGTGAGATCAGAATCCCTCCGAAAATTAGATTAAATTCTCCTCAGGACCATAAAAACCTCATTATCTTGACATGACTAGATCAATCATTGCAAGACAATTATCTTAACAAGTTAAAGTTGCTTTGATACTGGAATTCAAGACTTTTTTCTTCCCCTTGGTACATAAGTAGGCTGTGTATGGTCTGGGCATTCCTGAGCAGAAACTGAGACAGACATAGTGAGACTCTCAGAGTGACAAATAAGCCATAAAGTCTGTAAACATCAATAAACTCCTGCTTTGAGCAACAAACACTTCCATTATATTGAACTGTGAAACACTAACTCTTGTCATTATATTGTTTATTGGCTTTCGGATAAACTTACTTGATGTTGGTTTTGTCTCTCCACTTCTTCATCCCCAAAGTTGTTCTTGCAGCACCAATTCAGTGTGGCACCTGCACTGGGGCTGCTCTTGGAGGGCTCAGTGCTCCTGGGAGTTGGTGCTCCTCCATGTCCCTAAGGATGAACTGGTGCTCCTACTGAGAAATGAATAACTGAAGGGAGGTGTGAAAATGGACCCAAAATAATCACAGTCAGAGCCCAAAAGAGGGAATCCTGACCCTTTCAGGCTCGTGAATGACAGAAGCAGAACTTCAGCCTGGTCAGGGTTATGATCAGTATTCCAGGAGAAAACATGCACTGCTGATTGCATAGTTTCTCAACTTCCTTTGAATATTTTGTTTGCATTTTTTTATTGGGAATTTCATGGGCATTTCCTGTTTCTGCTTGAATATTCGAAGTGTATTTTGCCCACTGTGCAACAGTTTTGTGGGCATTCTTGATACTCTGGAATGTCATTGACCTGGTATTGGATTGAAAACTTGCTGCCTGCCTACACATTTAATTCTAAGGTCAATTAATATGGTTTTGTGTCAAAGAATGAGGGAAACATAGGCTTTTATTTCAGATCACAAAAGACCCTTGGTGTAAGCTGAGATAGTGCGTGCTTTAAGTTCTTTCCAAATAAAAACAGGCATTTGTAGATTTACCTTTTGAAAGTTTTTTTGCTTGCCAGTTTAAGAATAACTTCCTACTGAATGCACTTCCAGTAGAAAGTACCTCTTAAAAATCATAGCGTGGTATGGAACCAGTACAGGAAGGGATTATAAATACTAACAGTGGAGAAGCCAATTATGGCTCTAAAGGCTGAGACAGTTGGGATTGTTCAGCCTGGAGAAGAGAAGCTTTGGGGTGACCGAATTGTGACCTTGCAGTGCCTGAAGGGAACCTTCAAGAAAGATGGAGAGAGACCATTGACAAGGCCTGGAGTGACAGGAGAAGGGGAATGGCTTCACAGTGACAGAGGGCAAGGTTAGATGAGATATTGGGGAGAAATTCTTGGCTGTGAAGGTGGGCAGACCCTGGCACAGGATGCCCAGAGAAGCTGTGACTGCCCCATCCCTGGAAGTGTCCAAGGCCAGGTTGGACAGGGCTTGGAGCCACCTGGGCTGGTGGAAGGTGTCCCTGCCCATTTCAGTGGTGACACTGGATGAGCTTTAAGGTCACTTCTGTCCCAAACCATTCCATTATTCTCTGAAACAGGTGTCTTCATAGACCCATGAAGGACAGCTCATGCCAGAGAGCTTTACATAGAACAGAAGGTTTAACATTCCATACTGGTTTAACTCCCACATAGTTTTTTTAGGTTTTATTAACCCAGACAACTTGTAATAATTATGATAAACAGACATTGTCATCAAAAATCAGCAGAAACTTGATAAGATTAAGCACAATGCAATACATCTTCCTTGCTCACAGAGCCTGTATAATAAATTACTCCGAGGCCCCAGATGAGACATTGTATAATTGAGCAAAACAGATCAATTTTTAAGGATGCTTATTTAAATGCAAACCAGACTTTTTGAGAATGGTAAACTTGATTAAAATCCCTCTTTCAGTGCAAATCACAAACAACAATATCTAATACTCACAGGCCATAACCATCCTATTAATAATACAATTTATTGTTCAGATATAATTGGAGGTCTGAACCATGTGGCAGCTCTGATCTGCTTTAAAAATCAGAAACGATGAACTCACAGTCTCCCTATGAGGCTCAAGTACACACCACGGCTGAGTGACTTCATTTGGTGCCTGCAATACATTTCTCCAGATTAAATTATCAGCCTTTGGGTGTTTGTCACACATCATTTTCCTCATCTTTAGTGGTGTGCTCCATAAATTATGCTATTTCTGCTATTGTGTAGATAATAAAATCCGATCCAGAAGTGAGTGAATAGGAATTTAGCCATCTCAGTCCTGAATATTTTTTAAATTGGTTCAGTCTTCACATGGTGGCAACATTCAGTTGTTTGTTTGTTGTTTTTTTTTTTAACTTTCTGGATGGGTGCAGTTGTGCATTTGCATAGCAACAGAATTTCAGACTTGAGATGTCAGGACAGGCTATGACTACCTTGTACTGTAAGCAAAACTGAATTAAAAACCCCCAAATCGTTCCAACTTAACTTTCATTAAGGGACTGATTTAAATAGGAATTTTTGGCAATCAGATGCCATAGTCCTGTGAAACAGAACTTCTCCCTGAAAAGAGTGACAACTGCCACTTTCTTTAAGGGTATTCAGGGACTGTCAGGTCACAGCTCCTTCTCCTCTCCTAACTTTACCCTGTCATCCTTTTTGCCAGGGCATTAGTGCTCACCTCCTAATTACGCATTCATTTCCTTTCCAAAGGCTTGCTGCTGTGTGCATCTGTGACATGAGTCTCAGCCCACTTAAGAAGGGGCTGAATCCAAGTCTCACCCATCCTGGATGCTCTAATGCCCCATTATTACCTCCATAATAAAGAATAGCAGTGCCTTGAGTTCATAAATAAATATGGTTATGCTCAGGGTTGCCCGGTTTTCTAAAGTCTGTGGTAGATTTTGGAAAGGCAAAATTTTACTCAATGTCCAGCTGAAATTTGTGTGCTCTTTTTTTTTCATAATTTTACTATCAGAAAGTCACAGAATTAGACAAGAGAACTTCCCAAAGAGAAAGAGTAAAACCTCTTTACTTTCAGCTACAGTTTTGCAGTCAGCATCTGTGAAATGTTTTCCTTCATCACTGTATCAAACTCCAACAATAAACTTTCTGCTTGGAGCAGAAACAGAACTTTCCACCAAAATCCCTCTATGCTGTAAAAGCAGACTGAAGAATGAGATACCTGATCTTTGAAACAGCCTTAAACTTTGGTAAATGGAAAATTTATGACTTTAATAATGTCTATTACTGCAATGTTAACAGCCATTTTTTAGGACCAGTAAACTACTTATTAGCAGCTCAATAACTATGCAGTTGAATTATGAAAGAATGAGCTCTGAGTTAGGCATGTTAATGCCTGAGGAATGTTAGATCCCTGCACATGTATACCAGCCTTGGGAGCTGAGGGGTTTTCGCTCTAAATGCACTCAGTCTGCTCTGAAAGTCTTGCAAATAGTCACTCTGTCATTTATTACAGTCCTTGCAGCACGAAATAGGGCTCCCTATGTGTTTTAAATGTCTCTCTGGTGCTGGAGTTCTGGATTTTGGGCAACAGGAGCAAACGTGATGGGCTGGGAGCAGCAGTGGCTGCCAGGTGCCCACTGCCCAGTGCCCTGCTCCAGGGCTGGCCCCAGGCTGGCTGCCACTGCTCTGTGCAGGAGGCTGAGCCCAGCTCTGGCAAAAATAGAAATTCAGCTGCTGGCTATTGCAGGAAAAGTTGATTGACAAATTCTGCAGGGAAGTGGTCTGACAAATTCTGTTTTGCAGCTCTGTTTGAGGGTTGGTGACCTCTTCTAGGTGATGAGACACTGAGGGAGAGGGAGAGAAGGGAGGTAGCCTGGCATTTATTAGTTACTACTTAACCTTATGGCAAAATGATTGTATATTGATTTACTTGAGAAGGCAAAAGCTTTTCCTGTGTTCTGGAAGTATGGCCTTTGACTTGCATCCCTCTTTTCCTCTCTCTCTGTCCTCTCCCCTTCCCATGTGCCCTGTTTTGCAGAATTGAACTGTGATGGCAACAAGGAATGTCACTTATTACCTCACCTAATGGAAGTTAACATGAACACAAACTGTGCATCAAACCCTGCCAAAGCAACAAGACAGTGGATTTTGGAACGCTGATCATTGAGCTCTCTGCATCAGATTTTACTTCCACAATCCATGTGTTTTCCTGCATTAAAACTGATCACTGCTGAGAAATATCAGCCAGTGGATAGGTGATATTTCAATAGGTGAGTGGATTCTATGTACATTACGATGGTGCCTCATCCTCAGTAATCCTGAGCTAGGAATGCATGTCCCTGAAAATGCTCGGAATGGTCAGGTGATTCCCGTCTTGGAGAGACATGGATCAGAGGCTGTTATCCTTGTCACAGAGCAGCATTCCTTGGAAGTCCGCCACATGAGGATATCCAGTTGTCTGGGCTTTTCTACGTATGGAATGTCTGTGTGCACATGCACACGCAACATAAGGTGTAGGGTTTGATTCTCAGTGCTTCCTCTAGGATGTTCACCCCACCCTGGAGGAGAGGCAGCTGAGGGCACTTGGCTTGTTCGCTGGAGGAGACTGAGGGGAGACTCATCAGGGTCTGCAGCTCCTCCCAAGAGGCAGCTCCGATCTCTGCTCCCTGTAAGCAAGGACAGCACCCAGGGAATGGCCTGGAGCTATGCCAGGGCCAGTTTAGGTTGGATCTCAGCAAAAGGCTCTTCCCCCAGAGGGTGGTGGGCACTGACCAGGCTCCCCAGGGCAGTGGGCACAGCCCCAAGGCTGCCAGAGCTCCAGGAGTGTTTGGATGATGCTCTGAGGGACAGGGTGTGACTCCTGGGGAGGGGCCTGGGCAGGGCTGAGGGTTGGACTCGATGATCCTGGTGGATTCCTTCCAGCTCAGCACATTCTGGGATTCTGTGATTTGAAAAAGTTACCCAGTCATTTTCCTGAATCAATGAATCATTTTGTTTTACAGTAGCATCTAAAATGTGTCTGGCAACATCCAATAAATCATGATATTTTCAGTCTAGATATGAAAAGAGAGGAGTAAGATAAAATGGCACCTATATTTCAGTGGGTTTATATTGGCTGTATTGGAGAGAAACTTAGAGGAACAGAATTAGCCAATTCCATGGAGCTGACTCCATGTACCAAGAAATTTAACAAAGGAAAAAATAAATTAAAGGAGTTGCAGCTGGAGGCAGATCTGATTTTGAAATTAGAAGAGGCAGAAAACATAAGTATCAAAGTGCAAATTTCTGAAGACTGCTGAGGAAAGAACTTTAATTTTGACTTGGATAGAGGCACAAAGGAGACACCCAACATCTCAGGTGATTATCATCATCATCATGGCTAGGCTTCACGAACGAAGATTTGGGAAGGGCACTACCCACACTTGCTGCACACGTGCTGGAGGCTAAAAAAGCTGATATGGGATAGGCAGGTCCAGTTACAAAAGGCACAGTGGAATGTCTCCTTTGGTGATTGTGGCAAGCAACGGTTCTTTCTGCATTGTCTTTTTTCCTCGAGACTGACTCTGCGTGTGTTCTCAAAGGAAGCAGCAGCGCCGTGAATGGTGTGTCTCTGTGAATCCCGACTGGAGGCCAGAGTGGACCATTGGGGCAGTCAATACGGCCAAGGCTGAGGTGTTGTTTCAGGGAGTCCTTGAATCTCTTCTTCGGGGCTCCTCTCTTGTGGCAGCCGGTGGCGAGTTCACCACAGAGCAAAATCTTCGGGAGGCAGTGGGTGATCCTCCATCCTGGAGACGTGCCCTGCCCAGCACAGCTGCGTTCTCAGCAGCATGGCCTCGATACTGGTGACCCCTGCCTGTTCAAGAACGGACACATTTGTCACGTAATCAGACCAGTGGATGTTTAGGATTGAACGGAGGCAGCGCTGATGGAAGCGTTCGAGAAGCCACAGGTGGTGGCGATAGATGACCCATGACTCAGACCCATATAAAAGAGAAGACAGAACAATGGCTCTGTAGACACTGATCTTTGTACTTTTCTTCAGGTGTTTATTGGACCAGACTCTTTTATGGAGTTTTCTGAAGGCTCCGTATGCCTTTGCCAGCCTGTTGTCTATCTCTTTGTTGATCTTACTGTCTGAGGAAATGATGGTTCCCAGATCGGTGAACTGCTGGACTGACTTAAGCTCTGAATTGCCTATGGTGATGTGAGGATAATGGAAGACTTCTTGAGGTGCAGGTTGGTAGAGAACTTCTGTCTTCTTCAAGTTGACTTCCAGCCCAAAAAGCTCAGCAGCCTCTGCAAAGCAGGATGTTAAGTGCTGCAGAGCTGCTTCTGTGTGAGCA
>VWZD01003704.1:0-11253 GCA_013396695.1 Sakesphorus luctuosus
ACATGAGCCAACAGTGTGCCAAGATGGCCAAGAAGGCCAATAGGTTCCTGACCTGTATGAAAAATAGCGTGGCCAGCAGGACCAGGAAAGTGATCCTTCCCCTGTACTCTGCATTGGTGAGGCCACACCTTGAGTANCGGGCTCAAGCTCTGCCAGGGGAAATTTCAGTTGAATATCAGGAAAAAATTCTTTCCAGAGAGAGTAATCAGGCATTGGAATGGGCTGCCCAGAGAGGTGGTGGATTCCCCATCCCTGGAGATTTTTAAACGCAGATTGGACGTGGCACTGAGTGCTATGATCTAGTAAGCGGACCGGAGTTGGACCAAGTGTTGGATTTGATGATCTTGGAGGTCTTTTCCAACCCAATCGATTCTATGATTCTATGATTCTATGATTCTATTTTTGCACTTATCTTTATAAGACATCAGAATTTTCTAAGGATAAGTGAATTATATGTATAAATTGATGAAAGTTTAGTCTTTAAATTCCTTTGTTAAAATCATCATTTTTTTGATTTAACTAGTGATGAAACTAAAGAAGCCACATCTCTTTAAGTGAGTGTCTGCTTTTTTTCAGAGTATCTTTCCAAGAATATGAAATTAAAATATACAACTCTCTGTCTGTTCTTGTCAGGTCTCTTTATTGCAGTGATTATATATTTTCTCAGTTGTTTTTGAACCAACTTTATCACAACAACATCATTACCTCAGTGTTTATTTTCTTGACTTTTTATTTCAGTAAATTACTAAAATACTTTATAGTATATATCTTCCATTTTAAGCTGTTTCAATTTTTACCTAATCTGTTTCCATTTCTGTGTCATTAATTTTTGGCATGTGTTCTAAAATCAATTGTCAAAAAGAGGTGGGACCCTAGGGGGCTATTTCACATTTTCTTCTGTATTTCCCTAATGGTGGTAGGCACTCACAAAGCTTTTGGTATGAGTTTCAAAGAGCTGATTGAAAAAATTTGTTTAGAACCAATATCATAGACAAATTGTGTCTTAATAGTACTCAAGTTACTATATCAATTTTCTATGTTTTCTTAATGGCGAATGCAGATCTTGCAATTTAAATTTAGTATTTACAACTTGAATAATTTTCGTATCTTGTTTGTTTCGAAGTAATTGACTAAGTTCGTCTTTAGGGAAGACATACTTGTAAATATGAGTAACTGTTGTATGCTTTCTACTTGGCCCTTGTTGGAATTATATAGTGGTTTTATTTTAATCAAGGAAAAAGTACGATGATAAAGAGATAATTCTAACTTAAACAGTGATAACTTCTACATACATATGCAGATTTACATCTTCTTTGTATTGTTGCTTTTTAATTTTACACCTTTTCCACATTTGACAAATAAAACTATTTACTTTCAAAAATAAATAATTTACTTTGAAATAAGATTGTGTTCTGCTACCTAAGTATCTAGAGCTGCAGAGAGGCAATTTAGGAGGTCTGTAAAAACTAGACCAGGCTGCTATAACAATGTAAAAGCTATTAAACACTGATTCATATCAGGTGATGTACGCTTACTGTTTCTCCTTTTCCCACTGCACCATTTCTTCTATATTCAGAAAATTAAAGATATTATAGAACAGATTGACTGCCGCTGGCTATGGTGTGCTACAGGCAGAATTTTAGATTGCTCATTCAGAACAGGGTTATGCTTTTATAACACCAACCTGCACACATTCAGAATACACAGGGAATCTCTACGCTGCAGTCTTGTAATGTGGTCTCCCAGAAGTGTTTATGTTTGAATTGTGCTCAATTCTTGCAGGATCTGTCTCATCATTAAGATGCTTGATGACTTCCTCTGGACTTTTGCTGGTCTTTACTGACCAGTTTAGTATTTTAATTCATGCTGAACAAGTATTGCTTCAGTCATTCATTGCATTGTTGTTTCTTTTCCCCTTTTAATTCTACAACAGTCTGGCATTTTGTGCCTAAAGCAGTTCTGAGCATCTCTGCCCAGTGTTTTTTGGGAGAGGAAAAGAATGCAGACTGACTGAATTTTGAAAAAGAAATTTATTTGAAGGAGATATGCTTTGCTCTGGCAATAGCTGAGGAGGGGAACACTTAAAGGAGAGCTTTGCCAAATAGAAGAGCTTAGCATTGGGGACTTTGGAGAGTTTTACTGAAATCTTTTTTGTTATGTGGGAAAGAAATCTCCATTTGTAGGTGTGAGGTGTGAGGATGTGTACACATAGCCTTTACAATTACTTGTTAATGGTTCCAGTGCATTCCAGTGTGAGAGGCCTACTATTCCGCTCTCAAATGAAGGGTGTGTGCCTAGCTGTTTCAAAGCTCAAACAGACTGCAAGTACTATTAGTGTTGGGTATCCTCTTTCTCCATTTCATTTGGATTGATCCCAAATAGGTTGTAGCCTTATAGCAAAGCCCATGTCCCTCAAAGGCAACTGATAACTTTGTATATAATGGTAGTTTGTTATAGTTGTTATATTCTATTCATTATATCTTTTAGTCAAAAGGTTGGGAAAGCCTCACATCAAGCTCAGATTATGGAATTTTGCAGTGTTATTTCTTACCTATATATAACTCAGGATGTAGTAACTTTCTCTTCAAAATAAATGACTACAACACCTCTGATAAATAAGGAAGACAGGTTGTTACATTCTATTCACAGCTATTTCTGGTTTAGTTGTGGTTTTCTAGAATTACAAGAACTTTTCCCAATGTGATACAAAGCAAGGGTGTTATGTCTGGTTTCTTCGGCCTACGAGAGTGCTCTGATCTACTAAAAGGAATGTATCACTCTGGACCTCATTTGCACTCATTGGAATAGTGCTTCTGATATCTTTAAATGTTGTAACTCGTGACCCTAGTTACAGAGTATCACTCTTTCTTTTAAGAGTTTCTATTTCAGTCACTTGGAGCTCTTCACTTCTTTTTTCAGTAAAGGGGCATAACTGATTGATTTGGTGTAATATATGACCTTCTGCTCTCTGGGAAGTCAGTGAATTCTTCATTGTTGAAGCTTTTTAAAAAGATATTTCCAGGGCTCATTTTAAATCTAAATTTGATTCTCCTAGAAGTCATCTCTGTGACAGTTTCATTTGCTTCACATGCTAATCCACCACATTACATGACATCTCTCACTGCCCCTGAATTCACAGCATTCATTTATTTGCTTTACATTGCAACAAATGCAGAAATAGATTCACCTTAATGCTGAACCTTGCCATTGTGTTTCAGCCTCTCTACAACCACTGATTATTTGTGGTGATAGTGCTCTTTTTTTAAGACATCTATAATCTTTGGAAGTAATTACCATTTAATGATTCGGGAACAATTTCAGTAAATGTTCTCAAACATTTAAATTGGTCTTCTCATTTTGTGCAATGTGATTTGCATGAAAACAATACCGCATATCTGTTGCATATCAGGTAAGTGATTATTGGGTCAGAATCACCTTGTGGGGAGTGCATGTGTGTGCGTGGAGGGGAAAAGGATGAGTTGAACCTCATGGAAGTGGGGTGGAGTCGTACCCATCATTGCAGGCTCCTGGAGCCCACATGGGGAAGCCCTGGAGCAGCTGCCAATTATAAACAGCCCAGGAAAACTATAACACACCACACCTCCTAGAGCCCCAAGCCCAGGCTTGGATTGGCAGTGGCAGTGACAACACTGCCCCTCATCCTGGCCTGGAACCCCAGAGTGGCTGGTAGGTCAGAGGCCCCACCTAGTCGGTTTGGCTACAGAGACCAGAACAGATAAAACCAAAGGCATATGTTTGGCATGTGTTGCAGCCCTGCCATCTGGACATGTGAGAGCTGATCTACAAATTGTCAGTGGCAGCTATATGATCTGTCTCTCCCTTTTTCTTCTTCTCTCTTCTTGCTCCCTCTGCTTCTCTTTCTTTACTCATTTCTTGATGCTTTGGGTGGCTTGAAGCTGGAAGGATTGTATTTTGACTTAAGTGTTGTGGATTGATTGGATCCTGACTCAAGTATTGTGAATTGATACGTACTGAGTTGGTATTGCGGTGGAACGTTTGGTCTATCTTGTGTAGTTCTCTTTTTGAACCTTTGCCAAGTTTCCTTATTTTCTCCCCTAAATTAATTAAAAAACCCCTTGGGTAAAAGTATGTGGCTTATTATCATGATGCTATCTCGAGGTATTAAAACCCCCTATATATATTTTTTTCAAGAAAAACTCCTAGCTGAGCCTGTGAGCCTGTAACTTCTGTGTTACAATATCTGTTTGAGCAGTTTTTCAGAACTTACACATCTTTCTTCCTATGCTGCATTGAAAGCAACATAAAGTGATGCTGCCATGACAATAGCACATTGGATGTCTGCTGTTCTTCAACACTTTATTTATTAAAGCATTAATTATGATGTTCATCAGTAGATATTAAAATATTTATATAAGAATCAAATATCAAAATTGATCAGACATTTCTTATGATCTATTTCCTTCTGATGGAGGGGGCTGTGTGGATACCTGTAAGGTTTTGGGGGAGGGTTTGTTTGTTTGTTTGTTTTTGTTTGTTTGTTTTTGGTTTGGGGTTTTGTCTGTGTTTGGTTATTTTTTGTTTTTTTGTTTTTTTTTTTGTTTTGTTTTGTTTTGTTTGTTTGTGTTTTGTTTTTTGTTTTGTTTTTTTTTTTGAATAGGACTGACTAATATACTTTCAGGCTGCTGTAACCTTTTGGTTTTTCCTCTTTTTTATTTTTGCCTTTTACTTCAAAGTCATACATATTGTTGCTACAATACATAATTGCTTTACGTGAGCTGTGTGGATTGGTTCCCTGGTTGTTGAACACCACTGTGATGTTTTGTGAGTTGAAATAAGTGGTATTTGGTTGAAGATGTGCTTTGTCTCAGGAGATAAACCCCTCTATTATGTTGGATGAGAATGTGAGATGCTTAAACTCTGTTTGAAAGAGTAGTTCAATGGATCATGTGAATATTTTCCCTTCCTAAAGATAGGAAATAGAGTCACAGGAACAAATTTTCTGCTGTTATTCATTAAGTCATTAGTTGGCTTAGGAAAAAAGTCAAATCTCTTTAATCCCAACTGACTATTCCACTGTCTCATTTTGTAGCATCAGGGAGAAGAATGACATTGTAGATTTCCATTTAGAACACAAATTGGCTAAATAAATGTGGTACTTAGGCCTGGACTAGACTTTAGTTTTACAGTAGGCCCAGAAAGTGCTATGTAGATTAGAAGGGACACAGGTTGTCACCTGACTTTAAGTAACCAAAGAAATATTTCCTACCATATGATGTAAATGTGAATATAAAAGGAATGGGGAGGAAATGTTTGGGGTCTCTTTCCTCATGGCTGCTCTACAGAGATATATGCTGTGGCTCTGTTCCAAGAGCTGGGCCTCACCACTGCCTCACCGCTGTTTTAATCTGGGGAAGGAAACATTCATTGTTAGTTTTCTCTCTGCTCAGGTGTCTCTCAGGAGGTGGGCTCTTGGGGTCAGAGTCTGTGAAATTTGCTACTTAGTAGGGAGTGGAGAATTGTTGTTATCTTTTACTTTCATGTGTATGTATATATTACTTTTTGTTTTAATTACTTCTTTTTGTGTAAATATATAAATTGTCTTGCTTTTAAATTGCAGTAGGTTTGTGGTTTCTACTTTGTTTCTTTTCCTTCTCCCTTATTGGGGAGGGGGGGAAGGCTGCATCACCTAGGTAAATACTTGGCACTCTGTGGGGGTAGGGGTGAATTATGGCAGACAGAAGAGGCTGAGACAGATTCAAGCAGCAGCAGAACAAAGAACTTTATTTTTAGTTACAGCTTCAGTTTTATCTACTCCTTTTCTACACCATGTCATCACACAATTGGCTATTCAGTTCTGCTAAGCATAGATGGAAACATTTTATTGGCTACAAGATCTGCTACATTCTTCAGGTGGCTTCCTCTTTTTTAAGGGTGCACTTTAAACTGCTCTTTTTTCAAGGACATACTTTGAACTGTTCAAGATCAATTTCCTTATCAATTACCTCAGGCATTAGAGGATGTGCAGACTCTCTGTCGACCCCCACAGCATTCTGCCAAGGTCTAAACCACAACAATAAGCCATCACAAATTTTAGAAAATTATATCCTTCATTTCTCTTGGAATTTGACTATAGTGGGATGTACAAATCATTGGAAAACAGTGTTGGAGAAGTGTAGGGGTCGGTTTTAGGTAAATGTTTATAGGCACAGATACATGTAACCAGAAGCAGAAGGACAGCAGGAACACTGCAGCTCCCAGAAGCAAGTGAAGCTGATGAGGGAGGAGTGACTGACTGTGCATGCCTCCTGAAGGAGCAAGCTGATTGGTGGAGGGTTGTGCAGACTTATTCAAATAGGTTACTGCCCCCATTCCAGGATTTATATGTTCTCCCATAAAGGTCAATAAACAGAGTTTGTGCTGGCAGTTCAAGAGTCTCATTAGACACCACATATGGTGTCTATGACATGGACATATTAATCAAAGATTTATCTGGGATTTATTAATCAATCCACTCCAGAAAACAAGAACCAGGAAAATGCTTCTTGGGGCAGGAGACTCTGGTGACTTCAACTGAATCAAGGAAATAAGGGTCCCTTTAACATTTAAGCACACTCAGCACCTCTTGTTCAGAAAAAAAGAACATGGAACTTGGAAAAAAGAAAAAAGAAGAGAAACTCAGTTGAGAGCTGACAGGTTGAAGCACGGGTGGTAGGAATTCGCAAGAACAAAAAAAGTAACACTGCCAAAGTTGTGGACTGCTTGCAAAAGCAAGTAGAAAAAGACTAAACAAGATGAAGTTAATAACAATTCTAGTTCAAAGTACCTTTCAAGTCCTTGGTCTTTCTTGGGATGAAATGCTCCAGAAAGACAGACAATACCCCTTTAAGACCAGCAGGGAACTGAGGAACTAACCCTGTTCCAATCCAGAGCAGACCTGTGGTGTGTTCAACATGGCACCAGCCATGTGTTCCCAGGCACGGACTCCTGCAAAGTGAAGGATGAACCTGCCACTATGGGACCATGATGCTATGCTCCTGCAGCGCTGGTGAGTGCCAACAGCCATAAAATGATCAAGCCCCATGCGGGGCCAGGTGTGAAAGCGAGCGGCAGAGCGAGCTGAAACTCGGCCCTGGGGTGGGAGCTTGAGACAGTTCCAGAGGCAGTGGCAAGCTGGTACTGCTGCCACGACTGCCCAGCATTTAAATCCAGCAACCCCCAATCCCTGCCAGGTGGTGCAGGACAGCAGTGGTCTAGCAGTGGTGTCCAGTGAGGGTCCAACTTGGGAGCAGTTGCACGCCACACCACGTGGGTGAGGCGGGCAAAAGTTCCACTGGCAGGAAGCAGTGGGGGTTGGTCAGCACTGTTGCAGGGAACCTGGGCACCGGCCACAGCAGAGCCATGCCTCCCCTGCATGAGTAGCACAGTGGCAGCAGGGAGCCAACAGTGTGCTGAGCTGGCATGAGGCAGAGGCTTCGGGGTGGTGGTGGTGTGGGGGTGGTGACAAATTGGTCACTGGTGGGTTCTGGAACTGGCAGTAGGGCTGAGAGCAGTGTGAGAGGCGGCTGCAGCGTGAGCACTGATTTCAAAACTGAAAGTATGCATTTGTTTGTTTGTTTGTTTATCTATCTATCTATCTATCTATCTATCTATCTATCTATCTATCTATTCATTCCTTTATTTATTATTGTATTTATGTATGTATGTATGTACGTATGTATATATGTATGGCTCAGAGCTCCCTGGGGGTGGGGCTGAAGTGTTTGCCAAAGGGTGCTGGCAGGCACCACGTGGGCACACTGCAGGGGTTCCGATAGTGGGGGGCGGCAGTGCCACGCACTGCAGAACTCTGTGCCAGCTGGCACTGGGATGGCACAGCTGGAGGAAGTGCAGGCAGGCGTGGTGGGGATGCCTGGGTTAGCAGAGAGTGCACTGCCATAGGGTGCTGTGGTGTCAGCAGCACCAGTTGGCACAAGGGGCACAAGCCAGCAGCCCAGTGAGAGAGAATAAACCCTCTTCTGGACAAGCTGTAAAAGTGGTGCACTAAAGGCAGCCCTGTGAAACAGGAAAAGTCCATCCTAAAGACAGGTCCACCTGTCTCAGAGGAACAGAGCTGGTGGTACCCTCAGTCTGGGAGTGTGAGCAGACGTTTAATGCTTTTATATTTTTCTGCTGAGGTTTAGAGTGGCTGGTGACACGCCTATCTGCAGCATGGTAGGGGAGTGGTGGCACTGCCCTTCGGGGCTCAGCAGGGCCAGAATAGCCAGGGCTCTGGGGACGCACCTGCCCTCAGTGGCATGGCTGCCAGTAAAAGACAGGGGTGTTTTTGTCAGTTTTTCTCTTTGCACCCAGGGAATTTTACAGAGAGTATCTGACTACCCCTGTTTCCAGCCGTGGGGGTTGCCTGGGGAGTTGTGTTTCATTGTCCCTTCCCTCCTGGTCGTGCAATCACGGTTGGGGAGCTCTGCGGCCATTTTATCCTTGCTATGTGACGACCCAGAGACCTCAGCCTCCAACAGAGAGCCTTTCATATTTCCAAGTGGGAACTCTTGTGATAACAACAGTTTTTTAATACACTCTAGGCAAGAATCAGACACCCTTTTTCACGAATGACCAGTCATCAGTACGTGACAGCAACACGGGAGCTGGCACGAGACGGGGCAAGGTCCGCCATGCTGCCGCAGAGAGGGGGTGACATGAAGCTACAGTGAGCTAGGGCTACAAAAGCCATCATTGCAGCCTCCAAAGAGAGCAAAACTTCCTCTATTACACCCCAGAGATTGCTGATCTAAACTAAGGAAAATGGAGGCAATATCACTAGAAGTTTTACTTCTTCATAAGCTGTTCCATCTGCAAAGGTGGGAGTTAGATCCTAGATATAAATTTACTGTGTTGATTTTCAAGGTTTAACTTTTCTTTATAAAAATCTTCAGTGTATTTGCCATTTAATTAAGGAGAATAAGCAAAAAATTCCACCATAGTGTTGGGGGAAATTTGAACTTAGAAGCATAAGTGCACAACCCAGGCCATGCAGGCGGAAAGCAAGGCCCCTGCATCTTCGAGCCTGCTTCAAGAAGAACAGTAAACAAGAGGAAACTGTGCAGTAGTCGTTAGAGAAGCAAGTAAACACACTGATATGGAAAGGCATAGTTTTGAGAAGAGTACCAATCTAAGAGCATGGAAAAGCTAGCACACCCTAGCCACTGACCAACAATGTTCCTGTACTGTTGTTAAGTGTATGTGTAATGTAAACAATAAAGTAGAACAGGGATTATACTTCCAAGAAGGTTACATCTGTGATTCTCGCGTTGAAACCTGGATGAGCTCAAAAAACTGACACAACCTTTTTTTTTTCCACTTTACCATAGCCTTTCTAGAGTTATGTAGCTTTGATTTTTGAAAAATAGGAGTACTTTGAAGGCATAAATACAGAGCTAAGAATTGTTTTGCATAACTAATAACCCAAATAATTCTAAACTTTCTCCAGAATTTAGTATTCATGACAGGAGCATAACAGGAATTGTGTCAACAAGTCTTTACATTCACAGGTAACAGTAAGTGTTATGGGTTCTAATTGCTGCTATAAAACTTTTCTTAAGGTGCCAAAAGCACAGTCAGAAATTCTCATTCAGTAAACAATTTTGTGATAAAATACGTTTTCAATTTCATTAAGGTGTGAATTATTAGGTACTGATCCTGGTTTTCTCAAATGTGTGCAGTTAATCATAATTGTTATTATGATTAGTCAATAACTAAAAACTCACTGTCCTAGTTCAGCAGGTAGGGCCAGTTTATCACTGTGGGGGAGACCAAAGCTATGTGTTCTACCCCCTCTATTCATCTCCCAAGAACAATGGACCATGTGCAGCCGCCCAGGGCACATCTGACTCCTCAGGCTGTGAACTGGGTGTGAAAGACATCTGTGAGATAAGATCTGTGATAACTCCCCTCTAGGGAGTCATTAGCACCTTCACACCCAGGTGTCACGTCTGCTAATGGGCCATCAACGATTCCAAAATACCCCATGACTCACAGAGTCAGATCACACATTGTTTGACTCCCCACTCTGGGGGAGGTACCAGATGCTCCCACCAGGATCTCAGGGTACATAATCTGAGGGTTTGAAGACCTCAGTGAACCACTCGTCGGATCCAGAGGAGGAGCAGAGTCTTGATAGGAAGAGATCACCACTTTCAACCAGACTGCAACCACCACTGCCAACCAGGCTGGGACCATCATCTGCACCAACAGGTTTCTCACTTCCTTTTACTTTGCACTTAGGGGAGCCACGTGGGGTTTGTACCTCAGGGTGCTGGGTCATACTTCTGGGGTTTGTGAGTTAAAACCATTTTCTCTTTGTGCCATTGCATTTATTGTAATATTGTTATTAAATTGTAGCTCTGACTTATAATCTCTTTTGTGTTGAGTTTGTTTCTCCTGCTGGTTTACAATTAAACCAGCACACTCACCATGCTAAGTCAATTCTATTGTAGTTGTGTATGTTATTATCAAAATAATATTTCATATTACTACATTACAGGCTAAAACTGCAGAAGGAAAACAGATTTCAGAGAACATTCTTTTTCATCTATTGGAAATCTCAAGCCATTCTATGTTTTATATAACTGCATAATTTGTTGTAAAGTTTCAAAATTGTCTTTACCAGCTGTAATTTCATAAGCAGAATTATCCTTGTTCTAAATATACAGTTTAGTACTTTCTTCTGTACAGTATCGGGGCGGTCCCGTGGTGTAGTGGAGAGCACTCCAGTCTCCGACTCCCAAGGTCACGAGTTCGAGTCTCAGTACGGACCATCCCTCCGGCAGTTAAATGCCTCCCTGCCATCCGATCCCATCAGATCTCAGATGCGAAGCAGGGTCAGCCCCGGTTAGTACCGGGTGCTGTAGATAGTCCTAAAGGAGACTTCACTGTCACTGTCCAAGCTTGCTCGGCCGTGGCAAATGAACCTTAGGACTTAAACGGTGGGGCCAGTTCTGCACATGCTGAGCCTCACCTAAAAAATCCACTGCGCAGGCTCGGAGGGCACACATGCAGTGAGCCCTTCCCAAATCTTTGTTCACGAAGATTGGCCATTATTATTTATTATCTGTACAGTATCTATAAATCAAAAAATTGAAATTCTCATGGTCTTATGCCCTGCCACGAGTTGAAAGCTGAACACTAAATGTAGATATTTTAAACAATGATTTATAATGATTTGCTAATGATACTTTTTATTTTTCTTCAGTAATGTCTTGGGTTGAGCTTGCAAAA
>VWZD01003706.1:0-40295 GCA_013396695.1 Sakesphorus luctuosus
GCTCGTAGGTTGCCCTCCTAGAGGTGAAAGTTTTTCTCTCCAGTTTTCGTTTATACTCAATCTCTTTTTATACCTTTTTTTTTCTTTAGGTGGTTTTTGTGTGACTACAGTCAGTACTTTGGGGGTGACAGACAGATGCCTGAGGGGTGGCTCCTTGGGTCTTCTGCAGGGTGCCACAGGGTACAGCAAAGAAAGGCCATGCTAATTTAATAACATTCCATTCTTTGGTAACACCATCACTTATCAGCATCCCTCCAGGGGGCTGAGGTGTTTCCCTCAACTTATCAAGGGACATCACCCCACAGGGGGGGAAATAAGGGAACTTAGCAAAGGTTCAAAAAGGGCTCTACACAAGCTAGACATAGTGTTCCACCAAAATACCAACCCAGTACATATCAATCCATAACACCCGTGTCAATATTCAATTAATCCACAACACTTATGTCAACATCCAATTCCTCAAGCCACCCAAAGCATCAAGAAAGGAGCAAAGAAAAAGAAATAGATGGAGTAAGAAGAGAGAATAATAAAGAGGGAGAGAGAGCTACCACTGAAACTTTGTGGAATACCTGCTTTCACATATCCAGATGGCAGAGTAGTGACACATGGCACATTTATGCCTCTGTTTTTATCTGCTCTGGTCCTTACAGTCAAAGCTCCCAAATGAGACCTGTGACCCACTGCCAGTGGGGTTCCATGCCAGGGTGAGGGGCAGTGTTCTCACTATCCCTGTGAATTTGAGCCTGGTTTAGGGACTCCAGGATGTGTGGTGTGTTATAATTTTGCTTTTGACTAACAATTGCTCTGTGGTTTCCCCATGTGAGCTCTGGGGGCCTGCCACAAGGGATATGAAGCCACCTCACCTCTGTGATTTTGGATCCATCCCTTCCTGCTCCACACTCACACCTCCATGTGCCTCACAAGGTGGTTCTGACCAATAATAACTAATCTGGTGCCTAACAGTTTTCCTGTGCATTCTGCATGTTTTTAATTAATTTATTAAGTATTTTTAACCTTACTCTTTGAAAAGAGAGATTTCTGATCATCATAACCAGCTAGACTAGGTGATCCTTTTGTGTCCCTTCCAAATGAACTATTCTGTTTCTATTCTGTAACCATGTCTTTATTATGTACTAAAGACCTTAAGTCATAAGAGAAATTTTTATCCTTCACAGGCTGTGCAGCGTTGGTGGGAGGGGAGGCATCTCCTGCTTGCCTCTGGAGCTGAGGGGATGCAGAGAAAGGAGATGTTTCCAATCTGGAGGCAAGAGACCTTTATTTCAAAATACACAAGGCTTTTATAATTCCTGGGGGCAAGGTGTTGGATCTGGGACTGGACAGGGTAAGAACTCCGGAAGAGAAAGTGCCTTAGGTGTCTAGCTAGCGAATAGGAAAGCAGGGGGACTAACACCCTATAGAAATCCATGGTTTAGGGACAGACGGGGGTGGTAGGCAATAGAACTGGGATAGGGATGGAAGCAGGCGGCAGCCATGGCTATGCTACATGAGGCAGCATGGAGCAGCCCCCCTCAGACTGGAAGGGCCACTCTGGTTCCTCCCGGGGCTGTGGGGGTGGCTCCACTCAAGCTCTGGTGCCCACCGCCGCTCAACAGGCCAGGGGCTCCCCCCAGGCAAGCAGTGCAGCAGGATGGGGTCTGTGATCATCCCAATCCCGGGGGTCCCCGTGGAGGGGGGGCTGTTGCCCAGTCCCAGGAAGAGACAGTGCAGTGTTTAAGGAGCTCCCGAGATGACTCATCAGGAGAGCAAAGTAACCTCCAGGAGACACAAAGAACAGGATGGAGTGGTGGTAATAGCCCTGCAGGGAAGCGATAATAGACCAGGAGAGATGATTGTTATGGGTTTAGCTAAGTAGGCCTAAATTTAGGCTTTAAATTTTAGATTAGGCCTGGGACTGTTGGCTGACTTGAGCTGGGCTGAGCTAGCTAACAGCTGACTTCTTCTAGCCAATAGTATTCTGTCTTAGTTTGAGGGAAAAACCAAAATGTTTGCTAAAAAGCAGAGGAGAGGATTCCTGCACAATAATCACGTCACTCTTTATTAAATTTAAGAAAAGGAACTTTAACTGGAAAATGGATATAAGAAGGATAACTGCTCCTAACTACTATATATATCTACATATATATGTAGATACAGATATAACTGTAAACAGACGAGAGCAAACTACTCCCCCCAACACCACAAGTAAAAACAAAAGAGAACAACCCCCAAAATGGTAGGCTCCTCCTGGGGCACCTATATTTATGGACAGTGTCAGTGTCACACCTTGGCTAGCTGCAGAGTGAGTTCTCAGTCTTTTCCCAGCGAGGCAGAGACAAGTGGTGAGCACTCAGATGAATTCTCTCTCTCTCCTTGTCCTTTGTCCCAAACGAAGAAGGAAAGATGGGAGTGGAGAGCTGCAGAGTGTCCTGAAAGGCAGTTGTGACTCTTCTTTCTCGGGTCTCTGCCGTGGTGGGGTGGGCAGCCGTGACACTGCCAGCAACGGTGAGGCCGGAGTGGCGACTGGGGCCCCAATGCTGAAACCAGGAGAAACAGCAGTGGCAAGAAAAAGAACTAGCTTACTCCACAGAAGCAATGAGGAGCAGGGGAAAAAAGGTTTCCCTCTGACAGCCAGCACACACAGCTCCAACCTTCCCCCAGAGCTGTGTGATGTCCCACCCAAAATGACCAAGAAGGAATTGGTAGTAGTTAACTACTTCTTTTGTTAACTAATGGCATGGGGAGTTAGTGGCAGGGAGAGAATTTACATCAAAACTACAACAATTCTATACCATGTTCTGACATCATCTTGAAGTGTAGGAGCTGGTGTGGGAGTGGTTTAGTCAGTTCCTCTGTAGCTATTGTCTCAGAAGGACGCACTGTGCCATTCCGAGAGGGACAGGGAGGCCCAGGCCCAGAGCACCAGTTTACTACCATGTTATCTCAGGGAAGTAAAATGTTTGTTCTTAGTTTTTCTCTCTGCTTAAGTCTGTCTCTGGGGAATTAACTTCTCTAGAGTGATTTGTAGTTAGAATGGTGGGATTTGTGTTCACTGGGGAGTGGAGAGTTATTTCTTATTATTTCTAACTTGTGTGTGTGTTATATTGCAGTTTCTTTTAATATTGTCTTTTCTGTATAAATATATATAGTTAGTTTAAGCATAAACCTAGTTTGAGGGTTTTTTCCTTTCCTGCCTTTTCTCGGCAGGGGGAGAGAAGCTCAATGACTCTGTTGGGCAGTTGGCATTTTGCCAGCTCAACCCAAGACAGAGATACAAAACATCTGCAACCAAAAAACAAAGTACAAGTAAAACCCATATAATTTTAAAACTTCAGCAACAAGTCTCTAATATACAACTTCTCAGGCACGGGGTGCTTCTTCAGTGCTGTCCTTGAGGTCCACAAATAAAGCCCTTTCTTTCCACACTTCATAATCTGGTGTGTTTCCCACAACAGGGTGTCTTAAGTTAAAGACAATGTATGTTAGGAAGTGGGACCTCTGATGCAATAGAGCCCACTCCTCCCAGACTTACTGTAAATTTGAAAATATGAGATTTTTGAGCAACACATAGAAACAAGATTAAGTTTACTAGAAACAAAGGAACAAAACAGAACAAAAACAACATCCACACAATAACAGAGAAAAATACCACTCAGAAATGACTCTTTTCAATTTCTGTGTTGCTGAAGTGACAATGCAGTCCCAGTGCAGTGATGTGTTTAACACATTTGGGGTGGAACCACCACTATGCTGGGCAGACAACACATGGAAAGGGTCACAAAAGAGGCTCCCAGCTCTTTCCAGTGTGACTGCAGTGATACTGAGGCAGCGCCAAGACAGCACAGATGAAAAATGGCAGAAAGCACCAGCAATGCCAGTGATAGAAAAGCACTGGTATGCAGTGTGGTCCTGGCACCTGTTGAACAGGATCAGGCTTCCCAGCTCAGCAGTTGGCAGCACAGGATGTAGAGGGATGGTGGTTGGTAGCAAAAGTGCTGGTATATGGAGCAGTGCTGGGGGCAGGAGTGTGGGCGTTCCCCAACTTGGCTACTATCCCAGAATAAGGAGAGGCAGTGGCTTCTTCTCAGCTGCAGCTCCAGCAACGGCTGTGGAGAGTTGCATGCAGGTTGGAGTAATCATCACAAACAAGGAGAATCCCCCAGGCTCCCTGGCAGCAGCGAGGGTGGCACTGGTATACACCACAGTGCTGGCGGTGCCAGCAGATGTATTATAGTTCTAAACCTTTTATCAATTTTTTTCCACACTGACAGTCAAGGGGGTGAGAGGAAGCAAGCATTTTTATTAGGGAGAGATAAACACTAGGATTCAATTGTGTTTCTAGCTCAGGATCTTAATGACTATTAATGGCTTTCCTGTGTAAGGGTTGATGGTTTTCCATGCAGAAGTGAAACTCTTTTGTTTCTTTTGCCTATGCCCTAGGCAGTGGAGGGAAGACCCCTTTCCCTATGTAATGTCGAGTGGAGCACTAGCACAAAAGGTAAGGCTCTGGGGAAAGAGTGGAGGCAAATAAAGGACTGGCACTATGGCTTGGAGCTGCCTCTTTTTTTTGCACTGGGACCAGGTCTGCCTTGCTGCCACTCGATGCAGCCAGGAGCTGTGTTGTCTCACCTAGTATTGCCATGCACAGCTCAGCAATATAGTCAAGTTGCTGCTTGTCCCTGCTTGTGCTCGCTGCTCCTAGGAGGCCCTCAGCTGCCCCTTGCTGACTCAGACATCAGCGACTGCCTGGACTGAAACCAGCCACCTACAGTATGAGTTCGCAGGAATGCTCTGAAAGGGAGACTACCTCCTTTTCACTTAATGTGCTGGCAGCAGCCCACACAATACGGGAAAGCCCCAAGCTCACATCAGACACCTCAGCTGCCACCCATGTGCCATTTTCCCACACATGTGGTGGCCACCACTGCCATCAGAGCCCAACAGCATTCGCTTTCTGCTGTGAGTGAGTGACTGCAGATTTTGCATCCCGAAGCGTGCCAGCACTCCCTGCTGGGTGTCGTTAAAACTGCACTGAAAGGCAAAGAAGTGCACAATTGTTTAAAGCTTCTGTTATTATGCTGGTGCTGTTTATTCTGTTCTATATATTTTTAGTAAATAGCTGTTATTCCTTTTTCTATATTTTTGGCTGAATGCCTCTTAATTTCAAAGTTGTAATAACTTGGAGGGAGTGATCTTTCTGTTCCAGGAAGATTCCTTCATTCCTTGGCAGACATTTGTTTTTTAAACCAAGACAGCAGAGTGACACAAACTCTGTGTAGCAAGGCATGGCAGGGAGCAGTTGGGGACCTCCCAGGTCCCATGGCAGCGTGAGTGAGACAGCAGCAGCCACAGTCCCACGACAAAAGAGAGGTGACTGCTTCTTCTTTACTGCTGTGTCATCCTGTTAACTGTTCTTATCCCCTCCAAGCTCCCACAGGACCTCCTGCAATAACTCTATCTTCCCTCACTCCCCTCATTCACTCTTTGAGGCTGGTCCCTCAGCGGTGGCCAGACCACATATCACTATCAGCAAGCACTCTCTCATGGTGTGGCGTGGGGGAATTCAAGAAGAGAATTTAAATCCACAACACAAGGAAGACAGTGGGAGTTTTCTAGCTTGTGATTCCTATAGCTGTTGATCCTCGTATGTCCATGACTCTTCTTAATTACAAGAAAAAGGAATTCAGTTCCACATATTTTGCTTTTTTCATTATATAATATTTGAACATTCCCAGACAGGCTTCCATGGAGAATAGGCTGATGTTTTCCTATATCTGCAGTGGAGCTTTTTTGATGTTCTGCACAGTATCTGTAACAAAAAACTATGGAAATGAAGAACAGGATCTGTTATACTTTTGGCAGTATTCCTAGATTTCAAAACTGGTAGTCAGCATCCATAATGATTTAGGAACTGTCCAGCAAACTAAAGTGTAATTAGCTAAACTATATTTTAAACAGAAGATATATAACTAGCATTTCGGTCACAGAAATCTAATGCATTCAAAATTTTCTTTGGATGGATGACTCCTATGGTAAAAGTGGTATCTCACAATGATCTTTGATCTTTTCTTCCCAAACATAAGTTGCTCAGTATTTTTGTCAGTCTTTGCTGTATAAACAGAAGTTTTATTGTATGAGTATTCACAATAATTTTATTTGTATCTGTATTTGTAATCATTTATAATAACAATGTTCTAGACTTTTCTATTATTGTGCATGCAGTAATTTCAGTGAGCAGTTTTCCACATAAATTAGTGAGATTTCTGTATATCAGAAAGATTCTTACAGATAGCACTGACTCATCTGACTAAATGAAGGAAGAGTCCTTAAGGAAGGGAAAAAAATGAAGAATTTTGGTTTCAATTATATTTGTGTCCTTCCTTTGACCTAAAACCTACTTGGATCCAAAATATTAATAGCACATACATTCTGCTTCCCAGTATTTTCTTCAACAAGTTGGTATGAATTATCTGGTTAATCGAGGGCAAAATCAAAAGAAAATTATTACAGGATTTAGTGATGACAAATTAGATACATTAAACAAGTACTATCTACTTGGGATGCCTATTTTTAAGTTTTGTTTTGAGACCCAGAGATGAGATCTAAGTAAAAATAGGCTGCATTTTTAGAAGTGCTGAGGTCAGTCTGAGCTGCAATTAAATAGAAAAACAAAAAATCAACCTCGAAATTGGTGATTCATGAATGTGCTTTTAGGCATTCAATTATTGGGGCTGAGATATATGAAAATGCTGGAAAGTATTCCAATAATACTGCTTATAAAAGTGAAAAATTAGTGACCTCATTTTCCAAAAAGCCCCACTCAAAGTTAATGAGATACACATGGCAAAGTACTCAGTTTCTTTCAGAAGAAGCTTTCTTTTAGTCAGTAAGTTCTTAAATGTCACTGAAAAGCACTATGTCACATGTTGGCTTTCATTCAACTTCACTAGTACATATTTGTTTTATTAAGACAAAGCAAATAATTTGTTTTTAAATTCACAGGCTAAGAACATTACACCTATTTTTCCAACTGATGAACTGAATAAGTAAGTTCATAATTTTCAATTCACGTTTTTAATGACATGATGATAAAATTAAATGGTGTCACGCATTTTCTGTCACTCCTCAGTCCAATGAACTATCATGTATTGAGACATGTCTTGAAAACATGTCACCTAATGTGATGTCATTAGAACTCATAAATCAATCAAACTGACTGAACAGTTTCTACTGATCTTATTTTGACCTAAGCAGTTCTAAAATGTAAACCTTATGGATCACAAATCCCATCTCAGTACATGCTGAAAAATCAGTAAAAAAAAAAGGCAAACTAGTGAATGACATCCCTAACTGGAAAATTTATACTCAGATGATAAATATCCCTGACAAGTTCAGCATGACTTGTGAAGGTTAGTTTGAACAGAGAAGCAAAGAATCCTGGCATGCTTTCTTGTAAAATTAATTAACAAAATAAACTGCAGAATAGCAAATGAAAAAAAAATACAAAAAATATTTCTGAATTGTAAGTGTAAAAGTCCAAAGATATGAATGCAAAAAGGGTCTCTTATTTGTTTGATTTGTCTGCTTATTTGTAGAATCAGGCAGATGGAGCTTTGTGTAAGAACATATTTTATAAGAGGCTGCTTGAGAACTCAGCATATCCAGTAGTTATAAATTAAGTACAATTTAATTGTATTTCTCTGAAGTATGAAGAAGATTTTCAACATTTTATCCTCTTAAGTGTTATTCATAGATGTGCACACAGGATGCCATTCACAAAAGAAGTGAGGCAACCTATATTCAGTTTGTTAGGTCTGCTGTTGATAGAAAAAGGAAGGTAAAAAAGAAATAAAAGAATGAAAAGCAAGCAGTAATTTGTAAGGCCTGATTTCACCTTATTGGGAATGTCCACAAGCCCAGCTCAGTCCTTGCCTGAAGTATAGATGAGGCCTTGTCTCTGGTCCCATCACCAACTTCTCCTGATAGGACTTTTTCTGGACTTTGTTCACTGTCATGTTTAGGGCTGATGATGGGCTTTTACCAGCACTGTGCTCTTTTACCAGCACTGTGTTCAGACCCTGTGGAAACATGGGGGCCACCCTCAGCTCCCTAAGAAAGCAGCTGGCTATTGCTGTGCCCTGGCAGTACCACCTGTCAGTACCACCTGTCAGTATAATGCTCCATGATGAGTTCATCCTGTCACAACCAAAAACTTTCAGGCTCACCAGCTTTCCCTTTGATCTCCTTACTTAACCAAACAAACCTATCAAGCTTACAAAACTGACACACAGAAAGAAAAAAAATAGCTCTTTTTTGAAACCAAGGATGAAAATAAACATTATGTCATACTGGGCTTGTACATACAATAATAGACCTACTGCAGAATAGAGGAAAAGAAAAATACATGTCATTTTTCAAAGATGATTTTATATACAGATATGCTTTAAGTTGTTGCAGAAAGTGAATTTCTGAGCAATCCAAACTGCTCTGGCATGAGAATTCAACTGCTCTAGCCATGAGAATTCTGCTGATATCCCAGCAAAAGTGGATTCTGCAGATATGGCAGTAAAAGCAAGGTCACACCTGCTGTTTGTCCGTTAGGCCTCAGTTACTCCCTACTAGCTCATCCTGGGGAGTACTCCCAGGCCTGGCTCTACTCCGGACATGAACCTCAAAACATCAGGATGAGATAATGTAAACATTGGGCTTGTGAGACATAAGCTTGTATCCAATTAAAAGTTCTAACGTGCTTGGGGCGAGACCTTTTTAGCCAATAAGATGTACCTGTAACCCTATATAATCTGTGTGCTGTGTGGAATAAAATGTCTTCACTTAAACCTTATAGGTTCGTGTTGTGAAGTCCTTTGTCTCCGCAAACTTTGTTTACTTTATTAAGTTACACAACAGTGTAACCAAATTAGGATAACTGATAGTAAAAGAAAAAAAAAGAAGCTAATGGACTTCAGTGGAGCCATAATTTCACTCCAAATCATATTTCAGATGTCTGTCTTAAAGAGACCATGCACTGCTCTGACATCAGTAGAGAAGTTTCTACATAACCTGTTATTGTGCTCCCACTTAGGTCTCATTTCTTCTATATTTTCTAGTTATATTGGTGAGGCACCCAAAGATCTTTAAGCTAATCAAGACTTATGTTATACAGTTATAGTAAATTATAGTTTTGTCTTGGTTTGAGGGGAAAAAACAAAATGTTTACCCACAAGTGGAGAAGGAGATTCCTCCATGTCTCAGGTTTGGCCTAGTTTTTTACCAACCCTGGACTGCCTTCCTCCCTCCTCCCAGAGCCTTCTCAGCAAGGGAAAAAAAACTGCAAAGAAAGGAACTCAAAAAGAAACTGAACTGACCTAAAAAAGGAATTATATTTTCTAACATCCACAAACACGTATGCAATTTACACACTATGTGGACCCCACCCCAGGGGAAAGGGGAAAAAAGGGGGAAGGGAAGGGGCAACAAGAAGAAGAAGAAATGAAACCAAAACAGAACAAACTGGAACTAATGAATACAATTAAAAACTTCAAGAAAGGAGAGGAACAGGCAACGACACAATCTCACCAACGTCCAAAGCCAGGAAAACACCAACAGAGACATGGGACTGTCCAAGCTCCCCTGTTCTCCCTGAGCTCCCAGAAGCAGGAAGAGCCACTCCCCCTCCTACTCTTACGTGGAAAACATGTGTGGAATGCTTTGTAATGTCCACTTCCTTAGTTACACTGGTTACCGAGGAAGCCATGGATCAAACCCATTACACTCCACAATAATCACTTCACTCTTTATCAAATTTAAGAAAAGGAACTTTAATCAGAAAATGGATATAAGAAGGATAACTGTTCTTAACTGACATATACATACATACATACATACATACCTACATATATATATATATGTAGGTATAGATACAACCGTAAACAGACCAGAGCAAACTGCTTCCCCAACACCACAAGAAAAAAAAAACCACCAGAAGAGAACAACCTCCAAACCAGCAGGTTTCCTTCTGGAGAGAAGCTATACTTATGGGCAGTGTCAGTGTCACACCCCAGCTAGCTGCAGGCTGAGCTCCCAGTCCCTCTCCAGTGAAACAGAGACAAGCGGTGAGCACTCAGATGAATTCTGTCTCTCCCTCTGTGTCTCTTGTCCCAAACAAAGAAGGAAAGTTGGGAGTGGAGAACCGCTGTGTGTCCCGGAAAGCAGCTGTAACTTCTCTCTCCCGGGTCGCTGCTGTGGTGGGGTGGGCAGTCGTGACACTGCAGGTGACGGTGAGGTCTGAGCGGCAACCGGGACCCCAGTGCCAAACCAGAAGAACAGCCGTGGCAAGGAAAAAAGGAACCAGCTCGCTGAAAGCAGCAGCAGCAGTGAGGAGCAGGAGAAAATGGCTTCTCTTCCACAGCAGCACACACACACAGCTCCTGCGTTCAGCTGAGCTAAAAATGGAATGTCCCCAAAACCAAGAGACAGTCTGCCCCCCACCCAAATGATCAAGAAGGAGTCAGTAGCAGTTGACTATTTCTTTAGTTAACTAATGGCATGGGCAGTTAGTGGCAGGGAGGAAATTTACATTATAATTCCAAACTACAACAAGTTTCCACTCCAGTGAATTTAAAAACAAAATGTTGAGATAGAGGAGATGAGGATCCAGAAGATGAAGGTATGTGTTACAGTGGAGCGATTCAGTTTTGTTAAGTTGGCTTTCCTAGATCAATTATTTTATTTCTGTAGAAACCAGGAGAATTTTCAAGATGGTACAGCAGATGAGGAGTTTAATGTTAATTTGCAATGACATAATCATGTGGTTCTGAGGACTTTAATCAGTGTTCTCCCATATAGAAGGACCAGACTAGAAGTACACATAGTGGTTCTAATAAGAAAAGCCTTCCTGAGGTTTATAAAGATTTATAAAAAATATTGAAGATTAATACCAAAATTGGTTTTGATGTATTGGTATATTCCACCTTGACATGTAATTAGGTATTTAAAACTCAGTAAATTTAATAATCCAGATATCACAACAAGGGCATACTTGCCTCTGTTGTTGGCAGGAGTTTGATTAAATGCACCTTCCACTGAAGAAAAGTTTAGAGTTCTCTATTAATTATTGATAAATATTTAATAATACTTAGATATGTGTATAAGATGTTTAAAAAATTGTAATAATTGATGCAAAGATGAAGCCCATAACTATTTAATAACTTTAGGCATATTTAACTGTAAAAGAAATAGAACAACCCATAGTCCAGACCTGAGAAGGGAGAGTTTAATTATCCTGACTTAGCACTTGTAAAATTCAAACAGGAATAGGCTGCAAATACAAGGCTCATGCGACAGGTTATACAGACTAATATTATTTTGGTTTATAATAATACAAACAGAATGACCACTATTGTGATAAATAAAGATTTCAAAAGACCTTTCAAAAGAAAGTAATTAATTTTAAATATTTACTGCACAGCCAGTGAATAGTACTAGTATCTAATCAGAGTACATTTCCAGATATACATTTCAGAAGGGCCTAAGTTGAATTTATGGAAAATGTGATCATCAATCAATAGTGTATTAAACTGTGATTCAGTCCTCCCCTAGATGCCAACAGCTAGACTTTGCAATGTAAGTGAAGCCTTTCAACTTAGTTTTTATCTGCAAATTATTTACCTCACAAATCAATTTTTATAGTTGTGCTTGATATCTTGAAAAAAGTGTCTATGTTTTATAAGCTACTGATAGAATTCTGCCAGTCTTAGTATGTAATGCTTACTTCAGGGAGGTTGCTTCATTGCCTTAGTAAGCATTAGCACACTATACTGGATATCCAATTTAATATGCAATTTAGAGGTTTTAGGAAACAAGAGTTTCTGCCTGAATTTACCTCTGTAAAAATACTCTGTGTTTTGACTTTATTGATTTTTAACCCTTGGCCTCCTGTGTAATTGAAAAGTGACTTCCTCTGGTACGTGGTTAGACTAAGAAAGAAAAGGAAGGAAAAAAACCCTCAAATGTGGTGTAAAAATTATTTTTTTTACCAGAAATATTACAATAATCTATTTCAATTAAAAAGGAAGAACCTTACTGCTCTTTCTGTTTTGTATATCCTCCAACTGAAATCTAAATCAGTCACTGACTGAACTATACAATATGTAATCCTTTTAGATTTCATATTTGTAATGTTCTTTTGTTTTCTGTTTTCCCACACTATGACAACTCCATAAACCTGTGATTAATTCTCTACATATGGTTTACACAGAGTTTTTGCCTTAGTTTTTATTAAAATTGATATTTCATGGAATTAGAAGCCATCCTGTGAATCTGTTTAGATCTGAAGAATAAATCTGTACATGAAAATGTTCAGGTTTCACAGAATCACAGAATATTCTGGGTTAGAAGGGACTCACAATGGTCATTGAGTGCAACTCTTAAGTGAATGGTCCATCCAGGCATTGAACCTCCAACCTTGGCATTATTAGCACTATTCCTTACCGAACCGAGCTAACCTCATTATCTACAGGATAACAAAATAATATGGTAATATATTTTACATCAGTGGTGCCTTAGGCCAATATAATCGACCCAGTAATAACATTTAAATTGACCCAGATAATCTGATCTACATGCAGCAGGGCTGTGCTCTGCAATGGAATTATCATTACATTTTACACAGTAGCAGCAAAAATGATGATATTAGGAAACTGACCATTAAATAGAGTCACTCTGCAACAGACTAGAAATAGGTTTTATTGGTCATAATAAAAATTGCTTGTATAATGTTTGATAGCTACATAAGGTGAAATGGCCATTGAACTTTTCCAATGTATCCTAGGTTCATCAGTATGAAGAGCTTCCTTCTATCAATGACATGGTCATGTATTTCATGCTCTATAAAATTCATTATTTCTGGAGAGAAACTGTTTCTGTCAGACACATTTTGTGTCATTCTCCAGGTCTCATATCCCTGAAATAGAAAGAATTAGCCACCAAGCTGCTTAGTTAGTAAAATTTTTAGACTCTAGAATTTCTGAGAATCATTTTGCTGTTGGCAGATGTCCTTTACGGGTGTGTTAGGTTGAGCTGGCAAAATACCAACTGCCCAACACAGAGAGAGAATCCACCCCCCCCACCCACTCCCCCGAAATAACAAGTTTCTTATATTAGACAAAAGAGAGACCATTAAAACCAGAATATGATATCATACATATATATACAAATGTGAGAAAAACCAAACCAACAGCAACAACAACCCCCAGGCCGCCCACCCAAACAATGCAGACTTCCACCACCTCAGCTCACAAAAATACTCTAACAAACTCCCCCAAAAGGATACCTGGCAAGAGAGGAGAAAACAAACAACAAAGAAAAAGGTACTGCCCAAACCAAACAGCTGTGAAGTTGTGAATGAGGCCCAACACCCCCAGCAAGGGTGATAGCAGGTCTTGTCAGCACCCAGCCATCAAGAAATTGACTAGGCACCACCTACACCTTCTTTTATACTTGATTTTGACATCAAAATGATATGAAATATCTCTTTGGTTGCTCAAGTCAGGTGATGCTTGTTCCCTCTAATCTCTGTAGACCCTCTGGGCCTGCTGAAACTAAAGGCCTAGCTGAGGCCTAGCTGAAACTAAAATCAAAACTACCACAATGGGTCATAAAAGAAATTCTTATTATTTTTATTTTGGTGATGGTAGTGGTAAAATAATAAATATGTATACATATACTCAATATAAAATCTAAATTTTATTAATGTAACTGCATCTCAAAAATTTCCTATATAAATATGTAAATGTAAAGTTATGCTAACAAAATATTCCAACATTCCTCATTTTTTTCCTCTACCCTGAAAAAATCTATTTACTGGGAAATAAAAAAAAACCCATAAGAACCCTTTGCTTCCTCTCCCTCTTTTTCCTCCCTGCCCTATGTTAAAAGTTCAAACAAAAAGGTTGGGGGTGGAACTTTTCTGTCCTCAACACAAAGGTTTGGTGAGTTGAAGTGCCAGGACTGAGAATAAAGGAGTGCTTGACAACTCTAGATTCCAGCTTAATGGTGAGGTGGAGGTGAGGAACAGACTCCAGTACCAGGGAGGGGGAGAAGCTTTTCCTGTGTGCTGATTTCACTTCGTTTCATGTGGCTGTGGTGACTGGAAGCTACTGTTTGCTGGGCTGCTGAGCGTACCTCAGAGAGCACTCCTTTTTTTCTAGCTTGTTTCTTCCTGCTTTCCCCCTCAAACTTCTCCATGCACCCCTGGGATTCAGAGGGAGATGGAGCCTTTTGGATTTGCTGCGGACTTCTAAGGCGGTGGTTTCTTGTAGCCTCGTTAATGTTGTGTGCTGAAGGAATCGGCAACGATATGGTGCTTCTGCCTGGGTTAGGATTCTCAATCCATTAACCCNTGTGCACTGCTACACACTTCCTGAAGACTGATTTCAGCTGCAAGGGGTTGCTGAGAACTACCACCCCACTTGCCTCCAGCTCCCAGTACCTCCTTTTTCAGACAAAGGGACAAGGGGAAAGAGAAAGTCTACTCTGCCCTCTGAGAACAGGTCCTATCCTGCCTCCCATGTGACTGCTATTGCCACGTGAGTCATTTGGAGGAGTCAATACCTCATCCCACTTTTTTTTCTTTGTTTTACTGGAGGAGAGTGACTTTATGTCCAGTCGAGGTGCAGTAGCGACCCCTGTAAATATAAGTGCACCCAAGATGCAAAGACAAAAACTTCACTTTCATTTAAGGGGTTTGTTCTTTTCTTTGGAGGGTACAGTGTGGTTGTTCTGTCCTAGTTTTGGTTATACATATATATACACATACATATCTATATCATCCATTTCTATATCTATATCTATGTATCTATATATATCTATATCTATACCTCTCTATCTCTATCTCTATCTCTATCTCTATATTTATATATCTATATCTATATATTTATATACATATGTAGTTAAGAACTGTTATCCTCTGTTTCCATACATTTTTCTGATTAACACTTCTAAATTTCAATGTCGTGGTGATTCCTGGGGGGAGGCTCTTCTTTTCTGGTCCATATAAATGTCTTAGTTTTCTTCTAAACTAAGACACCTTAAGACATTGTTTCAAAGAAATTAACTTTTCTGAAGTGAAAGAGTAGGATGACTTTGTTGTTCTTAGACATAGACAGTAGATTCATGAAAGATAAAAATCATTCTGAAAATCATATGGGACCAGATGGGATCCACCCTAGGGTGATGAGGGAGCTGGCAGAAGAGCTTGCCAAACCGCTCTCCATCATCTTCCAACAGTCCAGGCTCTCTGGGGAGGTCCCAGATGATTGGAAGTTGGCAAATGTCAACCCAATCCACAAAAAGGGCTGCAAGGGTGACCCTGCCAACTACAGGCCTGTCAGCCTGACCTCGGTGCCTGGCAGGGTTATGGAGCAGATCATCCTGAGTGCAATCACACAGCACCTGAAGGATGGACAAGGGATTAGACCCAGCCAGCATGGGTTTAGGAGGGGCAGGTCCTATCTGACCAACATCATCTTCTTTTACGATCAGGTGACCCACCTGGTGGATGAGGGGAAGGCTATGGATGTGGTGTATCTAGACTTCAGCAAGGCCTTTGACATTGTCTCCCACAGCATACTGCTGGAAAAGCTGGTAGCCTATAACTTGAACAGGGACACTCTATGCTGGGTTAGGAGCTGGCTGGAGGGCTGGGCCCAGAGAGTGCTGGTGAATGGAGCTGCATCCAGCTGGCAGCCGGTCACTAGTGGTGTTCCCCAGGTGTCTGTGTTGGGTCCAGTCCTGTTTAACATCTTTATTGATGATTTAGATGAGGGGATTGAGTCCATCATCAGCAAATTTGCTGATGACACCAAGTTGGGAGGGAGTGTCGACCTGCTGGAAGGCAGGAGGGCTCTGCAGAGGGATCTGGATAGACTTGAGAGATGGGCTGATGCCAATGGGATGAAGTTCAATATGGCCAAGTGCCGGGTCCTGCACTTTGGCAACAACAACCCCATGCAGCGCTACAGGCTGGGCACAGAGTGGCTGGAGAGCAGCCAGGCAGAAGGAGACCTGAGGGTACTAATTGACAGGAAGCTCAACATGAGCCAACAGTGTGCCCAGGTGGCCAAGAAGGCCAATGGGATCCTGTCCTGTATCAAAAATAGCGTGGCCAGCAGGACCAGGGAAGTGATCCTTCCCCTGTACTCTGCGTTGGTGAGGCCACACCTTGAGTATTGTGTTCAGTTCTGGGCCCCTCAGTTCAGGAAAGATATTGAGGTGCTGGAGCGGGTCCAGAGAAGAGCAACAAGGCTGGTGAAGGGACTGGAGCACAAGTCCTATGGGGAGAGGCTGAGGGAGCTGGGGTTGTTTAGCCTGGAGAAGAGGAGGCTTAGAGGTGACCTCATCACTATCTATAACGACCTGAAGGGAAGTTCTAGCCCGGTGGTGGTTGGTCTCTACTCCCAGGCACTCAGCAATAGGACAAGGGGGCATGGGCTTAAGCTCTACCGGGGGAAATTTTAGTTGGATATCAGAAAAAAATTCTTTCCACAGAGAGTAATCAGGCATTGGAATGGGCTGCCCAGAGAGTTGGTGGATTCCCCATCCTTAGAGGTTTTTAAACTGAGATTGGACATGGCACTGAGTGCCATGATCTAGTAAACAGACTGGAGTTTGACAAAGGGTTGGACTTGATGATTTCTGAGGTCTTTTCCAACCCAATTGATTCTATGATTATTTCTATTATACATTTAAATAATTTTGTTTATGGCATTTGATTGCCTAGTTTTATGAATGCAAGAATTCATAAAGCAGATGATTCAGAAGAAATAAGGGGAATCCTTTTGCTGAAAAACTGTTACTTATTCCATATTAGTTGATATCAATGCTTTTATTATTTATCTGCTTTTATGAGTGATATTATTGCAGAGTGAGCCTTGTTTTTACTGAAGGAATAATAAACTGCTGTATACAGTAATAATAAACAGCTTTGCTGCTTGGGATGCATAGAAAAATCACCAAGCCTGTGAATTCAGCCTGAATTCAATAGGGTTCTAACTCTGTATGGATAGATTAAGGAAGAAGAAAAAGCACTTTCTGTAAATATTAATCTTGATATTCTCAGCATTATAAATAGTATATGCTGGTATGCATATTATACCTTAACCAAATCTATTTTGCCAGCAAAGAAAAACAGCTGCAGTTTTCCTTTTGTAGTAGTTCTAGCTAAGTCTCAAATTAGCAGGCTCAGAGAAACCACATAGATTAAGAGAGACAGGTATCACCTGACTAAGTAACCAAAGAAATATTTCATACCAGATGATGCAAACCTGAGATATGAATACAAGAGCAGTAGGTATTCACTCAGTTCCATCATGGCTGAAGTAAAGGCAGGACACTCTGCAGCTGTCCTGCTGGAGTGGGCCCTGCTGCTGCTGCCACTACTTACCTTTTGTTTGAATTTAGGAAAGTAGAAATATTTCATTGTTATACTTTTTCTTGCTGGGTGTCTTTTAGGGTGCTTATAGATCTAGAGTGATAGAATCTGTTTTCAGTGGGGAGTGGGGAGTTATTTCTTGTTATTTCTAACTTGTGTAAGTGTGTATTATATTGTAGTTTCTCTTAATTTTCTCTTTTCTGTATAAATATATATCATTAGTTTAAGTTTAAACGAGATTCTAGTTTTTTCCCCTTCTCCCTCTTCTCAGCCAGACACAAGCTGACTCTGTATTGGGCACTTGGCATTTTGTCAGCTCAACCTAAGACACCTTTTTACTACATTACAATATTTTTTCCATGTAATCTGTGAGGCTTCCCCCCCTATCCAAGTTCAGGCAAGTGAAAAGAGGAATATGTCACTGTAAAGTCCTGGATCAAAGCCATAAGCTGCCAGGTGTTTTATTTAAGACTCTTAGAGTTTTGAACAAATTTTTGCAGTCTTTAATATCTTGAGTTCATATAAAGAGAAAAAGCAACACACTTTTTCCCAGAAGACTTCTTTCAATTCAATGAGAAAATAGCCATTTTGGCAAAAGATTCACAGGCAACATGTAACCAAGGAGAAGAAGCATTTAACTAAAGTACCTGGCAAACACCAATCTTATACAACTCAGTAAAATACAACCCATCAGTTTTAAGCTACCCAAAAGAGGTTAAGGAAAGAGTGAAGAAGGAGATTAAGAGAAGAAAGAAGGAGCAAAAGAAGAGAATAGAACAAAGAATTGCATAGGGTCCTATGGAAGTCCAGAACGTCACATGACAATGCCTGGTTCCAAGAGAAAAGGCAAGATGGAGTCCCTGTGCTCCTCTATTTACGTGCTTTACATGCTATGCACTGTGGCCACCACTCTCAGGTGGGACATCTGGCTCACTGATCACTTAGAGCCCTCCAGGCCAGAGTGAAGGCTGGTACAGCCAATCAGAGTCTCCAGGGGTTATAATGTGAGTGAGCTACCAGGCCTACCAGGCCTGCCAGGCCTTTTTGATTGACAGCCTCTGCCACATGGATTCTGATGCATGTCTTACCATAAGGACTCTGACCTGGCCCCTCCCCTGACACATGCAAGTTGGTTGATTCAACCCAATAATCAAATAATATGAATCCAGTCTTTTAGACTTTAGTATTTTAGAGTTCTTCTTTGTGCAAAGGTCTTATTACTACATTGTTTCAGGACTGTTTTAATATTCACACAACCTTCTCTAATTTTTTTTCTATAATTAAACTTCTTGTAGCTGTGAAATTGCTTGGTTTGGATGCTAGTCTATGAGAAGCAGCACAGAAACCCTGTCTGCAATACATTGGAAAAAACAAAGCTAGATAAAGCTTTAAAACTCCTGTTTCTATGTGGGCAACCCAGGAGCTCTTTGAAACTACAGTCACAATGTCAGCTCAGTTTTTGTCATTGGGTTACTTCTACTTGTCTCTAGAAGTATACTGTTGACCTAGGCTTTTGTGAACCAGTGATATGTGAGTAGTGGTAGCTCAGAACCATGTGTGAAGCTGTATCTAAAGCTGCAGAGTTTAGTTAAGTCACAGTCAGCCTTCAGCTAGACAAGGAGTGGAAGATGGAAATAAATTCTGTACCATGCTCTTAGGTACCACATAATGTACTTTAAAAGCTGTTTTATAAATGCACACCCCTTCCTTCCCAAGAAAGGTACCGGTGAAGCTTTCCATGGGTTTGACCTCCCTAGAATCCACACTCAGCCATACACTCTGTATTGCGTTTTATTGAATTATTTCTGTTCATGTGTTATACTACATGTCATATTAGCAGCTGGAGGATAAGCTGAGGCTTAATTATGTGAAGCCTGAGAGTGCCAGTGATCTGTGTGCAAGTTCAAATCTATCTCTGTACTGCCTTTAAATTACTATTCTTCATATGATGATTCTGACCATTATTCCTTTATGTTGAGGATTGCTATACCTATGAATGCAGAATTTCATACTTCCACATATCTTTAGGATGTATTTTCTTCATGTGATGTAAAGTGACCACTCTCCTTTGAAAGTTTTGGATGTGCACTTACTAATTGCTGTCTCATACCACTTCTTATGTTCTGACCAAAAGCAAGGCAGTTTTAATTAGTTGACTTATAGTTATTCAGTGTGCAAGAAAGAGCTGCCCTTGCTCTGAAAGCAGGAGAGTCTTTTTAATCCTGTCTCTACCAATTTTAATCCATGATTTCAAGCTAGCTCTCCAACTCCTCAATAGCACAATTTCTCTGTCTGTAAACTCAGGAAAATTGGATAGCTGATGACCTGATAAGGGAGTTCTGAGCATTTGTTAATGTTTTTATAGTGGTCTGAAATTAGCTTACTTTAGATTGCATTTCTAGGCAGGACTGTAATTTTTTTCCCACAGCAAGAAGGTTCAATGACTCAAAAATCATTTTAATCAACATTGTTGTTTGTATACTGGCAACACAGAGTACTTGGGAGGTAAAATATAAATAATATTCCTCTAAAAATTGTCTCGACCTCTTCAAGTTTTTTCTGGGTCTGATTTCACTTGAATTAGAATAAACACACTGCTTTAAAAAAAACAATTCTGTGGAAATGTGCTGTGAAATGGACCCCAGAGAAAGACAGCGCTGAAAGGCACCCTGAATTCTACAAGCCACATGCATGAAAGACTTATGTCGGAGTTTAAAGTTAATGTGTTTTTTCTGTATGGTTTTGAGTTCAGAAAAGTTCTGTAACCTCCCACAGTTTCTACCCTCTCACAGTTCATTCCCCTGCTGTGTGTTCCCCCTCTGGTTTGTTCCTAATGCTGCACTGCTGAGGCATTGGGGCCATCTCCTAAACACAGTCCCTGCCATGCACTGCTAACACAGGTGCTGCAGCAAGTGTCGCTGCCTTGCAGGAGCTCTGTGACTCACCAGCAGGTCCCAACTGGGACGGCCCCTCCCGAGAAAATCATCCCTGTGCCACTGCCAGTGAGCCACTGGAAATATGCCTGCCCCTTCTTCTTGTCCTGCCCCAATCCCTGAGTCCCTATTGGTCAGTTCTCCTGTCACTTGATGAGTGTTTTCCCATTGGCTATTTGAGTTGTCAGTTATCCATTCTGCCCCTCCCCCAATTGCATCCAAGTTCCAAACCCCTCCCCTCAGATTTCCTTCCACTTTCCAGGACTTTGTTCTTACTGGATGCTTAATGGTTGCGGACATACGGTTCACCCAATCCCCTTTGGGTTTCCACCCAGCTCTGAGTACCTCCCCTAACCAACCCTTTATAGGTCAGCGCTTTCTTTAAAAAAGTGCTTTTTGGGTTCACCCCTACACTGAGTGTGGAGTGTTCTCTGGGGAGCCCTTTCCTTTTGGTCAGTTATGATTCCATATTTGAATTGCTGAAAATTCTCAGAGTATCTAATAGTAATTGCAGCTGGAGAATTGGGATTATAATTACAGCACACTCAAGATTTCTGGCTTTCCAGAGAAATTCACAAAAAAACCAAAAAACCAAAAAAACAAAAAAACCCCCACCCTGCATGTTTGATAGCAATGATCATCTCACCTACCTTCTAATACAGGTAACTTTGGTTCTTCCTAGATGCCTTTACACTGTAATTCAAGAGAAGTCACTACATCTTCATTTTGTTGATTTTGCATTGTTGATTTGAAGCCTTTAGCTGGAGGAATTATAGGTAGTTAGGGAAGTTACCATAGAATGGTTTGGGTTGGAAGGTTACCTTAAAATCATGTAGTTCCAATGCTCCTGCCATGGGAAGGGACACTTACCACTAGACCAGGTTGCTCAGAGCCCTGTCCAGCCTGACCTTGAACACTGCCAGGGATAGAGCACCCCCAGCTTCTCTGACCAACATGTGACAGTGTCTCACTGTCCCCTCACAGTAAAGATTTTTTTCCTAAGATCTGATCTAAACCTACTCTCTTTAAATTTGAATCTATTCCCCCTTGTCCTTGTAAAAAGTCTTGTAAATATGCCCTTGTAAAAAGTCTCTCTCCATCTTTCTTGTAAGCTTCCTTCAGGACCTGGAAGTCTGCGAAGCAGTATTTACTGCTTACACCACCAGCTGATTTCAAGGACAGTCTTTGTCATGAATGATTTGAACTGAGAATTTGGCCAACAAAAAGACTTTGAAACCAAATCTGAACAATCTACATAATGCTCATTTTAGTGGAATTTTTGCCTTCTTTGTCATTAAAGGTTGAACAAATTGCAGATCTTTCAATAGAATAGTTCAACAGAAATGGTTCCCTCTTTCTCTTCTTTCACCACTGGAAATTTCCTTATAAAATTACAATGCTAGCTTTGCTAAGTGCTGTCCAGTTTCTCCTCAGGAAGAAATATGTCACTCCTAGCTTTAAATGTTTATGTTTTTCATTATGGCAATTCAAATGCACATTTTGCAATATCAGTCTGCTTCTATTAGAGGCACTTTGCTGAAGTCAGATGGGTCAATTAGAAGGAACAGATACTATCTCTGTTTCTTGGTGTCCTCAGACGCTCAGGTTATTCACTTCATATTTTCTAAAGAATGCTTTCAATTTGCTTCCAAAGACTCGATATGATCGCATTCAGAATCTTTCTGATTTTGTTTTTCATTTTTCTTTTCCTTCCCTCCACCCCTGCCCCACTTCATGCTGGAAAAAATTCTCAGCAGTTGGTAAAAATCCAGAGACTGAAGCAAAGCTGTCATTTTGTTTTGTTTAGATTAAATATCATCTCAAATTAGTTTTAACGAGCTTGTCTGATAAACCCATGCATTTTTCATTTAAGTTATGCTATGATTATATATAAAAGGTTAAACTAAAGGAAAGAAATGACTAGTGCAATTTCAATGATTTCTGGTTTCAATGTTTTTATTCATAAAACTTTTAAAGTCATTGTGCTTTAAGTATTTTAATTAGTACTGCATATTAATATTTCAAAGGTATTTTATAATTTGATTAGAAAATAGAATTGCGCAAAGAATTCTAAGAACCACCTATGAGTGTTCCATACCCTTTCAATATGTGTACTTAGAACTGTCTTTCCCATCATTCAGTTTTCTTAGAACTCACTGCAATCTGCTGCTAAATAGAAACTTCCCCACTGTTCCTTTGTTGCTCTTCAAAAAGTTTGTCTCAGTTTGAGGGGAAAAAACACAAATGTTTACCCACAAGCAGAGGAGGGGGTTTCCTCAACAATAATCACGCCACTCTTTATCAAATTTAAGAAAAGGAACTTTAATCAGAAAATAGATACAAGAAAGATAACTGTTCTTAACTNGGGTTGCTGCTGCAGCCAGGGTGGGCCGGTCACGACACTGCAGGTGGCGGTGAGACTGGAATGGAGACCGGGACCCCAAATGCAGAAATCAGGAGAACAGCCGTGGCAAGGAGAAAAGAACCGGCTCACCAAGAAGCAGGAGTAGCCAGGAGCAGCAGCAACAGCCTCTCTCCCACTGCAGCACGCACACACACACCCAACCCGAGCTGTGTGTAGTCCCCAAGAACCACAGAGACAACCTGCCCCCCACCCAACCAATCAAGAAGAAGATGGTAGCAGTTAACCACTTCCTTTATTAATTAATGGCATGGGCAGTCAGTGGCAGGGGAGAGAATTTACAAAATAATTCCAAACTACAACAAAGTTACTCAACTCCTGACTTTTCATGTGTTTTTTTCTGGTGTTTAGTTCCTATTTGTTTATTATCATTGACGAGCTTGTTACCTGACTAACGGATAACTAGTTGCAAATCACATATCTTCCATAGTTTGTTCTTTTGAAATATCAGTCTCTTAACATGGGAAGAAATTAAAGAGAGCTTCCTAATTGAAACAAATTGTTACAGCAACAATATTTATTTGCATAAGATCCTGTAGAGAAAGCAGCAGAGACTTCAAGGCACAAGGCATGTATATAGTATTTGTCTTAGTCACAGCTAGAGTTTGGGGAAATTTATGCATCTAAAACTAAAGTTTACTTGGATTATATGGCCTGGTGCTAAGCTTCTTTAGAGCGTTGACTGATCATGACAAAGAAGATTAACTTTATCTCTACCCCTGGGACCTACAAATCAATTCTTTAGCCAAGCTAAGTATCAGTGAGACAGGTACCCTTCTTTTAAACTTGGGAAACTTGCGTCATTGCAATCTTATTCTCTACACTGTTGTCAACATCCAAAACCTGTTCTAGAGAAACCTGGCTGTCCTATACTGCATTTTAAACTTTTGACAGTAGAATTGTTGCTGTGCTGGTTTAAGCATAGATAAGGTAGAGTCTGTAGGGAGAACTGACATCTTTCATTGTGCCTAGTGATACAGCTGAGAAAAAAAGTAGTGCTACAGGGATTTTTAATCCCTTGCAGTAACAGCAGAACAGAGAATACAAAGGAATGACAAAATTGAGATAGGATTTTCTTCTTCTAGGAGGGAGGGGGAAAATACCCCGGATTTTTATCCTCTACTGTGTACAGAGGCTAAACATCCCACTGATAATTCTGAATGGATGATTGTGACCAACGTGTCTAACAGCTATTCTCAGAAAATCCCCCTGAAAAGAACTACTTTGGAGAAAATCTGGAGAGGAGTGTATCCTCACTCAGGCAGGTAAAACTCCCCAGCACATAGGACTGTTGTGTCCATCATTTTGAGTGGGGGGGAGGAGAGAAGGCAGGAAAAGTGAGAAAAGGGAGATAAAGAGTGCAAGGTCTTTTTGGAAGTGGAGAAATTTTGGCGTAAGTTCAGACAAGTTAGATCCACTTTTCAGATTTATTAATGTTCGAAAGCATACCGCAGGAGATTTGCAGAATCATAGAATCAACTGGGTTGGAAGAGACCTCCAAGATCATCAAGTCCAACCCTTGATCCAACACCACTGTGATTACTAGATCATGACACTAAGTGCCACATCCAGTCTCATCTTAAAGACCTCTAGGGATGGTGAATCCACCACTTCTCTGGGCAGCCCATTCCAATGCCTGATTACTCTCTCTGGAAAGAATTTCTTTCTAATATCCAGCCTAAACCTCCCCAGGCAGAGCTTAAGCCTGTGCTCTCTTATTCTACTGCTGGTTGCTTGGGAGAAGAGACCAACCCCCACCGGGCTAGAACTTCCCTTCAGGTAGTTATAGATAGTGATGAGGTCACCTCTAAGCCTCCTCTTCTCCAGGCTAAACAACCCCAGCTCCCTCAGCCTCTCCCCATAGGACTTATGCTCCAGTCCCTTCACCAGACTTGTTGCTCTTCTCTGGACCCGCTCCAGCACCTCAATCTCTTTCCTGAACTGAGGGGCCCAGAATTGAACACAATGCTCAAGGTGTGGCCTCACCAACGCAGAGTACCTGGGAAGGATCACTTTCCTGGTCCTGCTGGCCATGCTATTTTTGATACAGGCCAGGATCCCATTGGCCTTCTTGGCCACTTGGGCACACTGTTGGCTCATGTTGAGCTTCCTGTCAATTAGTACCCCCAGGTTCCTTTCCGCCTGGCTGCTCTCCAGCCACTCTGTGCCCAGCCTGTAGCGCTGCATGGGGTTGTTGTGGCCAAAGTGCAGGACCTGGCACTTGGCCATATTGAACTTCATCCCATTGGCATCAGCCCATCTCTCAAGTCTATCCAGATCCCTCTGCAGAGTCCTCCTGCCTTCCAGCAGGTTGACACTCCCTCCCAACTTGGTGTCATCTGCAAACTTGCTAATGATGGACTCAAACCCCTCATCTAAATTATTAATAAAGATGTTCAAAAAAACCTGGCCCAACACTGACCCCTGGGAGACACCACTAGTGACCGGCTGCCAGCTGGATGCAGCACCATTCACTAGCACACTCTGGGCCAAGCCATCCATCCAGCTCTTAATGCAGCAGACAGTGAACCTGTCCAAGCTGTGGGCTACCAGCTTTTCCAGGAGCCTGTGTCAAAGGTTTTTCAGAAGTTCAGATACACAACATGCAGCTGGGTTACCTGATCATAAAGCGGGATTAGGTTGGTCAGAAAGGATCTGCCGCTCCTAAACCCATGCTGGCTGGGTCTAATCCCTTGTCCCTCCTGTAGGTGCTGCGTGATTGCACTCAGGATGATCTGCTCCATAATCCTGCCAGGCACCGAGGTCAGGCTGACAGATCTGTAGTTGCCCGAGTCCTCCTTGCAGCCCTTTTTGTGGATTGGTGTGACATTGGCCAACTTCCAATCATCTCGGACCTTCCCAGAGAGCCAGAATTGTTGGAAGATGATGAAGAGCTGCCCAGCTCCTTCATCACCCTAGGGTAGACCCCATCTGGTCCCATAGACTTGTGGGGATCCAGGTGGCTCAGTAAGCCACTATTTCCTCCTGGAGCACAGGGGGGCTATTAGGCTCCATGTCTCTGTCTACCAGTTCAGGAGGCCAGTTGTCTCAAGGGCCACCTGTTTTACTGGTAAAAACTGAGGCAAAGTAGGTGTTAAGTACCTCAGTTTTCTCCTCATGTTCCCAACCAAGCCCAACAAAGAATGGAGGTTTTTCTTGCCCCTCCTTCAAGTTATTAATGTATTTATAGAAGCACCTTTTGTTATCCCCAGAGAAGTAGCTAAATTGACTTAAAAATGTNCGGACCTTCCCAGAGAGCCAGAATTGTTGGAAGATGATGAAGAGCTGCCCAGCTCCTTCATCACCCTAGGGTAGACCCCATCTGGTCCCATAGACTTGTGGGGATCCAGGTGGCTCAGTAAGCCACTATTTCCTCCTGGAGCACAGGGGGGCTATTAGGCTCCATGTCTCTGTCTACCAGTTCAGGAGGCCAGGTGTCTCAAGGGCCACCTGTTTTACTGGTAAAAACTGAGGCAAAGTAGGTGTTAAGTACCTCAGTTTTCTCCTCATGTTCCCAACCAAGCCCAACAAAGAATGGAGGTTTTTCTTGCCCCTCCTTCAAGTTATTAATGTATTTATAGAAGCACCTTTTGTTATCCCCAGAGAAGTAGCTAAATTGACTTAAAAATGTGCTTTAGTCTTTCTATTTTTCTTTCCACATAACCTAACTATATTCCTAAACTCTTCATGGGTAGCTACCCCTTTTTTCCACAGTTGGTAAGCTCTCTTTTTTTCCCTGACTTCCTTCAGAATGTCTCTGTTCAAACAAGCTGGTCGTATTCCCCGCCAGCTTGACTTTCGGCACACTGGGACAGCCTGTTCCTGCGCACTCAAAACTTTCTTCTTGAAGCATGTCCATACCTCCTGTACCCCCTTGTTTTCAAGGGTTNCCCCAGAGAAGTAGCTAAATTGACTTAAAAATGTGCTTTAGTCTTTCTATTTTTCTTTCCACATAACCTAACTATATTCCTAAACTCTTCATGGGTAGCTACCCCTTTTTTCCACAGTTGGTAAGCTCTCTTTTTTTCCCTGACTTCCTTCAGAATGTCTCTGTTCAAACAAGCTGGTCGTATTCCCCGCCAGCTTGACTTTCGGCACACTGGGACAGCCTGTTCCTGCGCACTCAAAACTTTCTTCTTGAAGCATGTCCATACCTCCTGTACCCCCTTGTTTTCAAGGGTTGTTTCCCAGGGTAAACTCTGGACCAGTCTTCTGAATAGGCCGAAATCTGTCCTCCGGAAGTCTAGTGCAGGGGTCTTATTGATAGCCCTCCTTGCATCCCTGCGTATTGAAAACGCTCTTCTTTCATAGTCACTGTGCCCCAGACAGCCTCTGACCACTCTTTGTAAACAGCCCCTCTCTCTTTGTAAACAGCAAGTATAGCAGGGCCTCACCCCTAACCCTAACCCTAACCCTAACCTTAACCCTAACCCTAACCCTAACCCTACCCCTAACCCTAACCCTAATCCTAACCCTCCCACTGCTGCACTCATATCTTAAGTTTGCATCATCTGGTATGAAATATCTCCCTGGTTACTTAGTCAGGTGATACTTGTTTCTCCCAGTCCACGCAGACTCCTTGAGCCTGCAAATTTGAGGCCTAGCTAAAACCACCACAACGCTGCACAATGGCTTCCAGCTCCTCTTGTTTGTTGCCCATACTGTGTGCATTAGTGTACATGCACTTCTGCTGGGCTGCTGATTTCACTCTTAACGGGCTTTCCACCCTTAGGCTTATCTCTGGAGAGCCTGGTTGCAATCTCATTCCCCTTCAAACCTAGTTTAAAGCCCTCCTGATCAGCCTTGCCAACTTATGGGCTACAGTCCTATTGCCCTTCATAGACAGATGAAGCCTGTCTGATTTGAGGAGACTAGGTACCATGGAGTTTGCCCCATGGTCAAAACCCCCAAAATTTCAATAGTGGCACCAACCATTTAGCCACCTATTGATAAGATGGGCTTTCCTACTCCTCTCCTCATTCATCTCCTCATTCATCCCAGCTAGCACAGGAACCGTGGCAAATACCACCTGTGCTCCTGTCCCATGAACTTTACATCAACCTCATCTTAACTAACCAAGAATTCTTTCAGTAGTCAGTAATTACTTTTTTTTGACCTTTGTTTAAAGCCCTCCCCCCAATACATTTCATTTTTTTCTCTGGAAGTGTTTCGGGAGTAACACCCAAAATTGTTTTCTAAAAATACATCTAAAGAAACTAACAAATAATCTGCTTTGAAATAGTACCTGAAATAGGGTAGCAATTCTTTCTGTTCTCTCACTGTCTTGAATACATTAGAGAGCCAGCTAGGTACTTGAGAAATATAGAGTTATATTGAATCTGCTTGACTTTCCAAATATTTTAGCTGCATTTATCTGCAATATGCAACTAATTCTGAAATGCTGGATAATTTGTAGGTTTGATATTACAGTGTCAAAACCTCCTTTTGAAGTCTAAGTGTTTATTTGTAAAGCCTCAGTGATGAAACACTTTATCAAAGCGTATGAGACTGACACAACTAAGAGAAATTTAGGTTTTACTTTTCCTATAGAAAAAAAAGGAAACTGCCAAAAGGAATAGAAAACAAACATGACTACCTGCAGAATATTCTGTACAAGAATATTATGAAAGGTCTGATATTTTGATATGTTTTTCTTGTGATCTGTGCCTTGATCTCAAATAAAAATCAATCTACTGAAAGTAACAGATTCCCTTAATTTGCATATCTGACTGAATATTCACATGACATGCATTTAAAAGAAGTTCAGCTCCAAAGGCTTCATGTGTGACTCTGTAAAGGCTAGCTAATACTTTGCATTACTGTGAATATTTCTGAATTAACCAGATAACACCTATTTCCAGCTTTCTAATTTGTCACAGTAGAAACTGTCAGAAAAGTTAAAAAATATTCCCAGCTACTCACATGGCCTGAAGCTATTATGTAAAGCTTACAAATCTAAACACTGTGCCAAGATCAATCCTCTCAAAGAATAAAAAATTAGGTAATTTTTAAAAATATATTATTATTATTTTATTGAATCTGAACTGTTTCACTAGTTCATATACAGTCTTTTACAAATTTTCTCTGATGTTATTTAAAACAAAGCCAGAGTATCAGAGGCCACAGTTCAAACTCATTAAAGCTGACATTGCAGAACTAAAATGAAAGCAGGGAGCCCTGTCTCAGAATATAGTCTATTGATGCACACCACTGCTAACTGCAGTTTGTAAAGCTTTAATATTTCCGTAGAGTTTAAGATCAAAGGGATATTTCACCTAATTCAATCTCTTTTATATCACAGGCCCTTTTGGTTCATCCTACCAGAGTCATGAGATCTTAATTACACTAAAGAATTTTGTTCCTTAGAACACTGAGACAGCAGAGACCACAGATATTTTGGTGTCATCAAGGCACCTGTCTTGGCAAGAAATTGGTTGGGTGATATATACATACATGATTTCAGTAGATAAGTACAGCCTGCAGAGTAGATATTAAACCTCCAAGTTATGTTTTACTTTGACGACACTTTTTTAGGGAAATTGTTCTTTGGCACCAAAGTTAATGTTTATATGTGAATTAAGCAATATCTGTCAGTTTCATGACAACTTCACATGTCTCTTTATTCTCTCTGTGGAAATCAGAGTATAGAGTTCGTAGACCACTACCCTTCATGTGCATTAAGTGTACCTAAAGAGAGTATAAATATGTGAAAAGGACAGATCAAATAAAAGTGTTTGGAAAAACTTCACTGCAGTAATTCATCCCTTTCAAACTGCATAGCTTTGTGTTATAGGGTTACCTAAGTGAGTCTAAGTTTAGGCTTTAAATCTAGGGCTAGGCCTGGAGCTGTCAGCTGACTTGAGCTAGGCTGAGGTAACAGCTGACAGTTTCTAGCCAATAATATTGTATTCTATACCATATTACGACATCATTCTCCAAAGGAGTAAAAGCTTGGGTAGGAGTGGCTTAGGCAGTCGCTTCTGAGCCTTCCTCTTGGGAGGACACACAATGCTGTCCCAGGGAGGATGGAGAGGGCCAGGCCCACCATTGGCTCAGCAGTTCCCTCAGGAAAGTAAAATGTGTTGTTCTGGTTCTCTCCTTTCTGCTTGGGTTTGTCTCCCTGGGGACTAAGTCTTTTAAAGTAATGTGTAGTTAAGATAGTAGAATTTGTGCGTTCGTTAAGAAGTGGGGAATTGTTTCTTGTTGTTTCTAACTTGTGTGAGCGTGTATTGTACTTTCTTCTAATTTTCTCTTTCTTTCTGTAAAAAGGCATGTGGTGTTAGCATAAACATAGTTTGAAGGGTTTTTTTCCCCTCTCCTTCTTCTTGCTTTCTTTGGTGGGCAGAAAGAGGCTTTTCTCTCTGTACTGGGGGGAGTTGGCAGTTTGCTAGCTCAAACCAAGACACTTTGGCTGATTTATTGTTCTTCAGACAGAACAAGTCCTCCATTCAACCTAGGTAAAATTTAGGATCCATATGTAAAAGCTTCACCCAAGAAGATGACAGTGTTTAACTGTGATGCAGAAAACTAGAAGCAATTCTTAAATTACATCCCAGAACCGGAAAGGATGAACAGCAAGACTCATCAGCCCACAAATTCCAAGGCCAAGGCAGGCAACACTCTGGGGGAGATATAACAATGATTTTTTTTTTTAAACAACACCAAATTCTAGCCAGCTTTCAAAAAGGTCCTAGCCACATTGGCTGCAAGAACCTACACTCTTTCAGTTTAAATATATATACATGTGAACAGAGACATTTTCCTTTCCTCACCTATGCTAAACATTAAATTATGAAAACTTCTGAATATTTTGCCTTCTGTTCACTCTGTAATTTTTGAAGTATTAGGTGTTGTCTGTAATTTTATGCCTTTTGATAGATTACAACTATTTCACAAGGTGACTGATTGTTAGAAAATTATGAGAAAGACCATATAAAAGATGTCTCTGTCTCACTAATATGTGACTGGGGCAAAATCAAATAGCTTATACTCATGCCTTGTGAGACCACAAAAAACAGGACTCTGAACCAAGTTAGTGTGAGATAAGATAAAAAAGTAGATTCTTTAATGTCTAGGCTTAGGGCCTTCAGGAATACATGATGACGCAAACCCTCAAACTCTGATTTCCATGGTTTTTATAATATTGTCCACCCAATCCCCAGTTCACACATTTCTTCAGTCCAGCTTCATCCCTCCCCCGGCACACTCTGTCAGGATTTGAGTCCGAGAGAGAGTGGGGCCCCTTCTCATCATCTTCATCATAGCACACGTTGGAGGTTTTCCAGTGTTCTGGTTTTGAGGTCATTGGCTTATGTTTATGTCTTGTAGGACAGGTTTTAAGATATTATTCAGCCTTCTACCTTGAAAAGAAGTCTAAATAACTAATGGAACTTTAGATGTTGATATGGTATAGGGGTTAGAATACATAAACATTGAACTTAAGCTGCTGGAAATATTAACACACTAAATCTGCATTTTCACTACAGTTACAAGTACTTACTTCTAAAATCTATAAAAATTAAAAAATCAAAAATCAAAAAACCCTGAGGCATCAATACTTAGGAATGACTATAAGAAGACAAATAGCAATTTTTTTTCCTGGAATACTCTGGACACTAACACTAACAATTTGGAGCTTAGAGAGCTGGACATATCATTTTTATATCAGAGCTTCCTGGCATTTTCTTCGCTGAACTTGCCTAGTGCTTTTTGTGGACCTATTTAAAAATAAACTTAACCATCCACAAACATTTTTAAGTTAAGAAGTTATCTCACTTAACTACAATGTTGTTAAGAATCACTTCAAGTTTTTTTAGTGACTTCTTAATAGTTTCATTTGATGCCTCTAGGTCTTCATCTGAAATACATAGTAGTTGATGTCTCTTCACATTCTCTTTCCCTCTCTGTTTTATAACCTCAGTTACATTCCTTCCTGGGTAAGTGCTAATAATTACTTTACCTTCTAGAATTTTATTACATAGTAAGTAGTTCCACTAATTTATGGGGGATAGTGGTCAGTCTGATCTGTCTGTAACTCCCCATGATGACCTAGCCTGTAAATTGAATATATTAGGATGGTGTTGGCAGGACAAGGCTGTCTTCTGAAAGTTTTCAATTTTCCAAGAATTGTTAAAAACAATCATTAATGGTTCATCAGTCTCCTAAGCTACTTCATTTAAGGCTCTTAGCTACTTCATTTAAGGCTCTTGGCTAACGTTTTTTAAGCTGCTGGTTTGAAAATACTTTGTTTTAGTGACAGCTAGGTAATCCTTTCCATTTTAACAGCATCACTATCATGGATATTTACTGTTTTGCTATTAGAGCTGTAGAACAGAAGTATCTGCTGAACATATTCTTCTTGCAGAAATTCTACCAGCTGCTTCAAACAGTCAATTTATAACAAGCCAGTGAATTTTCTTTTTTCCTATTGCTCAAAAACTACTTTTCAGTGGAAGGATTCAGAACAGTTTCTAACAATCAAGACACTTTCAGGTCAAAGATCTAAAATTCAAGCACCTGAATTCCCAAGTAACCTTTACAAATGTGGTTTAGGAAACAGATTGTCTAAAATTTTGTACCTCAGGGGCAGGAGCACATAATTTTAATTAGACTAGAAATTGTGGTGTTCTTTTATACTCATATAAAATCATAACCTTTTTTCTTATATTTTGTTTTACAACTTTTTCTGTGAAGTAAATTCTCAAGAACATATTAAATTACAGCTAAAGAGACACAGAGAAACAAGTATTTTGTGCTGAAGAAGTGTCATAGAAATATATTATTTCTCTTTAGTCTTCCAAAACATACACATAGAAGGTTTAGAAGACCTGATATAATTACATAACATTCTATGTAAGAAAAAAAGAAACTCCCTTTATCCATTGACAAGATTCCTTAATTGCCCTGGGATTCCTGGATGAAGGGATTGATCTTGTAGAGCTGTGTTGGGAATTAAAACTGTTGACATTTTGGTCTGTGTTTTTGCCAATGCCACCCGTGAAAAGATTTATCCTTTTCCTGCCAAGTTGTAGGGAACAAAAGCTGATAGAGTGAAGGCTTCATCCTNGAACAGCAAGGTCTGCGTCCTCTTCCACAGGAGTGGTGGTCTCACATCCCGAGGTAGTTGTCTCCAGCAGGCTCATAAAAAAGATGAGAGGGCTCATGCTCTTGGCATTGGTAGTTCTTTCCCCAAAAAGACAGCAGGGACAACCTTATGCGAGTAACTCTTTGTTGACTGGGGTGCTTACAAGTTTGGCCTTATTGCTTTAGTATACCTCCTTCTCTCTTCCTTCTCTTTGGGTTCCTGCTATCCAGTCACTCCTGTTAATAAAAATACTGTTTTCTGAACTCTCTACAGTGCTCAGCCTCACTTTTCCAGCAGCTGTAGTACCCACCCTATAACAATAGCCATTTGTAACATTGCATGGTAAATATATTTAGATTTGACAGAGATAAATGACACTATAATTGACAGTTTGCTTTTCTTTATATATTTTCCTAAGCTGGAAGATCAATTGGACATCTCCAAAGTTTGAGAGGGGAAAATAGATCTGTTTCTACTTCCAGTTATTTTTATTCTATATGGCATGCTGAAACCTGTGACAGCTAAGACTGTATTGTCTGGTTTTAATATGGTTCACCCTCTTTCATCAGAATTACTTCTATTACACTTTGTCAAAATAAATGACTCTGCTAAGGTGAATGGAGGCACATATGTTAGTGTGTTGAAATCCTGGAAAACTAATTGTAGATAAATACTCAAGTAAGTTATTTACCTCAAATTAATAATGCAAACAAAAGAGAGGACACTTCTGTGGGCAAACAAATGCTGTTTCTTCATGGAAATCTTTCTAAAATGGTAGTGGTACTGGGAATTCCAGAACAAAAACAGGACTCACCTGCATTGTTGCTATTACTGGTATTCTGGGCAGCAGTCTCAAGTGACTGGATTGCAGATTGTGTTGGAGATAGAATTGATGAACTTAGTGGTGTACAGGGTATGTGATGGCACGATAGTAAAGTGAAAACATGCATGAACTCAGGGAATAAGACATAAAGCCTTTCCCTGAAGTAGCAGCTGCCTCTATTTCCTTCATTATATCCTACTGTTCTCTAAAATTTCTTCACTTTACTCACTCCCTTTAAGTAGACAGTTATATGTAACCACATGATATACCTCTTTTTCCTAATTATCCCCTTGGAACTCACAGGTATGCCCTAGGTCCAACACCGAACAGCAAATGAAGCTGAAAAGCAGAGTTAATGATTTTGCCTTTCCAGAAAATGAGTGAAGCATTTGTTTTTCCTCTCTACACGCCCTTTTTCTACTTTGGAGGATGAAAGATACATGTGATGGAAATTCTGTGTGGGGAAAGGGAATTGTTTTGTAAACATAAACGGTGATTGTGACTCAGCTTCCCAAGAATCTGTGCTTGTATATGCATGTGTGAATGTGCATGTGTATGTGGGTGTGTGCATGGAGGGAATAGATATAAGCTTGAGAAGTAGTGGTAGGTGGGGGATATTTTGAGGGTTGTGTATTTAAGTCTACAAGATCCTGACAGTAGGTGACAAAAATAGAGAAGGGAAAAGGTGATTGATGTGGAAAGCTAGCAGGAAAAGAATTAAGTAGGAAAATATGGCTAGATAAATAGCAGAATAATATAAATTTAAAGAGGAAACAGAAATATTTAAAGATACAATGAAACAAAAGGGAGCAAAGAAAAAAATCGAGAAAAATTTTATAAAAACCTCAATACATGAAAGCAGAATTAGGAGTCAAAAAATTGTTCAGAAAGTATGAGGCAAATATGTTTTCTCTGTTTTAAAATGTTAGTACATGTTAGTAAAATGGAAATAACACCTCATATCCTAGCTTGCCTGAGTCAATAATGGGCCTAAGACTTGAAGGAACATTATTTTGCAGAAATTGGTGTTCAGAAAGGGCTATGATTTCTTGTGAATGAATGCAACTGTCAGGAAAGAAAGAAATATTTTTTCTGAGCTGGAAGATTGCACATCAGTAAGCACTTTTGGTGCCATTGCTCTCTGATTTTGTCTGCAGGACCTCCTGTTATATCAAGACACAAGTCATGACTTTCTGGGATGTGCTGCTGGTAAAGCAGGAAGCTGGGAGAAGCTGCAGTGCTTATGAATGATGGATGAAGGCCAGAGTAGAATGATGACTTTTTTGCTTTTTTGATTGCTTCCAATACTCATTATCCTTCACCAAGCTTGTCCTGACAACTTTCCAGCTTCAGATCATGAAGATAAGGATACCCTTGAAGACATAGGGTCTTTCTTGAAGACACTTTAAGGGTCATAAGGTCTTCATACTTCTGAACTAGTCATGGAAGCCCACTATCTTGTGAATGTGGAGTCCTTCTTCCCAGCTATGAATAAGATGGGACAGCATATTGTTACGGAATCAACATTCTTTCAAATCAGTATTTTTTCAGGGGTGGGTGTGAGTTACAAATATGCATATATACAAATGTGGCAAAACATAAGAGTCAATAATTCTTAAAAATAAAGTTAAGCAACAGGAGAAGCTAAGGGACAGGTATAGGTTCACTATTCCTTGACCTCCAGGGACTGGAACATGACTTTACCTTGATAAACAGTAATTCAAGCTGTCAGCCTTCTGAATATTCAATACCAGCAGAAATAAAAGTCAAATCTGGTGTAGTCCAATGCAATTTTATTCTTCCTTAGAAAGTTACTCCTTTCAGTAGTTGTGCCTTTTCTCTAATAGGAAAGAATGCATTAATTAAGTGGAACACCTTCTGTACTTTGCTTTAGCCACACTAGTTTTTTTTTGTATTCAGCTTTTTACTTAGACTTTTTAACAAGGCAAGTGTAAGTCCTTTTCTGTGTCCATTTCTTTTTTCTTTATTTTCAGTGGAAGCAGATGCATATAGTATCACAGCTTTGGGTAACTCAGCATGTGTCAAATTACAATATCTCCAGTGCTTTGTACAACATTAAATCAATACAATGTAGTTGATTACTACCTGTTGTCTTACCGAACAGCAGACTAATTATTACGGTAATGCATATTATTACCTTGATGTTGTTTATATCCAAGTATTTTTCACGTAATAACAAAATAAGCTAAATAGCTGTAAACTGAAGCCCTGAATCAATACTGTATCTAGCAACAAAATGCAAAAAAATTAGAAGGAAACGCAGACCATACACTGACAAATGGCAATGAATATGTTGAACATAAAATAAAAGAATAAATTAATACTTCTCTTTCTCTGCCTCAGCATCTCAGAAAGCTGTATATAGATTATAGCACAACATACTACTGATTTGTTGCAGCTGCTTCTCTGTTTTCTGTCAGAACGTAGCCCACTCCAATTTTGTGCTCTAGTTTCGTTTCTCTTTTGTACAGCTCCAAATCCCAACATTACATTATTTAGTAACATTTCTGTCAAATGTCTACAGCTTTCCAAAAAATTACTGCAATTCTAAATTTATCATTTATCTTAAAAAAACAAGAAACCTGCGTACTCTGGCAATATAAAATTGTCTTTTCTTATTAAGTTATTTTGGTGTTAGTGCAATTGTTATCAATAGGACTGCAATCATTACAGATTATGGTTGATATACAAAAGGATGTGAATATGGCTATAGGATTTTCTGCATTTTCAGAGTGAAGATACATTAAAAATGCATTAAAATAATTACTCACTTTCAGTTTTCTTTTTAAAGCAATGATCTTTAACAGAAATTCTTTGAGGGCCTGGAGATTTAGGTTTGTCTGGGTCAACGGGCACCTAGATGTTCTGAGGCTTACCTCTGTGTTTAAAAACCTCCTGTGTTTTAAATGTTTGGTTTTGAAAAATTTAGCAGAGAGTTTTGGCAAAATCAGGGACATTTTCACCTTTCCTCTTTTAGGTTCCTAAGCAAAATCAGAAATACATGAATTTTCATTCTAAAAAGCTGTATTTCAGACACATGGCAATAACATTAACACACAGCTTTTATTTGCATAAGACTGAGATTGGGTTTTGTTGGATGTCATTAGAGTATTTAATTACTGTATTTTTAGAAATCATGACATTGGTATGCTTTGATATTTGTTACCCAAAATAAAATGGTTATTGGGAAGATGGCTGGGGGCAAATATTAGAGAAAACTGAAAAGTTATATTCACATCCTAAGAGAAGTTATGATGGTATGGAAATTATAGGGTAAAATGCAGCTGCTTTTTCCTGGATGGAGTGCAGTTGGCATGCTCTATGAGGATTCTCCATACAACAGTAAGCACCTGCTAAGAGGGATGGAACAGAGAGTGGAGTGGAGTGGAGACCACATGGCCAAGCTCTGCGGAAATCCCTGCAGGGAGGGGAACTGGAGGGTACTTTGCAGCTGAGAAACTGCAGAGCACCCATCAGCCAAGGGAAATAGAAGAAGATGCACTGCTGCTGAACCAACAACTGTGGTGAAATCTCTCTCCTTGGATGAACTTGGTTCATAAAAGCTTAATTATAATATTAATGCACACTTCTATCCCAAAGTTACCCACCTCCAAGGTATGACCACTTCCTACTGGGCAGGCGCTCTACATTTTTTTTACTGTATCTTTAAAAGTGAAGTGAGAAAATGTTGTATGAATCAGGAACAAAAGTATTTATGACTAGAGTCACTCAAGCTATGCCTAAACATAAAGAAATAGTATAAAAGTAAGTTGAGAATGGCGAAAAGTGAAGACAGACTCAATTGTAACTGCTGAGATCAGTTGATGGCCTGAACCTGTCTTTTCCTCCCATTGGGACACCTGTTGGGTAAGAACTGTACTCTACCTGCACTGAATACTTTCATTGGGATTACAGCTTGTCTGTGTATTGCTTTAATAATGTTTTTGCAGTCTGATACTATCACTGGCAATCTTCAAACCTTAAACTGTAAACTGTTAGAGTGGGTCCTTCACAGGCATAAGCAATAGCCGGCAGCAGGTAACACACTCAAATAAAATAGGGAGACCTGACGAGGGGTCTCCCTTGACCTTTAACTTGCCTTCCAGTTGAGCCCAAATGAATTACCTTCCAAGTCAGTGGGACTGTTTGGTGGAGGGTCCTCATGACGGGACACTGACAGACTGGTCAGTCACAAGGGTCTCTGCTTTCCTGGGGCACTGACAGACAAATGAATCATTGAGCGATGAGGAAATCTCCCCTTTTAATGTGACAGTCATTAACAAAAGGTTAAGGAAAACACATAGAAATATTTGCTTATAGTAAGCTCAGTTACTAAGATTTATCCTGGTTTACATGCAAGCTGTATGAGCAGACCCTATTTAATCTCCGTGTTTAAGACTAAAATTATTTTATTTCCTACCTGTGATGGTGGTAGTTATTACTTCCTACCAGCTGGCACTCACAGAAGAGAACCTTAAGAGTGTTGTTTGGGTTTTTTTTTTCCACACTACCATATTTCAAGGGTTATATGCACAATTTCATTTTGATTTAAATTTTCATCATCTGTTTTTTCTTTCCCTCAATGCTGGTGTGTCTGAACTATGCGGAAAAGCAACTTGAAAGCTAAAAGTCCAGAAAAAAAAGTCAATGATAAAGGAATGACAAGAGTCTTGGTATCCCTTGTTATAGAAGGGAAAGAGAAAATAGAGCAAAAACAAAAATGATTTTTTGAAGCTGTGCTTTTATTTATGTGTTGTAGTTTGGAATTATTATGTAAATTCTCTCCCCTGCCACTAACGGCCCATGGCATTAGTTAACAAAAAGAAGTAGTTAACTGCTACCTTCTTTTTCTTGATCGGTTGGGTGGCAGACAGGCTGTCTCTTTTGTTTTGGGGGGACTTTTCCATTTTTAGCTCAACGGAACTCAGGAGCAGTGCAGCGGGGAGGGAGAGTGTTTGGAGCCCAGCCCAGCGGAGTCCAGCCAAGCTGAGCCCAGTGCGAGCACTGTCGGGGCTGAGCTGCCTCTGGCCCCATGCTGTGCCAAGCCAGGAGCGGTGTGTGTGCGTGCTGGCGGCGGTGAGAGAGAGAGAGAGGCCCTTGTTGCTGTTTCTGCTTCTTGGTGAGCCAGTTCTTTTCTCCTTGCCATGGCTGCTCTCCTGGTTCCTGCATTTGGGGTCCCAGTCTCTCTGTTCCAGTCTCACCACCACCTGCAGTGTCTTGACCGGCCCGTCCCAGCTGGGGCAGTGACCCTAGAGAGAGACAGGTCGCGACTGCTTTCTGGGACACGCTGCAGTTCTCCATTTTCATCTGAGAACTCACCACCCGTCTGTCTCACTGCAGAGGGACTGGAAACTCACTCCGCAGCCAGCCAGGCTGTGACACTGACATTGCCTAAGTATAACTTTTCCTCCCGGAGGAAACCTGCTGGTTTTAGTTGTTGTTTTTTTCTTGTGGTGTTAGGGAAGCAGTTTTGCTCTGGTCTGTTCACAGTTATATCTATATCTACATATCTCTATCTCTATATCTATCTATCTATCTATCTATCTATCTATCTATCTATCTCAGTTAAGAACAGTTATCCATTTTCTGATTAAAGTTCCTTTTCTCAAATTTGATAAAGAGTAGCGTGATTATTGTGGAGGAAACCCCTCCCCCTACTTGTGGNCGTGATTATTGTGGAGGAAACCCCTCCCCCTACTTGTGGGTAAACATTTTGGTTTTTCCCCTCAAACTGAGACATTATGTTTTGGTGACACAGTAGCAGAAATATTTATCTTATTGACATCAACCTGATCTAATATAAATTCTACCCCTTGGAGCCTGCTGTTGTTAAAGCAGGGAATTCTTTCAGTGACTTAAGGAATATAATATTGATTGGATTCAGTATTTATTTTTAAGGATTAACACCAGGAGTATAAAATCAGGCAGCATTTAGAACTCAAAACTCACCTTTCTCAAAACATATGTGCTGCAGACCACCAGAGGGAATTGCACACACCAATGTGATGTCGAAAGCAACATCCAACTTTATTACAAGTACCCAACACAATTAAGCCCGAAAACCACGCCCCGTGCGCGTCACATGTCTCTGCAAGCCATCTCATAGGTTAAAGGCTGCTGTCCATGTGCAGAAAGGGCAGGAGCCGTCCCAGGAGGCCGTCCCAGCAGCACAACCAGGGCCCCCACATCTCCCCCTTTCCTTTCAAAAACAGAGTCACAAAACACAAATCAACACAGTAATACCTTGTTTTAACAATTAAATCAACCAAGGTCCAAGTCCTAGGCTCCTTAGCCACTCATCCAATGGAGAAGTTGTTACTGTTAAGGTATCACCCAGATTCATGCATCAACATTACTTGTTAAATGAGTGAGGCTGATACACTGCAACCTGAAAATGAAAGGTGCAAATTTTCTGAAAAATGGGAAAAAAATTTGGAAGATCATTAGTTTCTCTTGGATTTAGCCAATTCAAGACATAACAGGACCTACTTCCCCCTCTTTTTTCACAATAGACATAATGCATTTTAAATTTTGATGGTGTTCTTCAATAATAGCTTGGCCACTAGAGTTATAGGGAATGCCAGTCA
>VWZD01003707.1:0-42192 GCA_013396695.1 Sakesphorus luctuosus
TTCACAAATGAAGAACAAGCAAGGAAGGCAATTCAGAAACTGGATAGCTGAAACAGAGTTTAAAAAAAGAAGGCATCAACATTTATGAGTGAACAAACTGAAATTTATGAAGGCATGGGCAAGAATTTTAACAAGTGTGTTCTTGCACGTTTTTCAATTCAGCAATGAGACTGGGACATTATAGGTTCAAATATTTAAGTTTCAATGCAATGACTGCTAAATTAATGCATGTGGCATAGTATAAACATGTTTAATGCATTCAAATAGTGGTATTAAATGGCAAAGAAAATATTTAATACACTATAATCTTTCAAAGATTCCATAGAATGCATAGGCCCTGTAGTATGGGGAAAGAATTTTTAAAGTGAAGAAAATGCCAGAGGTTTTCTTCCAAAAGTGTATGCATCTGAAATCCATAAAAATTATTTTCTTTTTCCTCCCCACAGACAGAATCAGAACACTGTACCATACAATAGGTTATTGTGCCTTTCTGAATAAAGTTAGTGATCCTGATTCAGGGGAGGGGGGGATGGGGAATGACAGGATGGAGGAGAAGTCCGTAGAGGAAAAAAAAGAAAACAGAATTCACACTTTCATACATATATCTCCATGGCAGAGCCAACAAATTACATGTATAGACTGCTCTATTTCACTTTTTAAGTTTAAAACTTTATCAGACTAAAGAGGAAATGCTTATTCTCCCTCCCTTAAAAGCAAAGGCAGTATTTATCTACCTTTGATTTTCTCTTTATTTTTTAGTTAAACATTATGGTCAAAAAAATAAATTAAAAAAATATAAATTTTGTCTATCAATTCAGGCAACCCAAGATGTAGTGCTACTGCACCACCTTGCAGCAATACTGTATTCATTTCTAAAGACTCATTTCAGGGGACCAAAAAGCTAGATTAAATAAGGAGAAGAAAATGACCTAAACAAAAAAGCTGTATCAAAGATGAACAGCCTTTTTTCTAAGGTGATGTTTACTGATCAGCCACTTCTACCAGAGACAGGGAATATGACATTCTAAAATACAAAACAGGGGAGCAGAGGCAGGCAAAACAAGCCTCCCTCCCAAGCTAGCTATGACCCCTTTAAGAAACAATTCATAAAAGCAATAGAAACATGGGAGAGAAAAAAAAATAAACTAAAACAAAACAGGAAAATGCCATGGGTTAAGCTTGCTTGATGAAAATATTACAGTGTAGAACCTGTACTCCCCACTGAAAGTCTTTTTTTCCCTACAGAAGGTCAGAATAACTGTAAGCTTTTCAAATGCCAGAATCTTTGACAGAGATCATAAACATTTACTTCATTGATTTAATATTTCATATGTCAAAACATATTTCATGACAGTAAACTGAAACATTTTCCGTAGTCACTGTATATCCAAACACCTCTTCTCAATCGTTTGAAGGACTATGAGAATAGAGCTTTAGAGATGCATTTTAGCATCTTCCATACAAAATGTTATCAGTACTGTTTTTTCCTCCCCAAAGGATATACAAAAGGTGAAAATGATCCAAAGAACATTAGTGTATTACTTTAATTTGTTAAGTGAAAAAAAATGCAGAAAAATGGAAAATGGTACAGTTTCAAGTAGGTTGAATATAAATAAGGAAGAAATCGTCCTATTAGAAGTTTTATCCCATCCCTAAAATGGCTTATAAATTTATGTTCCCACAATAACAATTCCTAGAGTCTTCCTAAAAGTCCAGGAAATTCTGCTCCCCTGCTCCCCGAGACAAGGCAGGAAGGAAAAGGACAGAAAGGGGGGACCTGGTAGGTGTTCATTTATTTAACTGATGGCATGATTATAAAATGTAATATTTGACAAGATCCCAATATCACAATTTCCTTATAGGTACTACACATTGACTTTCATAAACTTTTTTTTAAAGGCCATTTTTAGAGGACAAAACACTGAGACAAGAAGGCTGAACCAACCTTCTCAAACACAAAAGTGTTCAGACAATAAAAGGCTTAGGAGAAAGGCGTTTGTTTTTTTTTCCAAAAATATGCTGCATAACCATGTTCTTATCACACAGCTCTGTCTATACATTAGGGCATATCTCTATAGAAATTTCTGATTAGGACACTAGGAAATAGTTTTAACACATATGTAAATTCGGTGATTTTGAATACCAATATGTTCTCTATCTGTGATCGCTTTTTTTCAAAGAAGTTGTTTCAAAGGAAAAAAAAATTCCATTCGACAAGTTTCATTTGACTTTTACTTATCGTTGAATACACATGAAATGTGCTTTCAATGCATAAAAATCACAGTGGATAGCAGCAAAGGACTTGGGGGAAATTAAGGAGAATTTTATCATTCACATTGTGATTAATCTGCACATTGATGAAAGATAGCTATTTCACACTTCTAAAAATAAACTGGAGATCATTCTTTTCAACAAAAAAAAAAGCCTCCCAAAATACACAAAACCCCCCAAAACAAACATAAATCCAAATGCATTAATTTTCTTTTACACACAAAAATGAAATATTTTTATGGCAGCAAAAGATTTTGATAATAATGAAAGTCTGTAAACTGTAATTCAATCTCTTTTTGTTGTTGTCGTTCCCAAAGTGCAAGATGCAAGATTCCCGTAAGCTTTCAGTAGTGCTTTTCCTGTAAATAATCCTTCATTTTGTTTGGCAAAGGCAGTTTTTGAATTAAGTCTATTCTGGTGTACTGACGTATTACAAAACGACACAGGTACTGCAAAGAACGCACCTGCATAAACCGAGATACTGGATTTGTCAGTCTCACTGGGTAAGTTGCAGATCCAGGCAGCCGGGATCTCGAATAGCAGAAAGCTCCATTTTCAGAGTCCCTGATTGAATGTTCAATTAAGTCAACTATAGATGTATGTCCCTCCACATCTGGCTGTTCATAAAAACTAAACCTACCATTCGAGTGTTCAATTCTAGTGTGAAGAGTTTTTCCATGGGAACGAAAACTCAAACTTAAAAGATAACGATCATCAGAACTATCTCGAACAAGAAACGAGCCATCAGGCACATTAGCTAATTTTCCCTCTGCCTCCCAACGTGTAATGGGGCCCCAGTACCATCCTTGTTTTGCAAGTTTTTTCAGTTCTTCTGTAAGACTTGTCACAACCATAGGACCACTGTTCTGTACAGAATCATAAACTCTTCCAACTCCCGGGGCAGTGTTAGGATCAAAATTCAAATGGCAGCGCATACTTTCAGCCACATGGGCATCTGTGCCATTTAATCCATTGAAGTTCCTTTGGATTTGATTATTCTGTATTGGAGGTAGCAAAGGTGAGAGTGGAGGGACATCACTGTGATTAACTCTTGGGCTTTGCAACATGACTCCTGTGGTACCAATCAACAAACCATTCACTGTTTGGTCCACAAAGATATCTGGTGCAACGACTACATCCTGATCCACTTGGCTCTCGTCTTCATGGAAAGCATTTCCCACCACTTGAGAAGAAACAGTTGAAACTTCCATGGGTGAGGAAGTATCCAGACAGTAACTACGTGATCCTTCCAAAGGATACATTCCCTCATCTAAAGGCACAGTATACTGAATGTAGTCCTGAGGCATTAATCCGATAACTACAGGCACATGTTCATCAATATGAAGATGCAAGTCCCCATTCTGAGATTCTGTATTTTTTAATGCATTGTTTTGTTCCTGGAACACATTTTCTGACTGTAAGTCATGGAAGTCCTTTCGAACACCATTCAGTGCTGGGCTTGGATTAGAGGAATGGACCAAGGCCTTGACTTTCACTTCCATTTTGATGCAAGTCTCTTCCGAATTTGTAGGTCGAAGGGGCCATGGAGTTGGACTGTAATGATGATTACGGAGGGAAGTAGATCTCAGAGGTCTCTGCGCTCGCACATCTTTGAAGCTTATTGGAGCAGATGAGGAAGAAAAGGTGTCATCATCTGCAGAGCTTACAGATGGAGTGCTGCCTTTGCCTTTCTGTTTTTGTTTTGCTGAAAGCCTCCTTTTTAGCGTACCCATTAAACTTTCACTTTTTGATCTATTTTTGCCTCCTTTCTCATCTTCACTATTGACTTCACAGCTAGCCAAATCTTTACCATAGCAGCTGCCAAACAAGGAGTCATCTTTTCCAAATTCACTTAACGATGGCTGCTGAACCACCACAAAGTCACTTTCATCTTTACTTTTATTTAAGTTAAAGGACTTGCGAATTGTTTTGAGACTAATTTTCTTCATTATGACAAGTTACCAAATCTGGCTGATCAGCAGTGCTTGTGGTGATTGATATAGCCCTAACACATGCAGAGCAGCTTCTGCTTCATTTACGTGTTCTATCCAGCCTCATTTAATTTCAGGAGCCATTTCCTGGAAACAAATGAAAAACAATCAACTTCACAAAACAAATATTTCAATAATTATCTATAAAGGTTTCCCCCATCTCCACACAAAACAGAAGTTGCTGTACTTAAATGATGGGCATCAAACAAAAGTAAAAATAGAGAGCTGACTTAGAAACCAATCAGGCTCAAAAAATGAATCTGCTACATCTGCCTTGGAGATTTCCACAATTTTGTTCTGCTTTCAGCATGGTATTTTCTGAAACATACACACACTTTACATCACACTCACAGGCACATATATTTAATGCATGTATACATAATTTTCAAGCATAGAAACACTCCTCTCTTTCCAAAGGCTCCTAAGAAGTCCCCACATATATAACTACAGAAGATAAAATTATAGAAGATATTCTGTTTAACAGGATTCCTACATAGAGGTTAAACAGTGATTGGTCCTAAAAACACAGTCTTACAATGTCAAACTTTATTTAGACAAGAAAGTTGAGTAATATTCAAAAGGTTAAATAATTACAGGAAAATTAACTCTAGAAGAAAAATAGAACAACATTAATAGCAAAGTAACTTATGTTTACGGCAAGTCCCCTCCTGAACTTCTGTGAAAGAAAAGTAGATTTCCAAACTGTTTTAGGCATAGAAGACCAAGTCACAGACTCTTAGAACTTTTCCTAGAACTCTGAGAACTTTTCTTCCTCCAGTACTTCTGCTAAGACCTAGTGGACACAACTGCTCAAATCCCAGTCAACTGCAGTCAAATCCCACCTGGCACTATGCAGATTGACAAATCTGACCTTTCCGCTAGCATTTTTTTTTGTTTGAGGTTTGCCTCTGTTTTGGGGAAACTCTGAGAGGGTTGGGTTTGGTTCTTTCTAATGTTACTTAGACCTTCCAAGGTAAACAGTTCCATAGAGAGAAAAATACACGGGAAAGAGAAGAGAAAGAAGTTGCTACTGCCACAGAAGTAGGTACTACCAATAGTAGTAGCCATTATTCCACATACCCCCAGATACCTGTGACATTAGTAGCACAAACTGCAGCAGCAAGCTTGGCTCCAATCTAAGCGTGGCGGGCTGAATCTTTCCAGAAGTCTTCCAACCTTGGTGGACCGAGGTAAAACAGCCCTCATGCGAGCACTTGCCACTTCTCTCCCATGGTATCACAATACAAGCAACTGGGAAAAACAGTGCAATGAACGGAAATAAGTTTTTCAAATAAACCACATGGTTTTCTTATATTAGCATTCAAAAATTACATAAGATCATGTAAAGAGAATGATTACTACAACCAAACAGCAGTCCATTGGCTATTACTCATGTTCAGCCCAACTTTTGTGGTCCTCAAGTACACAAAAGCTAATTAATCACACTGAAAGCAAACTAAAAGGCAACACAAGGCATCTATGGATTCTTCAAAAATTGAAAACAATTAAGGAAAGCCCTGCTGCTGGAGGGTTGGACACTGCTTCACAAAAAGTAGAAGCAGTAAAGTTTGATTTACTTGGATTTGTAGTCCTATCTTCAAACTCCCTACACTATCTGCACCTTCTATTTCAAAGGCCAGTTCTGACTTTGTCATAACCTCTGATATTTCACAAATCCACTGACAGGGCATGTTCGGCATTTCCCATTTCCTTTTCTTATTACCAAACTAAATAGCATTTTCCTTTCTTTCAATGGGGTGAAACTAAAAGGTTTCTCTTGTCTGTAAACTGATTTACTTCCTACCAGCAAAGAACAAACATGTCAAAAAAAAATGTTCCCAAAACAAACAAAAGACTAAGAACCAATTTCTTGCTAAACAAATATAAAACTGTAAAAATCAAGAATTTATCAGATGTCCACTGCTTGTTTTTGGCTTTTAATATGATGCCTGTTGTACCAGGAATCATGAAACCCTAAGATAACATATTTCACTTACACAATTTGAAGTGACACTGAGACACAAGTATGACTTTGCAAAGGTTAAAACACTACTTTTCCTTTCATACAAGTACAGATAAAGGGCGAGTTACATGTCAATTAAAAGGAGACTCAAAACGTCTTGATCTTCTATTCCTAAATCATCCTGAGGACTTCGCTGTCACTGTCCAAGCTTGCTCAGCCCTGGCAGAAGAACCTTAGGAGTAAAGGGTGGGGCCAGTTCTGTGCATGCTGTGCCTCACCTAAAATATCCACTGTGCAGGCTCGAAGGATGCCTACGTGGGTGGAGCCCTTCCCTCAAAAAATCTTCATTCACAAAGACTAGCCATGAAGATGATGATTGCTAAACCAATTCGATTTTGCCATCTTACCAATTTAGAGTACTCTTTTCATCATACCTCAGTAAATGAAACTATAAAATGAGTGAAAATTACAACTTCAGAATTCTGTGCTGCTCCTAAACTGACGAAGTCAGTGTTGGTTCATTTGATAAATTTAACTGTACTTTTGTGTATGTAGTACCAGAAGCCTGGGAACCCTCACATTAGCTCCACCTGTGAAATCCACAATGTTCTCCAACTAGTTCTGACTGGCACTGGCAAGCTGACACATTTCCACATTTACAGAAATGTTCCCCCAACCTGGTCGAAAAATACATCATATTGTTTGCAATTCCTAACCCTAAAAAAAACCCAACCCAACAAACATGACTAAGTAAAATCCGCCTTCTAAGCTAAGGAGAAACTAAAAGTGCATTATCACATTGCTGACTGGGGAAACAAGATGCTCCAAAATGCATGATTCAAACATCTTTTGTCATTGATGTGTTTCAAAACAATTCGTTACCTAAAATTTGGTAGAAGGAATATTGCTTCAGCTTCTCCATCACCAAAAGATTAAACCAGTCACTTGACAAAATGGGGGTTTGTCACATACTAGTCTTTCTGTATCAAAATTCAGAGGTTTTTTACAAATGAAAATCCAGTATCTAAAAATAATCTCAACAGAACAATCTCTAAGGCAGCACACAGAGTAGTCAAAATGTTTTGCTTTGAAAGCAACTACGGAGCCTGTTGGAGAAAAAAAGTGGTTTACATCTGTCAACCTACCTTAGTAGCCAGTATCTTTATCAAGAAAAATGCATGACTGTCCAAACAGATCACTTCCAAGTCAACTGGAAGCATCACACAGCTGGCACAACCCAGGCCAGAAGATTCCTAAAAAACTTGGTAACTTTATGGTACAGGTCCTAAGGGAGTCAACTCAGAAAGCTCCCCTCCTTGACCTGCTTGTCAGCAGAGCGGATTTCATGAGTGAAGTGGAGAGATTGGCGGCCATCTTGGCCACAGTGACCACGAGGTGATCGAGTTCAAAATCTCTGCTGACAGGAAGAAAAGTGCCAGCAAAACCTCAACTCTGGACATGAGAAGAGCAGAGTTCAGGCTGCTCAGGGAATTAGTAAGTAAAGTTCCCTGCAAAAAAATTCTTGCAGGTTTTGGCAGTTTTCAAACAGCACCTCCTCAGGGCACCGGAGCAAGCAATTCCCAAATTCAGAAGTCAAGCAGAAGAGACAGAAGGCCGGCTTAGCTGATCAGGGATCTTTTCATGGAAATAAGGCAAAAAAGGAAGGTGTATGTCCACTGGAAGCAAGGTTAGGTGACATGGGAAGAATTCAGAGATGCTGCTTGCCACAGTAAGGAGAAAATTTGTGCAGCCAAAGCTCAGCTGGAGCTGAAGTTGGACAGAATTGTGGGGGACAATAAAAGGAGGTTTGTTTCAATACATTAATGGCAATAGGCAGTACAGAAATATTATTGGCCCGTTAAGGGATGAGGAAGGTCACCTAACAAACGGGGACAGAGACAAGGCAGAAGTGTTCAATGCATTCTTTGTCTCTGTCTTCAATATGGATGATGGACCAAGGGGGTCTCAGTCCCAGAGCTGAAGGAACAAGACTGCAAGAATGATCAACTCTCATTTGACCCTGAACTTGTGTAGGATCTGCCACTACAGCTGGATCCCTACAAATCTATGGGGCCTAATGAGATTCATCCCAGAATCCTCAACATGCTAGCTGATGTCATCACAAAAGCTCTCTCAATTATTTTTGAGCAGCCTTAGGAATCCAGAGACTTCTCAGTTGACCAGAAGCTGGTGCACACTGTCCCAGTTTTCAAGAAGGGAAAGAAGGAAGACCACGGAAACTACAGGCCTGTCAGTCTCACTTTACTGCCTTGTAAAATCATGGAGATTACTCTGGGAGGTACTGACAAACATCTGGAATTTTTCAGTATGCAGTCATGGTCACAGCCAGCATGGCTTCATAAGGAGAAAATAAAACCTGATTTCCTTCTACTTCAGGGTAACCCACTTTAGTTGATCTAGGAAAGACAGTAGATGTAATCTTGGACTTCAGTAAAGCTTTTGATACCACCTCCCACAATATCCTTCTGGACAAAATGCTGGGTGAGCAACTGGCTCACAGGTCAGGCATGAAGAGTGGACAGGGTTATATCAGACTGGTGACCTGCCACTAGTGAGGTTCCACAGGGCTCCATCCTTGGCTCAGTGCTCTTCAACGTATTCATTAATGACTTGGACGTAGGATTCAAGGGGATACTACATAAGTTTGCCAATTACACTAAATTGGGAGGAGCTGTTTGCTCCTTCAAAGGGAGAAACTTTGATAAATTGGGGATGTGCAATCACCAACCATATGAAGTTTAACAAGGGAAAATGCCAGACTGTGCACCTAGAACATGGCAACTCTGGTTGTGTGTACAGACTGGGGAACGAGAGGCTGTAGAGCAGTGCTGGAAATAGACCTGGAGGTCCTGATCAATGGCAAGTTGAACATGAGTCAGCAGTGTCCTGTCAGCCAGGAGGGCCGACAGTGTCCTGGGGGGCATCAGGCAAAGCATCTGATGGTCGAGAGAGGGGATTGTCCTGCTCTGCTCTGCACTGATGTGGCCTCACCTGGAATACTGTGTGCAGTTCTGGGCACCGCAATGTAACTAAGATATTAAGCTCTCAGACAACGTTCAAAGGAGGGCCATGAGGATGATGAATGGTCTTGAGGTGAAGCCTTATGAGAAGCAGATGAGATAATTTGGTCTGTTCAGACTAGAGAAGGGGAGATTGAGGGGAGACCTCACTGCAGTCTTCAACATCTTCCCAAGGAGAAGAGGAAGGGCAGGCACTGATCTCTTCACTCTCATGACCCGTGACAAACCTCAAGGAAACAGCATGAAGCTGACCAAAGGAGGTTTAGGTTAGATATCAGAAGAGGTTTTCTACCCAGAGGATGGTTGTGCACTGGAACAGGCTCCTCAGCGAAGTGGTCACAGTACCAAGCCTGAGAGAGTTCAAAAAGTGTTTAAACAACACTCTCAGGCACATGGTGTGACTCTTGGGGTATCCTGTGTAGGGCTAGGAGTTGGACTCAATGATCCTCATGGGTCCCTTCCAACTCAGTATATTCTATGATTTATGAAACACGACTCATTTCTTATATCCTTGTAAAATTTCGTATGAGGATATAAGAAAGATTTGATGCTCAAATATGAAACACATGAACAACATGAATCTAACCAGAAGTCCAGTTCATTCATGCATTAGAAGATGATAAAAATCTAGTGAGTGACTACCAGCCCTGGTCAAAGCTCTCCAAAGTAAACTGAGCACACCCACTGATGAGAGCAAGTCTCCAAATAAGTCTTCCATATGAGATCCACTCTATGATACCTGGTATTTTATCCAAGACAGGAGAAAACAATACACCCTAACGTCAAATACCCTAATTGATCAAGATACTCTTCTTTCTTTGCATGTACTTAAAGAATATCAGTAATTCTACACTGCAGATCAGTGTGTTTAAAAGTGCTGTATAAACAGCCTCAAAAGATGATACACTCATACACTTGCAAGTATTGAATTTTCCAAACTCTACATATGAAAGAGCTGAAGCCAGGAAGCCCAGCATGCACCGCTTCCTGGGATACACTAAAATGAATGATGCAACTCCTTCACAATCCTTAGCACAGCTTTTGCTAGTATTTTGCAGCACCACTGAAGTCTCCCACTGCTGTGCTCTTCCAGTGCCATCTGCTGTACAGTGAATTTAGACAGCCTAAAAAGAGACACCTCTAGAAATCTTTCTGGCAGGCATTTGCTACTATAAACAGACTGAACTATGCCAGTGTACTCCCAAAGCCTGGTTGCGATGTATGCAAAAACACCTGGAACACACAGACTGAAAACAGGAGATTAATCAAATTCAGAAGGAGAATGTGATCTTAATGCATAGAACAATGAGGCAGAATGAGATTCTGACTTAAGAACTTTGATCACAAAGTCTGCATCTTGGAATCTTTAGTATTATGCAGGTTGATTGAATACAGGCTTCTGGACAAAAACTATCAGATGACTACCCAACAAACACCAGTCTCCCCTTGGTGCATATAAAAACAATGAAAATGAAACTTGCACACATCATTTTGAAAAAAACCAACACTTATTAACCAGACACAAATGTGAAAATTATTAGTGAAGATAATTAAGGCTAAGACTTTTCAAGCTGCTTCTCAGAAATCTGAAGAGCAGGCCATGCAACCATATATTAATTATTATGCTGGCTAGGACTGATGTATGAAGAATTATGAAACTTTTTAATATATATATATGTATCAATCAGTTTCTGCAAATCTAGTTTGGATATTTCAACACTTCAGAGTAGTTTCAGTTTAATGCTACGAAATGGTTTCAGTAGACTATAACCACATAACTATCTCGAAAGAGTGTTCACAAAAGTACACCAACAAAAGGTTTCATTATACTTATAGGATCTTTATGAATGACTTATCTTTTTCACACTTCTAGGATAGGCACACTCATTTCCTGAGACAAGTACTATAAACAATGCTACCAAAATGCACTACTATAGAAATAAATCAGAAATAACTTTTAAGAGTTGGGACAGAAAACATTATACTGGAAACAAAAAACTGTCCTTAAAATTTTAATACAAAATTACAAAAATACAAAAATTACTTGAAACTTTTAATCAATGCTATTTCAGATAACTCTCCTAAAATATACGTTAATCTGCTGAATCAGTTGAGCACTGAAATTTATTTTTTTGAACTCACAACTGCATCATTCCTGAAAAGTCTGGCTGTCCCTTAGAAATATATAATCTTTATTCTTATACTGAATCATTGTAAGACTTACATCACTCACAACTTCAATTTACTGTATTTTAACATAATTATTAACAAAATAACTACCTTGAAAGTAAAAGGTTTCTGCATTCCTGCACACGACAAGTGCTAGGTTCTCACTGCAGTCAGATAATGAAGGCTAGTCTAATTATCTGCAGGAATATGAGGTGTCATTCTCCTGCTGCCCCCAAATTCTCAGTGAAATATATTCATGCATTTTTTGGCAGAGTATGTCAAAACCAGTACCTTAAGATAATAGAGATTTCAAGTGCTATACTTTAGAAAAGTGTCTAAATTTTCTCCGAAGTTCCTAAATCTATTAATGTGAATGACTAAGAAGTTGTTCTCCGCACCTTTTCCCATCAACCTTAAATCAGTACTGAAGTCTGTATCACTACAAGTTGTCTTCAGTATAGAAAATACTGACTCAAGATATTTCCCTCCATGTATTTGCAGTTTCACTCTATATGAGTACAGAAACTACATATAAGACACTCATTAAAGAGAGATTCAATATCTATTTCAAACACCATCAGTTTCTGACAGAACATACACAGTATATGGCAGCTTTTGGCTTTTTTTTACTACACATGCCAATACACTGAAGATGGTGTGTTTTTCCCTTCCCTGAGCTTCAAGTAAATTCCTACATTGTACTGCTTTTTAGTGAGAAGAGCCTTTAAATGAAGCAATCTAAATTCTCTTATACCGTGAAAACAACAACAAAAAAGGCAGATTGTTTTGGGAGTGGCTTGCTTGCTAATGGATGAACAGTACCCTCATACGATTGCAAATTTTATAAAAGCTCTTCTGACCTGTATTCTTGCTTTTCTAGTGAGTGAGAAGCTCAGAGGTACAGCATCACATAAAACTGGAACAAGGAAAAAATAAATGAGAAGGTCATCTGACAGTACATTATACTTATATCAAGAGTACTTACAGCCTCCTATTTTCAAGGTAACTAATCAAAGACCTGAACACAGAGTAGACATTACCAAAAATTTACATTTCTACCATCTAAGATTTGCACAGCTGAGAAAAGTATGGCCAGCTTCTCTAGAGGCCAATATGATTTAACAGGTTTTTATAGAGATTACAATTTCAAACAAACAAACCAACAGTACGTCAGTTAGTCATATCATTCCTCCTACTTTTTTCCTCCTTCTACAAAGCTTAAGGAGAAAATAGTCCATGAGCACTAACGTTCTAACACAGTACAGAGTAACCCTCATCACTATTAGCAATCTTCAGCAGAGAATAAGCAAAGTACACCTCTGGAAATAACTAGAAAAGTGGAGTAAAATAATAAAAACTTGACACAAAGGAATTTTTCTTCACCACCATCAGTGGAATTGAATGTATGCAGAACCAGGAACTGAGTCACTGAAAAAGTCCAAATAACTTGCCTACTTGTCTCTGACATGCTGTTGAAAAAGGATGCCCCTTAACATCTGGATTTCCCTTTTTTTTAAATTTTTTTTCCTTTGAACACCACTTAATCCATGGCTGCTTGCAGTAAGTCCTGTTCTTCTTTCCCATATTTGGTTGCAGGACAGAGTATTTCCATCTGATTGGTAGTTTTTCTCTGGGGAGTAACTAAGAGTGTTAAATGACATCTCTATTATGTTTCATATGTGTATATACAGTCTTGTAACTACAATAATTTCATCACTACAATAGCAAAACCCAGTTACTAATACTAACAGTGCTCAGCCAATGTTACATCTCCCTTACCCAGGGATGACTGACTGGGATGCATTTCTGCTCCCGAGCTATCACAGACCCCTAGCCTGGGATGTGTTAAACTGAAGCCAGCACCAGCTGGTACCGGCTCAAGAACACACACAGCAGCAGGATGCCAGAGTTGGTATTGGAGTAGAAAACTGCAAGGGAGCTCGGTGGACGATGGCCAGTAACCACTTCAGCCACTCCTGCTAGATCTCTCACAAACTGAGAATCAACAACCAAACAGGTAACCAAGTAGCCTGTACTTTTAATACACATACTAAATGACAGGCACAAGTGCCACCTTTCATCACTTTCTTTTAAGCAGACATATGATAATAAAGCATACTGCTAACAAAGTTTTTCAAGCATGCTGAAAAAAATACTAGGAAAAAATCACAAGTTGGCTCTAAGCCCCAGATGAACTAACAGTGAGAAGAAAATGAGCAAACAGAAATAAATCAGTAGATTTATGAATTCCAGGCCACTGAAAAAGATAAAAGTGGAACATTTTTGATGAATCAACTGAGAGAAGTCACTAAAGAAACCTGATGTGTGCATGCGTTTCATTGCAGGAAATCACATCCATTGAGTACAAATAAACCTTAGCTTATAGTGTTCACACAGCTGTGCAGAAACAGACAAAGAATGAGAATAATGCTCAGTCTCTGTTTTCATTTTTTACTATTTTACAAGCCTGCAGCAGCCAGCATTGCAGTAGGCTGTCTGTCAGCAAAAATTAAGCTTAGCTTCATAAGTAAAGGTTAGACTTCCTGGGAGATGATGCATGAGAATTCCTACCTGAGTGAAGGTCCGTATCTCCCTTCTCCATGCTGAAAGAAGGTGGATACACCAAAATATTTCTCCTCCGTTGTAAGATATGAAGGTGCCCTCAGCATGAAAACAGGGAGGATTTTATGCATATCCATATATTTATGCAATCTTCTTTAACTGTATCTCAGTTATGTTAGGAGTCTGAAAATTGTAAAACTATAATGCTCTACAAACTATCATTTCATTTAGCAATAAGGATCAACACCAGATTCTGTAGAAAGGAATACTTTCCTAAATATTTTTGCTCTAAGATTTGTATAAAGCTATCCGTAGAAACCAGTACACAGTTTACAATAATAAACTGCCTTTGGAAAGCCACAGATTCTGTGCCCACGTATTTGAGAACAACAAAAGCGTTTGAAATTAATACGGCGAAAACGAAAGAAAGAACAGGAAAGACGCTCAGTAAAAAGCAAAAAAAAAATGCATTACTGTGCTTCTTTCTGTAAAAAAGTATGCACAAATGTCTAAATCCTGGAATATATGTTGAAAAGACATAGCCTATCTAACTGTATGTATGCAGGAACTAAAAACAATTTTGAATGCAGCTTTGTTTGTGAATGTTGATGCATTTCAAAGCATAAGTTGAGAAATGCTGTCTATCCATTCAAAGCACACCAGAAAGACAGAAATAATAAAGCAGACCATTTTCTTGAAGTGATTTTTGTGGTCAGCAATAATCTTACCACTTTTAATATTAGTGACTAACTAATATAATTGTGAGAAACAGTTTCCCAGCCCTTCCCAATAAAGGAAAGAAAGCACTCAGCAGACATGCAACAGCTAAATATTCACTTCACATTGACTTGTATTGATTTTGGTTTCACTTTCAAAGTTCAGGAGAGTATTTCTACAGCAAGCAGAGAAACACTGTCTGCTGTGTGCAGCTTTCAAAACATGAACAAAACCAGCTGAAAAGGGCCTGCTGCCAAGAGGTATTTTGATGATGAGAGATAAAACAGGTAGATAAACCATGAGAGAGAAACCATGAATGACCTTTCCCACAGTGCTATCAGAATAGGCATTCAATTTCTCAGGCCAAACCTCCATCATGGATCAACCACACAGTACACAGGGCATGTGCCAAACAAGCAATACAGAAATATGCCACTCAGTTAATACATGTACATGCTGCATTACATGTTTGTTTCCTGGAACCAGTACAAAAAACGCTAGGAAAAAAAGGAAGACTCTGTGAAGGCAAAGAGGAAAACACAGACAAAGTAACAGAAAGAGAAGCCTTGTACCTTATAATACCATTATGGAGAAAATTATTCTTGGAGGTATTGAAAAAGACCTGAAGGACAATGCAGTCGTAAGTCACAGCCAGCACAGCTTCATGAGGGCAAAGTCCTGCTTGTAAAACCTGATTTCCTTTTATGACAAGGTAACCCACCTAGCTGATCAAGAGAAGGCAGTTGATGTAATCTTTTTGGATTTCAGCAAAGCTTTTGAGATTGACTGTCACAGTATCCCACTGGACAAAATGTGCAGTACACAGCTGAATAACCACGTTACACGACAGGTGAGCAACTGGCTCATAGGTCAGACACGAAGAGTCACAGTGAATGGGGTCAGAGTAGGCTGCTGACCTGTCACTAGTGAGGTTCCTCAGGGCTCCATCCTCGGCTTAGTGATACTCAACATCATCATTAATGACTTGGATGCAGGACTCAAAGGAATACTAAATTAGTCTCCCGGTGTTAGAAAAGTGGGAGGAGCTGTTGCACCCTCCAAGGCAGAGAGGCCTTTAAAGATGGGAGAGATGAGCAATCACCAACCACATGAAGTTTAACAAGGGAAAGTGTCAGATCGCACGCCTGGGATGGGGTAACCTCAGATATATGTACAGACTGGGAAATGAGATGCTGGGAAGCAGTGCCATTGAAAGGGACTTGGGGGTCCTGGTTGATGGCAAGCTGAATATGAGTCAGCAGTGCCCGGGCAGCCAGGAGGGCCAATTGTGCCCTGGAGAGCATCAGGCACAGCATCACCAGCCAGTCAAGGGAGGGGATTGTCCCACTCTGCTCTGCACTGGGGCAGCCTCACCTTGAATATTGTGTGCAGCTTTGGGCACCACAGTATAGGAAAAATAATAAGCTGTTAGAGAGTGTCCAAAAGAGGGCAATGAAGATGGGGAAGGGCCTTGATGGGAAGCCATAGGAGGAGTGGCTGAGGTCAGCTGGCCTATTCAGTCTGGAGAAGAGGAGACTGAGGGGAGACCTCATTGCAGTCAATAATCTCCTTGTGAGGGGAAGAGGAGCAGCAGGCACTGATCTCTTCTCTGTGGCGACCAGTGATAGGACCCGAGGGAACAGCCCTAAATTGTGCCAGGGGAGGGTTAGGTTGGATATTAGGAGAAAGGTTTTTTTACCCTGAGGATGGTTGGGCACTAGAACAGGCTCCTCAGGGGAGTGGTCACAGCACCAAGCCTGACAGAGTACAAGAAGCTTTTGGAAAATGCTCTTGGGCACAGAGTGTGACTTTCGGGGTGTTCTGTACAGGGCCAGGAGTTGGACTTTGATGACCTTTGTGGGTCTCTTCCAAATCAGAATATTCTGTGATTCTGTGATTCATATTTCTGCTGAAAATTATAAAGTTTTACACAGCATTACCACAAGTCATGATACTGGTTTTTAAATATTGCCATTCTCCCTAAATTAATTTGTTAATTTATATAGTCATGTTTGCTTCTGCCTATCCCAGACACCTGAGGTGAAAATGAAGACACACTGTAGCAACAAGCAAGCATGACCTTAAGGTGCAACATGGGATACTGTCTTCTTGAGCAAAAATTAAAGAACACATCAGGAGAACAATAAAGTCACATTCCCAGGGAAAACAAAACAAAGGAAAGTTAAACCCAGGTTTTATTTTAAACACCTCACCAGCCATACTATCTAGCCAACCATTAACTTCATAACCCACAGCCTTGTAACACAGGTATCTTGACCAGCAAGTGGCAAACTGCTCACCCTCCTACTTAGGTTTATACTTATCTGACAGAGAAGTAGAAACATACGTAACTGGCCTTTATTCCTACAAATAACATTCACCTGACATCAAAGATATAAAAAATAGAAAGAAAAACTGCACAAAGTATCTCAGGGTAACACAATTATTTTCAAAATACCCTGACAGAAAAAAAAAAACTTTGTAAAAATACCCCAAAACCCCCAAAATTCTTCAAGCAATAATCCAAATTTACTTCTCTATACATTCCACGAGCAACAAAAAAAATACTGTTAAACTCTAAAAGATGATTATATTTGACAGACATTGGTCCAGCAAGTACACAAACTGAAACAAAAGCAGCTGAAACAAGTTTTCAAAATAGAGACTGGTTTGAAAATTCACTATACAGAAAAAGAGGATTCAATTTTTCTGCCATATCAAGCACAATCATGTTCTACAGCTAGAGAACGTGAGACTGAAGGAAGACTCGTTTCCCTATTTTTCAGCTTCCCAGGAAGGTCTAAACAAACAGTGATACACTCCACTCTTACACTGTCTTGTACCGACCATGACTGACCTTGGCTGCACCTGTGGCTTCAAAGTAACCTCCTGTCACAGTTTCTGACTGAGGCTGATAAGACCAGATAGCAGCACCTCTGATGTTTTGCAGCTATTACCCCCACTACTTTCACCATGACATTTTCAGTAGGAGTAACAACTTCCATTCATTAGAAGATAACACTCTATCCTCTTAATTTAAGCTAAAATGCAGCAATCCTTTATTATGCAATTAACCCTCTACACAAATGGAGGGATTAAATGAACCCATTTGTGGTCTGAAGGGCAAGAGTAATGTGTTGATTAAAGCAAAATAAAAGTGGATAGGTATCTCCCACAACATCTGTAGAGAGTCCACACATGGAGAGGACTCTCTGCGCATGCTGAGAAGAAAGAAGCAGTTAATAAAGGCAATGCTCAGAATCACAGACAAGAAGCGACTTACTGTTTTGGGACTTTCTTCACTAAATTATCAATGAGAAATACAATGGATTTGCCACATGAGTGCCACAAAGATCCCACCACTCTCCTGCAGACCATACAAAAGTTTAATGTCAATCCTTCATAATACTTGCCTTGTATCAAGGCATTTGGTTGCTGTACACCTCAAAGATTTAATAAGTTTCAAACCTGCAGACTCCTACCTCTATGGATTTGCTTTTTTCATGCACATTAAATGAGTTCATACCTTTAATTTCTAATAGTGGAAAATTGGATAGAATACAAACACCAAGTATTCAGGTATTCATTGTGAAAAAACAGTAATTATGTGAAATTCTCATAGATTTCACTCATTCATTTCTTTTTTTTTTACTAAAAACAGGAACATTTTTCCAAAGTAATAACCAATTCCACTACAAAAGCAAACATAACATATATATAATTTGAAAGTATATGCATACATTCAGCACAATCCATTGAAAAGAGAAACAGACATTGACTGAAATATGATGGTCTTGGGATGAAAAGGCATTGGCTACATTTAAATAATAATAACACTTAGTCAATCAAGGTCATTCTAATCCTTGAAATAACAACTACAAAAACATACTGTAATATAGTGTCTCAAATAAAGTACAGGCTACTAGTTAAGAAACCAAGTTCCCTAGTCATTGCTCAGTTCAGAATTAAACTCACATTCAGAGACTATTGTTTTGCTTTAGCATTACTTCCTATAGAAACAAAGCTCAACCATGCAAGGTTCCCTCTGTCTGTATGCCCTGCAGCCTCTCGAAGTTTTATCAAATAAGCAAACAGCTAATGTCCCAATTGAGGGAGCAGCGCTGGCAAGAATTCTCATATTTATACATTTAAAAAATTCAAGAACAATTCTAAATGCCGGAAAGGCTTTCTCTGGAACTCAAAAGTATTTCGAAAACCAAGGAGGAAAGTGTCATGAAACAACGCCATTTCTCAGAGACAATTTTCACAAAACTGTTTTGTTCAAACATACAAATGTTTACCTCCAACCTTCAAGATACCACCCCTGTTCATTAGAAGCAAAAGCGGTTTGTTACTGTGACTTGTTCTTAATTTCTGTTTAACAGCTGAAAGAGAAAGGCTTAGGAAATACTTTTAAGAAGTCACAAGTAAAAAAATATTGAAACTTAAAAACATTTTCTATCTATCATTAATTCAAAATTGGAGAGAGTTTATTCTTGAAGTGACTAGTGAAGTCTAACAATTTTACTAACAATTTTACTTTCTGGAAAATTTAAAACATTATCACTAAAATAACCAAATAATCAGACAACACCTCTCAGTAAGCAAAATCCCTTGTGTTCCCCCTCTGGGTCACCATACTTAGAAAAATAATTTTATAACCATTTTCTGAACCAATTATATAGGAATCACAGTAGACAATTTCATTAAGGTTCAAAGTCTAAGAACTCAAAAGTTGAGAAAAGCCACGAGAGTTGCCTGAGCAATTCTCTTTTTTGTCTCACATATGGGACAAAAACATTTACATTAATTACATTAGTTCTACTCTCTAACGTCCTTTAAAATGTATGGTCCTACCATCTACTTATGGTACACCCATCAAACTTGAAATCCCAGGCAATATTATTGGTTTCATTAAGAAAAATTTTGCCGTCCCTTTGTCTGACACTTCAACATTAGTGCACACTCTATTCAACACTTCATGAGTCATAACAGAGAACTAAATTTCCACTTTTCACAATGTACGCATAAGCTGAATAATATGGCAAAATGAAGGTGATTTAATTCTAAAGTCTGAATTTTCATAAAGTGGAGCGAGGGGGGCAGGAGAGTGACTTGTTGGGAGTTTGAGTAAACACCTACCTACCTAAATCTGAAATTTTCCCGTCTCTCTACGATGGCAGTAGAACAAAACGAGCACAACTCCAGTAGTTGACTCCAACAGCAAATTGTCACATGCTGCAAGAGATCAGTTAAAGATTGTGGTCCTTTTCAGGGGTTTGCTGACAATGGAGAGAAAGTCAAACACAAGACCTCGGGTTTCATCATTCTGTTGAGACATACCCAGCCTTTTAGTATACCTTCTTTCACTGTCCTTCATTTAGTCATAATTCAACTTCCTGAGTTACTTTAAAACTTCACAATTCAGCAGATGTTTTATAAAGTCCATTCTACCCAACTGTTTTGCTTATCAAAGCAGTAAGTGAAGGAATAATCTACGTTACAGTACAAAGATGTATCAGGTAGCACAATGAGGAGCAGAAAATCCACAGCAGTGTATATCTAAAGAAGTTAAAAAGATGCAGAAAAATAGTAAAAGCAGAACACTAAAGTTATGGAGGAAGGTAATAAAACTAATTCACTTCTCCCCCCGCAAAAAACCAAACCAAAAAAACCAACCAAAAAACCCCCAAACAATAACACACACAAAACCACACCAGCAAACACCCTTCAAGGTTTAGTTCTAAACCATTAATTAAAGTTTGACTGCAAAGAAAATAAATTCAGATTAACAAATAGGCCAAGGCCAGAGCTTAAGTTTTGTATGACACAACCTCCAAGTTGGCAAACTGGTGTCTCTAGCAAGGCACAAAGCATTCTCACAACCCCTACCATTCTGCTTGCAGCACAACAGATCTGAGGTTGATGGCCTGCTTTCCAAAAATACAATTGAAAGCAAAGTACATTTTGTCAAACTGCAAAGGTCAGAACTACAACTATCTTACCTAAAACAGAGATAAAAGATCTGACTTATGTCCAAGATCACTTTTTCAGTACCTAAAGCATAAGGCATCACTCTAAAACTCAACAGGAGCTGCAAGTACTTTGGGAATACTGGGACAGTCAGACTCCTTAAAACTCTCACAGACATGAGGACCTTGAACTGTTTTCCATCAAAACCCTTCCCTCTTCACATACAGGAAGAAGCTTAATCTAGGAAGTACCAGAATTTCAGAGGGACTTTTTTTTTTAATTAAGAGCTGCTCAGTATCCCTTGGCCTTATTTTTTGCATATAAAAGCCGAAGTCCTTAGTGTTAAAAGAACAGTATTAGTGGCTACCTTGTGGTTAAAACCTTCATCTGCCTCCTCGGGCATGTTCTAAAACTGTCCACCATCACATCACAAAACAATGCCACATAAAATTCAGTAGCAACCACTTCTTTTCATGGACATCATGAGAAGTGGAAGAATGATGACAGTATTCCCTCTGGATCACATAAAGAGTTGCACCAATAGAAATCAATCTACAAATTCTAATTACTTAGATAGTGGTCCTAGACACCATGAAAGGGAGATCCTCACTTAAGATACACTCCTGGGCAGCAACAGTTTCGGATGCAGGATGAACTGGGCCAGAAAGTCAGTCTCAGGTTTTCCCTCTTCAAGGCAGTTGCTTACTCCACTGGCATGAGAAAAACATATAATCTCTATCTAGCCCATTTTTTTCAGCTCTGTTAATCTTCTGTAGAACAGCTTTAAAAGAAGGAATAGAAAACTTTTCATACTACAGAGCAGTCAAAAGGCTGGTGTTCAGGGTAGTCCTTATACAGAAAGGACAGAAGTGGAAAATTAGCTTGGCTTCCTCCCATTCTGAATGAGGGCTCTACCTAACAAGCTGTTACATCCAGTATTTTACACTACAGGGAAATCCAGCCTGTAGAGCTTGCAGTCTGTGAAACATGTACATGCAAATGACAAGGGAACTTTTAGCTACGTACTTTGATAGTTAACTTCATATTTCATTGCAGATACATTTTGTCCATCACATGGATGCTAGGCCCAATGTCCACCTACTACATGGTTCCAAATAAGTAACAATGACAACAATCTGTGTCACTCGTACACATTTAGGAATCCATTTTAAAGGCAGAAGAGCATTTAATACACCAAGTCTCAAGAACCCACCCTTACACAGTTGTATCTCGTTTCTATTCTGGAACAACTATGCTATTTAACAAGATACAATTCAACTGAGACTGTCAAACAGTATCAGAGGCTCAGTCGTTCAGGGCCAGGTAAGGAGACCCAATCAGTGAAACAGAAAGTAAAGTTTATTTTGCAGACACGCCAGCACAACACAACAAACCAGAAGGCAGGAGCTGAAGGGGCGGGAAGAGAACTTCCTTCTCCTTGTTTAAAGATTGGGGGATCTTAAGTCAGGTGAGTGCCCAAGGGGAAATCTTCCTCATTGAGTAACTCTGTAATTAAGCAGTCTCCCCTGGAACACACTCCAGAAGAAGAACCTAGATCAGTCAAGCAAAGTCTCACCTAATGTGTGTCCACTGACCCCCACGTGTTCAGCCTGGCTGCCTCTCCAAGGTCTTAGGAGCCACTGCAAAGAGTAATCCAAGTTCTGCATTTCAGATAGTGAGAATGTAAAACACAACTTATTTAAAATATTTCCCTTCCCATTTTCACTGGCAGAAGGCCTAATAAGAAGGGAGTAAATTAATTATCTTCTTTACTTTACAGTCTATCCATATATGGGAAACAAGAGACATAGCTGTGTTCCAAGTGCACTGTCAGATACGCAGGGTCTTATCTCCTAATCTCACAAGAATTACTTTAATATTTTGTTTCCTCTAAAACAAAAGGTGAAATATTAAATAGATTTCTAAATTCACAGTTCTTTTAAGTCCAAGGAGTACTTTTAAGAAGGCACACACAATAATGCTGCACAAGTCAGACACTGACCAGAATGGGAACAGAATTTTGACTGCACAGGCAAAGCTGCTTAGCCATCTTTATCATGAAGTCCTAATTTGTCAGAATAGAACCTTTTTACAGGACTGTACCAGTTCTGATAAAGCTTACTCTACATGCAAATCTTCTCATTTTGGGTCAAAATGAGAGAGACTCTTAATTATTCATGATTAAGATCAGGAAGTTCTTTTTTCCTCCTACACCTACGCTCTAATCACCTGCAGACAGAAAAGGTCACTATCCCAACCAGTGAATCTGATGGAGAACATTTTAATTAAAGTTTTTGGACAGACACTGTTTTGTCCGGATGCACACGGGAAGATGTTTGGGTTTGGAGTTTTTTTGTGGTGGTGGTTTTTTTAAAATAATGTTCAAGAGAAGCAGAAAACCATTTTCCACCTAGCCCTAAAAAATCTGATTTTGCTAATATTCAGTCCTAACCCAACAAAGACTAATTAACTGTAAGCAGATGTTTAACTCAATGGGACTGCTCGTTGCACATTCTGTTCAGCTTGCACATAAAAAAACTGGGACTTAAACTGAAAAACTTCACATTGGTGTATAAATTCATATACAGGAACAAAGACAAAATTTTCACTGTCTGTATGAATGTGCTCTATGAGAGTTACACAAACTCAAAACTCTTAAGATAGCTATCTCCAGAGCAAGGTCAAATTTCTGCAGAGCCAGGAGTATAGAAGCCCGGCTGCAAAAGCCAGCTAAGCTTCAAAGTTCAAGCATGGAAAAAAGAGTCATGCTCATGCACACTGACTTCTTTTTCTCCTTTTCTCTCTGACATAAATTTAAACACACATTATAAATAAAATTTAAAGAAGTACTATCGCAATTCAAAAAAAGGGAGTAGAGAAAATAGATACATACTTTTCAATGCCAATACATAGAACTTCTGTTCCTTTTTTTCTCTGTCAAACAGCATTTAAACTGCAGATTCCAAAAGCACTGTTTTTTGTAATACACAGGACATCTGAGTCAGTACTGATGTAACAACTTCCCTTCACTGTCTTATTCTCATCATCACTGGATTAGATTGCAATTAAGACTAGTGCCATGGTCAGTTTAGATTCTCTTCCATCCCTGCTGTAAGGAATAGCAGAATATTTACATTTACATGGAATTATTTTCCCAAGTAACTAGATTTTTTGCACAAAATCATGCCAAAGGCCTACGGCTAATATTTTATTGCTTCTCAGCATTACTTGCTAACCAACAGCTCTCCTCCTTTCAAAGGCCAAAAAGAGGAGAAAAGTGAATGTTTCAGAGTGCACTAGATCAGTTTGTTTTGCATCTACTCTCCACTGAAGAGAGAACAGGGAGGGGAAGGAACATAAAAAGCCACCAGGCACCTACGTTACACAGACCTAGATTTAAGCTCTTACACATAACCTAGTGACTCCTACCTCTGAATACACAAACCAACTATTCTGGAGTCAGCCTCCTCGGGCTGACCAAAATTCCAGCCTGGAAATCTTTCCCAGCACAGGTTTCACCCAAACCAGTATTCCTGCACAAACAGCTTCTGTTCAGTGAATCCAGAGAGAATTCCTTACTCGCCCAGTCCCCACCAGCTCCTGAAAGAACATCAATATGAAAAGCTGCCTATCCCTGTTTCTGGAGTACAGCTTCCATATATCTCATCCTCAAAGGCTCATCTTCTGTAATCAAAAACCTCTGCCCTGATGCTATTCACCTGTTTCTCTATTTTATTAAACCCCCTAATCTGAAAATAATTACCAATCCAAAGGGATTCCAAAAATATTAAAACCCATTACTGATGCCAAAAACTTAAGTGAAAATTGTAGCTTGTAACTCTCCAGTCCCGGAGCACTTACAGAGGCAAAGCCAGGAGAGACAGGATTCCCTAAGTCAGAAGGAATAAAGAGAGAAAGTAAGCTTGACCACCGCATTAGAGACATCTTGAGACCAAATATGCTTCAGAAACATTTGGAATAGCCTACTATTATGTTCTCAACATATTTGAGGAATGCAGACTGCTGTAGAGAAGGAAAAACAATCACCTACTCAAGACTCCTACAAACTACTGTTTTAGCACATTTACCAGAGAATGTCAAGACTAATTAAGAATAAAACTACGCAAGAAAAACAAGAGATCACACACTGTAAAACCAAGCCTGACTGGAACCTCATTTCCAACAATTTTGTCATCAAGAGTAGCACTATATGTACTGTTCTAAGCAAAAAGACATATCCTTGTGGAAAAATACCAGAAGTTATTAAGTCTGCAATCTCAAATGGTAAAATTAATTGATTTATTTGCCAGCTGCCCTCACCACACTAACTCAATACCATCAAAACCTTACACAACTCCTCTTCCTGATCAGTATCTTATATTATCTCAGTTAAATGATACAAATACAGTTGCTGATTATGCATTGCACTGAGAAACAAAGAAATACCACATATCTGTATGATTTACTTTACAATAGCATAGGCTAATTTTCATTGTTTAAATTTTTAACTACCAACTACTTGACGAACCATGAATAAAATCACTAACATCTACTATTTATACCTTCACTGCCAGAGAAAATGGTTCTTCTCCAAAACTATTTTACAGCAGTATACAGCAAGATTATTTAGTGTTGATAACAAAGATCCACACATTTTACAAACCTGAGAATTTTTTAAACTGCCAATCTATTGCACTTGGCAGATTACAAAAAGAATCTCTCACAGAAGACAGAGCACGAGAGGCTTTCTATGTGCTCTCTATATATACAAATGGAAGTAAGGTTAGGGGAGCAGTGCCTGGACAGAAATGCCATATACAGCCCCCTTAGGGTGGCATTACCATGCAAGCAAGAAGCTTTACTTTTTTCAAATTCCTTCAATGGAGTTTCAAGTCGGAGGCAGAACAAGTCAACCAATGTATCCACATCCATGCTAAACAAATAAAGACTTACATTTAACTTGCATAGTTTTTTTGGTGATGTGGCAACCAAGGAAGAATTTTTAGGTCACATGTGGCTTACATCCTTGTCATAAATGAAGACAACCAAGTAGTCCAAAGAGTTATGTGAATGGCTAAGGACACAGAAGAGGGCCAATAATTTCCAGAGTATTTTGTCGTAATATTTTCCAGAACAAAATTTCATGAGAGATAATAATATTTAAAAAAATAAGAATACGTGAATAAAGGTTCTTAAATCCACATTACAGACTAATGAATAGCAGTCATATTTGTAAAGCCATATACCTCAAAGCTTTCTGAAACTGTCTGGAGTTGCAGATGCTTATTGTTTGCATGCCCGTACATGATAAAAGCAGGAGTCAGAAGACCATGAAATCGTGCAAAAGAAAATATCCAGAGCAACTTTTATTTAAGTGTGCTTAAGGAAGTGGAGAGCTAGATTTCTAATGCTTTGATCTGAAAGTTTTAATTCTCAAAATTAGTACACTAAATCAGATTCTGCTCCATGTTGCCTTTTCCAATTCAGTCTGTGTAGACTCCAGCAAAGTTCGTGTACCCTTCTTCATACATCTGACGTACAGCCAACACTTTACATATAGCCAGGTTTTCATTTCCATCTGGGGCAATAATTCAAGGCCAATTTGTTTTGGGTTTGGTTTTAGTCACCAGGAGAGGCCAAAAGTAGGTGACAGGTTTCTGTTTCAATAGCTTAAGATCATTCAGCCACAGTGGGGAAAAAACCTACTGCAACAAAATAAACAAAGATATGAGTTTTTAAATGTTTATTTCAAAAGCAATGTAGTTATTTTTAACACAGAAATGTATTCAACTTGCATAGTACAGTGTTTCAATTGAGAAATCAACTATTTCTAGAGGAAAAAGATAAAATAATAATATAAGAAGGAAGTTGTTGTGTGTCATGAATCTTTATATACTGCTGTATCAAAGGCATATTGAAGTGGAATGAAGTTGCTTTTTAAACTTGGACAATAAATATCTCATTACAAGAAAAATTTTCTTCTTTTCTTGAAACACATACTGCTGTATGCAACTTGCTATCTGAAATTGTCAAGAAAAAATTTCAAGAATTATTTTCTTTAAAGGATACTTCCTTGTCTACTACTACAGATTCATTGGGAGGCACCGGGACAAAAGCTGTAAGAACATGTGACCTTGGCATAAAGTGTATAACTATTGTCTTCTGAACTATTCTGTCTTATTTATTTCCAGAAAGTTAAGCATACACTAGAATGGAATGAAATCAGACTTTGGAATAAACATAAGGAACATTATGGATATAACTATTTCTCTTCCAAAAAAAAAAAAAAAACATAAAAAAGAGGAAACTCAAAAGTTCTATATTTCTTTCAGTTTAATATTTTACAGTACAAAACATACAGTTAAGTTGCATAAGAAATCTCTATTCTGTTTTTCAGTCAAAATCCTATCAAATTTATACTCAATATATTTTAGCATTTGCATCCCTAAATTAGAGTAAATTCACTTATATACTTCTTTTTCCTCTTTAAAGCACCACAACTGCTTGAGCTCCCCTCTCTAATTTGCTGCTAACACATTATACAAAACGCTGACACACACACCAGCAGAGAACAAGTCTCCTTTTTATCTACTTTATGTTATCACATTGTGCTACCCAAACACTACCAAAATAGTGCTGTGTAGGCCCAGGAGGGCAGTAAAGCGACAGTAAATAAGGCACTTGAGTAAGGGATTATTATGGACTGTGGCCCCAGTTTTGCCAACAATAGCGGAGTAAATATGTAGTGAACTCAGGGCAAGGCTACTAAACGAGTCTTTCACATGTTTATATTCAAATTACTGTATGACTACCGAAAATTTCATTAAAAAGAACAGAAATAATTGACCGGCTTCATAAGAGGAACTTTTAGTTACAAGTTCATTCTCTCACTCCCCCACTTCACTGTATGGAGAGTTACAAGCTGTAATCTACTTGCACAACAATGCAGATCAGTTACCATTTCTTCAAACCATCCCTCTCCGAGAGTAACCCACAACTTCACAAGCTAGGATCAAAGAAGCTAAGAGCATAGTACAAATTAATACACAACTTTTATAGATTTCAGTATGTCAAGTTCTCGTGAAGGATTACCCATCCATCTCCTGAATCCATGCAAACACTCTGATCAGCACCAGTGCCATGAAGTTACGCTCACAAAACCTCCGGAAACAACACACTGCTTCTCACTTTCTACTCCACAGCCTTGCAGCTTAGCAAATGCAGGTATCTCTATATAACTATTATCATTCATACTTTTAAGTATTAATTTCATTAAAGTTTAATTAAAAAAAAACCTACTTAAATCTCAAAACTCAGGATATAGGGGATACATGCCTGATATAGCATACAACATATGAACCTGTTCTAAGTAAAAGCTCAGTTCCAAACCCAAGGAATATCAAATAGGAAGTGAAGACTCCATTCAAGTACTATTTAACACTTCATAAAAGCAAGCATTGTGATAAAGCTGAAATTTGCCTTTAGTAAGTTACACATAAAACTGAGTTACGACTACTGCCTAACTGCAGAAGAGTTCAAAAATACCTATATATTTTCCATTTTTTTGAAGTCTTCCAGCCAAGCTAAGTAATTTATTTCATAACTACACCAAACCCTCCATATTTTCTATAATCCAAAGACGTGGTTGTTAGCATAAAACAAACCTAGTGCTATTTTTCCACCCAGAGCAGAAATGCATATGCATTATTCTTCGAGCACTTATGCAGACAGCAGCTCTCTAAGACAGGAGGCCTGCAGCAGGCATTTTTTGACTAGAGGTGTAAGAGGCTGGACACGCTGCAAACATTCCTGGCAGGTAGAAAAGAGGGGTTGGAACCTTATAGTGAAAGGGCAAAAGAAGCTATTAAGTGGAAGCTTTCCCTGACTGAAGTATATTCTGTGACCAACTTTTTTAATAATGTAACCTACTCCACAAAAAAACAGTGTTCCAAACAAAGACGGTTTTGAAAACATAGGACGACAAAAGAATAAAGGAGACAGAAGGACATAGCCTAAGTACCTCAAATCACTGAAGCATCATCCTCTGCACCTCTCAAAACCTCATTGTTTTGCAAAGGCTTTTTTCTTAAGCAAACGAGTTGGCACGGGCCAGGACCAGTTGTTTTCTGAGCGAAGTGGCATCATCAGGGAAAGACAGTGTAAGAAGCAGCTTGAAGAACAATGAAAGCGAGTAAAGTTTGGGGATTTGTTGTTGCTTTTTGTTAAAGTCAAGTTTTTAAGTGCTGCCTGTCCCAGAAAGAAGCCCTTCTCTCGCTCGCTCCTTCGGGAGCTCTGAGCGCACACACACCCCGCAACAACCCTACACGCCGAGCCCCGCACAAGCCCCGGGGCCGGCAGCCCAACCTCCACCTCCGCACAGGCGCCCCGCCGGCAACGGGGACCCCACCAATGCCACAGACTGAAGGCGGGTTCCAAGGCGGAGTGAGGGGAAATCAGCCCAATTCCGCCGCCCCCGGTAATGGCACCGGTGGGCGCGGGGTGCATTCGGGCAGCGGCCCAGGGGAGGCGCGGGGGTGGCCTGCGGGCCCTGCCGCCGCGGCTGGCGGGGTGCGAGGCAGGCTGGGCCCCGTCCTGCCCTGCCCCGGCGGGAGCTGGGCAGCGCCTCGCCAGCCCGGGCCCGGCGCCGCTTCCCNCCCGGGCGGGCCTCTCCCCGCGCACCTCGGCGGCCCGGCCCGGCCTGCGCCGGCACCCGGGCTCGGCGGCGAGCAGCCTCCGGGGGCGGCGGAGCAGCACTCACCGAGGAGGAGGAGAAGGAGGAGCTGGCTCTGCTGTTGCTTCCGCGGGGCCCGGCCCGGCTTCGGCTCTGGCTCCCTCCCTCCCCGTGCCGCCGCCTCCCTGTTCCTGGCGCCGCCGCCGCTTCCTCCGCCTCCTCTGCCCCCACCCCTCCGTCCTCGGAGGGGCGCACGGGGGCGGCGAGCCCGCGATGGCCGCTGCCTGCCGCAGGCACGGCTACGGCTGCGGCGCCCGTGCACGGCCCGGCGGGGGTGGCAGGGCCGGGGGCATCTCCGCGCCGTCCCTCCGCCGCCTGCCCTGCCCTGCCCGCACCTCCCGGGCTCCTTCCCTTCCCCTCTCCGGCTTTGGGCGACTTGCTCTGGGCACGTCCCCGCACGGCGACCACGGGAGAGCCGCGGGGGACGGCCAGGAGCCGCGCTGGGACGGAGGCGGGGGGAGCTTTGTTAGCCCCGGGGCCCTTTCCTCGCTCCCCCACCCGCTCCCGTGTGTGATCACTCCCCCTGGGCTGCCGAAGCTCATCAATAAAAGTTCACAGGGAGCTCCCGCCCCCTTCGTTCCAGCGAGAGGCAGCCCCTCGCTGGTAGTGCCCGTCCGGAGGGGCCCCCTCCGCCGCCCCACGCCCACCGGGCCGGGCTGCCATGGGCGCTGCCCCCGAGGCTGCGCTGGGCAGGGAGGGAGGCACAGACGGGATCGGTCTCCCCTCCGCTTCACCTTCCCCTACGCGCCCAAAGCGTTGAACCGTCGCGCCACAGCAAGCAATTTTTTGGGCTTAACTTTGCCTCACAGACATCTCCACGAGAAAAGTGACGCTAAACTTCAGACACATCAGCTGTGCAGCAGCAACTTGAGCCAAGCAGGTTGCTTGGCTTGCTTGTTCTCCAGGTCCTCTTTTTAAAAAATGAAATGCTAAATCGAGAGCATTGCTTAATTTAGGATGTGTGAGACTGACAGGAGCAACTAGCAGGGGGCAAAGAATTAAAGTCTGTAGACAATATGGCTCTTAAAATTCGTTGCAAGTCGTATTTGCTGACTGATGTGGAGATAGTAAAATATTACCTATGTTTCCTGCTTGTGGTATATAACTGATGCAAATCCAGTACCCGATTTGCAAAGATATGCATAATTTGCTTACCTACGTAGTTGCATGAGAGTCAGCGAGATTATTTGTATGACTCGTTATGAAAGTACTGATTTCAAGGTTAAAAAGAATCCATTTAAAATCAAGATTGTGAGAATATTTATGCATTTTCTGCTTGAATTCTTCTACTGAGATCAAAAGTATTTGTGGGCTGAGGTGAGTGAGTTGTTTAATTACTAAGGTTATTTGAGGTCATAGTGTGTTCTGATTTTCATTAACATTTCTATATCTCAGGCATTTATGGAGACTTAAAGGCTTTTCTTGAGTCTCATCCAAGGCTCCTATTCTTCTTTATGCATCTGATCAACCTCAGTTTCTGGCAGGCCAGGACCATTTCAGGAGATGATGACTTTACTCAGAGTTGCAAAAAGAAATTATTTTTTCAAATATAAAGTTTGGCTTTTTCATTAATATGTAAAATGATTTATGTTTTTGTTAAGTGTTTTGTATTAAAGCTGTTTGTTTTACAATTATGATTACATGTTATCAGTAGTATAACAAACAAAACTAAGAATAGCTTCCAAGTGGATCACATCAGAAACCTTATGGATTTTAACTGCTGTTTGTAAAACTAATACTGTTGATAGGAAAAATACGAGACACTTTCTAGGCTGGTAGTGGTGGTCAAAGAAAGAAACAAAAAAAGAAGTAACAAAAGACTTTTTTTTTTCTTTTTTACAACATAGCAGGTTCCTTCTTTCCTAGTTTAGCAACCTACTCTATTTAAGAGAGAGCCATGTAAGCAAGAAAGGCCCTGACGGGGAAAGTTTTGGCTTAATTTTTCTGCAGTTCTGTCATCTCCTTAAACAAGGTTTTCTTTGTGTGTGTCTGTGTGTGTGTATGTTCTTACCTTCTTCTCAAGTCTCCTTTTCCTTTGGATACATGTATTTGATGGATCCCGGCAGTATTCTTGCTTGACACATATATGTATTATAAACTTAGGCAGTGTCTTCAGCAGCAGCTGCAGGACAATAGCAGCTGTAAGTGAAGAAGCCAACTGGGATAAAAATGCTTTTCCACCTTCAGGTAGCTTTTACGATAGGGAACTTTTGCAGTAGTCTATATAGCATGTGAGGCAAATTTTTGAAATGGTCTTAGACATCTTATTCTACAACCTCCCACACTATTAAAAATTGTTAGTTCGTCGATGATGAGGTTTTACAGCCCATGTGTTGGCCAAAGGTTTTCATGTGTCTGGAAGTGCCCCCTTGTCAGTCTTAACAATCAAAAGACAGCTTTTTGTGGAAATGGGACTGATGGACAACCTTACAGGAAGGTTGAAGGAAAGTATTGCAAACCACTTGGTACATTTTTCCTCCAGTTTGTCTTCTATACCTTAACTTTCTTCTTATGAGGGATGATGTTACATATGGCTTAAATTAGCATTGCTATTCCAAGTAGTGACTTTCCTGATTTTCTGTCTATCTCCTTCTTTCCTTCTGCCAGTACACACCTTTCATTTTATTCATAGTGGCTCCAGCCCTCATTGGTCCTCTCTAAGCCAGCTTGGTAGCAAAATCTGTTGAGGATCATCTACTTAACAATAAATCATGACATAAATTAGAATAGATGCCTTATTTCTCACTCTTTTTGTTTAGAAGGTGTCTCTCTTACTATAAGAGTTCACAAGAACAGCATTTTCTGATCGTGAGCATTAAGCAGTTTATGAGAAACCAAGGATCTTTCAAGGCAGATATGCAAACTGAATAAGGAAAACCAAACAATACTTTCCAGCTGGATTAGTAGTTGGTGTAGTTCAACCTGTTATAAGGTGAGTATCGTGGCCTACACAAATAAAAGTGGTAGCTTGTGTGTTTGGAATGGTATTGGAGGAAACAGGAGGAGTATTGAGGATTGCTCTCTTCTCTGTAGGTTCCCATTGTGCTGTTGGCTTTTCTCAGCCCTACCATATAGCGGCATATTTGGGATAGACTTTTTCCCATCAAAATGTGGCAGCAAACAGCAACACCTTAGTAAGAGCAACAATTTATCACCAAGTCTGAATTCAGATAACTGTGCTGCTGGTGTTGCATCTTGGATGGCAGACAAAGAGGATGTTAGCAGGATCACTCAGATTAATTTGTTCTTGGCTTAAAACACATATTAAGCTAAATTGGGCTGTTCATACATTCACACATCTTGTTTTAATGCTCTCTGTATGTATCACTTATCAGACTTGCCTCACAGTTGCTAGCTTTTGTTTAAAATGATGAGAACTAGAAATTTGGGCTTAGTAATGACAAATTCAAATCTTCCATTTCTGACATCCTTATATGTGACAGCTTCTAAAATCAGAAGCTCCACACCCAGTTCTAATTACTTTGAGGTCTGCATGTTGATAGTTCTCTATTTTTATAGGCTTGTGTCTTTTAGATGGTAACTGTTCAAAGGGCCTTGGACAAACGTTTTTAAGGAAAGCAGTTTATACAAAATCCCTGTAGATTGTTGATAATTTTTTGTAACTGTGGCCTAATTTTCTGATTTTTTAATTTCTGTAGGTTTTTTTATTATGTGCATTTTATTATATGCATTTATTGTATTTTTAGATAATATTGTATATTTATATTCCTATGTTATAATATGACAGAAATCTTTAGGTATCGCATCATCACATATGGTTTTTGGATACTGTAAGTTGCTTGTTCAACTTTGTTTTCTCATAGATTCTTGTAGATTTTCTGTTGGTAAATTCAATTTCCATTATAGTAGTTTAATAGTAGCATTAAAAAGCTAAAAAAACCCACAGCAAATTAGGTGAAGCATGCAGGAAGTTCTTTCACACACACAAATGCTTTGTCTCAGATTGAAGTTAAATTGGCATGGTTTACTGGCAGGTCTGAAGTCAGTTTAAGGTATAGATGGCATTAAGTCTTCATTATAGCTACTAAAAACTATCTGTAACAGATATATATATAAATAATGTGCTATATTTTAATCAGAGTAGTGCTCTTGCTTCTACTTCATACTGTGGTTATGTCATGATTGTCTATATCTGTTAAGCTAATGCCTGAAAAAACAGTGCTTATTTACTTGGGATTTTTTTCTATAATGCACTTATTTTTAAATGCCACTCTCACTTGTTTAATTTCATTTAATTTCAAGAGGAAATATACTTAAAAATTATTGATGAGCTCTTTGGAAATTAAGATTCTAAATTCATTACGAAGTTTTCTGTTGATTATAGGGGTTCTTCATTTTTTTTAGCAAGAGCACAGCTCAATACTTAGATCAAAGTCTTCTAGCAATTATGTTATCATAGACAACAGAGTATGGCAAAATGACAGATCTAATAACGGCCCAAGTGGACTAACTTCTAATCTGCTGAGCAATGGAAAAAGGGAAGAGTAATTTTAATTGTTTATGGACCAAAAACTGAATAAAATCACCGTAAATTGGGCCTCACAAATTGATTCCTGTTAAAGTCAGGGAAATAAAATACCACTTTCCTTGTTGACAAAGACACACAATAAATCGTGACTATAGTTGGCTGCGAGTAGATCCATACAGTTTGGTTAGCCTACCTATGCATCTTACTCATTGATTGTCCGTGTTGCCTGCTCACTTGCTTGTAACCTAATTCACATCTGTGTTGAGTCATGTAGATCTGTAGATGTAAAAAGACAGGCAAGGTGGAGAACTTGGCCCAGTTCGGATCTCATCTGTATAATCATTGTTGACACAACCAGTCTGAACTTCTTGGCACAGGGGACTTTGACCTGGAACAGGACATAGTTAACAAAGACAATATATGAAGTCTGTACTCTCAAAGCCCATGCACCAGTGTACATACAGACTTATTTCTCCTGTTTCCCATATTAGTTCATCAAAAGAATACATATAGAAGGCTATGGTGATGTATTTTTCTTACAACTGAAGATCAGAAACTTCACAGAGACTTCCTTGTTCAACTTGTAAAGTTTCTTCTGTTAAAATGTAAAGTATATATGCAGTAAGAATGTTTATGGCTACTGGTATAACACCCTTTAAAAAAAAGTATGTTTTAATTAGGAACATTATATTCTGCCCTGTAGCCAAATTAATTATATTCAATATCTTAATCATCCTATACAGTGTGGCTCATGAACTTGACTTTGCAGCCCTTGCTTCAGTATTCACAACTGGCCCAAGGAGTATAGAGCTCACTAAGAGATAATCATTTTGGAAAGTGAGTGCCTGAGACAAACCCAAACAACTCGAAATGTCACTTTACTATACTTAAACATTTTGAACTTTTGGTCATGGGTTTGCCGTAGGTCTGAAGGATCACATGAGATTTGTGTGATTTGACTGACACTGTGGCAACAAGCATGTGTTGCTCTATCTGTGTTTTCTGGTTTTCCTGCCTGAGAGAGTGAAATGTGTCCAAAAACATTGCATTTGAACTGCTTTTTTCAGACTGGAGTTCATAAGAAAAGTTTGCCCCAAAATTTTCATATATGACACTGGTAACTTAAAAATAAACAATTCTGTTTGTCAGAAGTTTATTGCTCTTAAGCAGGACTACTTAAAAGGGAAAAAGCCATATTTTATTTTGTCATCTTTAAGAGGAAATAGAGGAATGGAATAAAAACATGAAAAGGAGTTAGAAGATTAGCTACTTTATAGTTTTACAGGTATAAATATTTTTGAAAACTTAAGAGGTGACATTATTTTGCATTTTTCCTTCAGCCAGCTCCTGTTAGAGTTATATGAGGACTAAGCATACAGTTGTAGCTAGAATTTAAAAAAAAATAAAAGTGGATTGGACATGAAGAATCATACTTAGTTCATTAGACCTTATAAAAGGACTCAAAGTGTAAATACCAGGTCAGAATCTTCACTGTAAGGGATTATATTAAATTTAAAAATGTCTAAAACCAGTTGTAGTGGGTGTGCCTAGAAATTAATGTTGCTCTACTTTCTATGTAATGGCTAATTGTTCCTTTTTGCTTTAAGTGTTGCAGCCATTTCCTTAGTTATGAAAAAGAAGGTCAAATGAGTTCTTTTCCAACTTCTTCTTAAGAATATCCTTTTAAAAACATGCGTAAAAGCACAATAAATACTCAATTCATCGGCAGAAACATATTAAAATTTAAAAAAACCAACAAAAAACAAAACACTGCCCACTAAAATGGATGTATGGTTGTAGGAAGTCAGCAGATTTCACAATGGCAGCTGAACAGTTCTTGTCAGGCCTTGATTATCCTTTCCTTCCAGTTCACAGAAAAGATCCACATTTACTTCAACACTGTAAGGCTGTGCCTGTGATGCCATGAGCAATTTCTCTTGATTTCTGAACTCCCACTGACTTCAGCTAGATCCATGGCTGCTCCAGTATTCTCATTTGTTGTATGCTTATCATTACACAATGTACTCTCAGCTAGATCAAGAGTTGCCCCAAGACTCCTGTTTGTTAAGATCTTATCAGTAGAGGGTGCACCTGCAGCTCCTAGTTTTAATTGAACAAAGTTTGTAAATAATTTTAACCCATGTTTATTATATTTATAAAGCTCAAATAAAAGAAATAAAAACAAAAAAGACTTTGGGCTATATCAGTTAAGTGTCAGAGGAGACCAGACCGAGAAGGAATTCATCAAGTGGCAGAAATACTACAAGCGCTGGGCGGATGAAGATGCGGAGACCCGGGACCCTGGGCAGCACACGCCGCGGCTGAATCGGGACTATGGGGGCTTTCAGACAGACACTTCCCCAGTCTAAACGTTACACCCTTAAGATGGCTTCCCTGTTTCTTCTTCCCACAGTCCCCTGGAATTCTCCCACTGACCTCGTTCTCCTATTGGTCCCTGTGCCGCTCCTCCCCTCCCTCCTCCCCTTCATTTGCATGCACCCAATGAAGTGCATTACTCCTCCCCGTCTCCGCCCCTCTTCCCCGCCCACATCCGGGAGATTTGCGCGCGCCCCTTATAAGCAAGCGCGTGCTATTAAACTTGGCTTTTCCTCATGGACTGCTGGCTGGTGCGGACTTATTCCGTTCAGAGAGGTCGCCGGGCCAGGGGCGGGAGGAGCCGACCCCAGCTTCTGAGGGGCTTGATCCTAGAGAGCGCCGCTTGCCGCTTGTCGCTTTCCTAGCCCTGCTCCTGGAAGCGAAAACCCCTCCACTATATTAGTGGAAAATATTAATCCACTCCTAGTTAAGCAGTATAGTTCACAGCCTTCTGGAATAAAATTTCTTGTTGCTGAAGAAACAGTATTTAAATCTAGATGGCTTACAGAGGTACATATGGAACTTTCCACATTTAGGTCACAAGTTCAAACATGGTCTTCATTACCTGCAAATGCAAACTATCAATAACTGACATCTGTTATATACTGATATGGAACAGTTGCTGAAGTGTGATAGCTCAGAAGACTTGTTTCTAAATGCACTCTAAACATGCACACTTAAAGATGTTTCTTCTCAAAAGTGAAAAATCTTGTCTATCAAAAAGAAATAAACAGTACCAACTTCTACAATCTGGGAAAACACTGTTTTATTATTCTTGCCTAAACAAGTAATAAAATACTGACAGTAAATGCTCTGTTGTACCTGAAACCTGCTTTCTCAATGAATCAGAGCTTTCAGCTACAGTGCATTACATACACACTGATCTCTCAGTAGAGGTGAAGCTGATTGGCAGGCACAGTGGAAAAGCCCATTGCCCACATGACTCATTTTTGATAGACCTTGATTGCAAGTGAGATCACTGTAAGATCCTGAAATGGCATTGTATTCATTAGGAAATAGCCTACTCTGGCTCTACATATCATTTTCAAAAACATTCTGAGAACATTTATGAAGAAGTCTATGCAAGTGTCAACCACTAAAATATAGGCAACACTTAAATGTGAGAAGGCTTTACAGTCAGTTCATTAAATTTGGGTTGCTCTTCAGAAGTTAGTTTACCAAATTCATCATATAAAATACTTGAAACATGTAAAAAATATGAGAACAAGATTCAAAAAAGGTGACAATCCTCAGACAATGATTGGGTGTGCAGGTTGTTTTCAGTATGCAAAACAGTCAGGAAACATTCTATCAGTTTCTGTGTCTGCTACTCGGTGACCAAGGACAGAGCGGCAGTAGTAAGTGAATGATCCTTTGTATGAACCTCCTTCTTCCACAAAAGCTTGGCAGATCCCTTAAACATTTCACTGGTTTGTTTTTTTTTTTTTAATTTATGGAGCAGTAAGTTTTGTCACTGCTGATAATAGTGTAGCAAAACTCTTTTTAGTCATAGTAGTCTGCTTTGTATTTACGTGACTGGAGGCATCTTTTAGAAGAAAATTAAAAGAAAGTTTCAGTGACTACAACCTGGACATGGTGAAGATTGTATCACAGCTCTCATGCCTTTCATGCAGGAACTTTATACAAGAAAAGACCAGTGCTGAATATGCAATGTGTTGTTACAAAGATGGAAGTCATTACTGATGTAAAATAACACTGCAGCATCTTCTTTCCAGTGCAAATGTAGTGGACTTGAATGTGCTCCTCAATACACCACTAAAAGCAACATCAGTAAAGACAGCACCAAGAATGATACAATCTTAAACCCCGGGATTGAGGTCTTTCAGCTGAAACTGATAAATAAGGCTATTCTTTTACAAAGAAAAAAGAGTTTAATATGTTTGCAAAAGGCATCAGTGCTCACATAGTGAATACACAAACAGTGTCTTTTGTGGGTAAAAATCAGTCTTTAGCTAGATATCAAATTTTGCTCCAAAAAAAAAAATGCTTTCTTTGATGGAAGCAATGTCGTTCTACTAAGCAGCATGCATTCAGGGCAGATTTTCAAAGACATGAAGGGCACTTAGATACATCAGTTAGGTGCCTCATGAATCTTCATGCCTTTGAAGAAACACACTGTCTTACTCTGTTAGGATTTTCTTAACGCAAAATTTGTCTTCTTTTGTGACTCACCTCTATCATGTCTTTGCTGTAAATAAAACATACTCTTGTTTTTTAGGTATCTTGATAGGCAGCATGGAAACCATTAATCATTGTAAAGCTGAAGGGTACTTAGCAAAAGTGAAAAGCATAAATTGAGAAATATTGATTTAAATGGTATTCAACAGCTACAAAAAACTGTATGCAATCTCACTATGATCACACCAGAAAGGGCATTTTATTAAACAAGAAAAAGAATAAAGTCTCTATTTGTATCATTTTGGGGGAAAAAAAAAAAGACAAAACAAAACAGGAAAACAAAGTAATTAAAAAACATATTATATAATACTACTTTTTTCGTAATTATACCATTTTTCATAAAAATAAGAAAATGCATAAATAATAAACATGTAAGTATATACCTAGTGGGAGCAATTTTTATATGTAGATAACTCAAGGTAGATGCTTATGAATCAATCAGCATTTATTTTTTTATGGGCAAAAATTTGAAATGAAGTCTTTATTCTATGTAAATCTTTTGCAAAATTGCTGTTCACTTCAGGCTGACTGTGGCCTCCTCACTCTCACTTAAATTCTAAATAGAATGGCAACAGTACGTACACTATTGAGTGGTAATTTTTTCCTGTAGCAATGTAAAGACAAAATTAATGTGACTTCATTTTAAAACTTTCCTGCTTCAGATTCAGAAGTCAAACTAATTTTTTTTAGTTATTAAAAACATCAAAATTAGCTACATGGAACATCAAAAATAAATGAATGTAAACAGAAGTGACTATTTTTGTTGTATTAGCTCTTGTAAATACGATCTATTTTACTAATGTTCTAAATTTTTGAGAATTTTTCTATTATTGATCATTACATCAAATTATTGCTGGCTGATGTCCATTCTTGTTTGAACTGGTATCAATAAATACTGGTTGTTGTACAGTTCAGCTTCTTTGTCCATAGCATTCTGGTTCAGCACTGTGAGTGAAAAACTGTCCTTAAATATATCATTTCAATGAAATTTAATCTACTCATTATCCCACATTTTCTTTTAAGTGTACTAATTCTTAATCAAGGACTTTTTCATACTAAGGTGAGTAGCAATCTATTACATTAGTGCTACTTCTCTTAGCAGGGAAACTTGAGACTCACGAAACATTCAGTTAGTTTGATGAGACATATGTGTCATAAACTTAAGATGTTTGTCAACCGATTATATTTCTCTCTTTTAAGTCTTTATTATCCAAATGTAGGCTAGTAATTTCCCTTAATTTTTTCCCATCTTATTGAACACCATGAGAAGCTCTGTGGCTGATAACACTTAACATGTATGGGAGGCAAGGAGACAAAACTTTGTGGACTTCATTTAGTGATGAAGGCAGCATTTTAGAATTATTTGTTTATGTGAAACCAAACATAATTTTTTATATATTTGAAAAAGATGGTATTGTAATTGGGCCTATATGGTCTCTGTGATGTAGAGTCTGCAGGTTCTTCTTGAGCTCGCACCTGTCAGAGTGGGAGGAGTACACTGTTTAGGAGATATGTTTAATTTAACTCCCTACCCAATCCACACTGTGTAGTGCAAATCCAACATACATAAAGAGGGTTGTGATTTTGAAACTAGTTACAATGCTGTGTGTGACTGGATGTGTCATAAACATTTTAACCAGTCAAATCTGCAAACAGCTCTTCGTTCTCCACTCCCAGCAGCATGTCCCTGATGCTTCCCTTGAACTGAGCCTGGAGATTTTGCTGCTGTAGGTGACAATCAACTCAATCCCTTATTCATATTCAGGGTCTGTCGCAGTCTTGGTCTTTTGGGATAGGACCAGACCGGCGACGGGGGTTCTTTTGCTGCCTGCTGAGCTGCGGTGGATCGAGGCTGCAAGGGCTTAAGGTTGAGTTCACCCACCCCACGACCCGCAATGAAGACACGGAGACGAAGCGAACACCTTGAAAGCCTAAGCCGATCCAATTTATTAACAAAGTGGAGGGCCTTTTATGCCCTCGGGAGAAAGAACCTTCTAGAAACTGGGTGGAGATAAGGCGGAGCATGCAAATCCACTACAAACCATTGGAACAAGAACTTATGTGGGTGGCAACCTCGGGAGGAACAAACAGGAGCTAACAGGATCGGACAGCTCCCCAGGGAGAACTGACCAATGGTAGCTGTACCCGCACTGACAGGCTGCACCTGCCAGTGCTACCAGCACCATAGGAACAGGGGTAACAGAACCTTTATTTTTAACTTTCAATAAAAACTGGGGTAACGGTGGGTAAAGTCCATTATATAAAGTCACAGTCCGGGTTGGCTATTGTCCTTCTGGACTTTCCATACGTGGAAGTCCACTTCTTTGTCCCTTTCCTTTCTCCACTCATCCATGTCCACGTAGGTGCCATCTCCAACAAGGGGCTGCTGGGGAAGGAGATGGGTTAGTTTTATAACAGTTCAACAGGCTGATCCGATGTGTGTTTGCTAGATCTAATGCAAGGTTGGGAGGGAAAGGGAAAGAGCAGGATCACTCATGTATCAGCAGCCCACAGTCACACCAGCTGAGTATGAGCTGAAACCACATCCTTAGTGCATGAAATCCCTAATTTACTGAAACTACAAAGTGAATAGTTAAGACAACCACAGGGTAAGTGGAAGACATTGTGCTTTGACCAAAGTTCAATAGGACTTCAGCAGCAGCAGACAGCTTTTCGGAGTATTTTTCATCTGACTGCTGTTCAGGTTCTTGAATTTATCTTCCCTACCAGGTAAGAGCCCTAAAGCATTTACAGGAAAAATCCTCTAAAGATTCTAGAAGGAATCTCATTCATAAACATCAAAATAATTACTCTTGACTAGTCACTTTATGCCAGATGAGGACTCTTCTGGGAATGCTCAGTGATTTCAGATTTTCCAGTCTGCTTGTGGAGGTATGCTAAGTGGTTGATCTTTGATGATAATGGATCCATTTCAGTGAAATTATTAATTAATACTACCAGTTTCTAGCCAATCATTTACTAATTGGTCACTGGTGCAATAGACAGTGAATGTACACCTTGCCATGAAAACTTTCAGGTTACTGGCACATAAGATAGTCACTATGGTGACTTTATTTCTCTACAGCAATTTGTACTGCTTTACCTATCACTACTCTGTAAGTCACTACTTTCTTCCATATCATATTGTGACTATTTATATGCAGGTAGTTCTCACCAGCTCTCTAAGGACTCCCTTCATATCAAAGTTTAATTTGTATATGATAATTCACTGTTCAGTTTCTTAGCAAGATTGCCCTAAGCAAATAGGCAATGCATCTAAAAAGGGTCATTTTTCTCTCAGAATGAAATTTAATAGAGCATTACTTACACTTTAGCATTCATCTGATAATCAAAACATATTTCATTCTTGTTATTTTTAGATATCATTAATTCATAGGGGAAACTTAGATGATTTTTCCAGTCAGTGACTCTTATGCAGATTCAAAAGACAAAAGCTGCATTGTCTGCTTCTAAGGAAAAACCACTGGAGGCACTTCTTTTGTTTTTCTAATGAATACCATATGAAAACAGGCATAGAACAACTATTTACTTACATGCAGTGGTCTGCTAGGGTCTCATACATTGTCCGCTTCCCTCACCATGATACAGAAAGTGTTACTCTGGTCAGTATATTTACAATACTTATCACCCCCCTCCCCTCCCCCCCCCCCCCCCCCCCTTCTCTTCAATTACTCCAATTTTTCTTTTCT